>JAVIAB010000101.1:16910848-17120848 GCA_032433765.1 Megaustenia siamemsis
AATATGATATTGTATCGTTGTTTCATGAAATGAAATATGATATTGTATCGTTGTTTCATGAGATGAAATATGATATTGTTACGGATGGATCTCTGTTTAATATTGACAGATTCAGCCACGAGAGAATCTGTTCACCAGATCAGCACCCAGCATAAGACACTCATATTTTTGACCAAACTACAAACTTATCATGATTGCTTGCTACCAACCGTCTGTCAAGACGCCAAGGACCACGCACACACATATATATATATAATGTTTCAACTAAATGTTATCTTTGCTTCAGATTTTGGGATGGGTTATGATGGTCATGATGTTGTGGACAGCGCATGCCCAAAGAGCTGTCAGAAAAACGAGAACAAACGAAGTTAGAAGCACCTGTAGAGATGCATGTCAGGAGGTTGAGGACCTGAGGAAGGCAGTCATAGACCTCAGCAAGCAAGTCATGATGCAGCAGATCACGATGGAGGAGAGGTCAGTTTTGTGTGTGTGTGTGGTTAGATGAAGGTTTTGATGAGAAGCTAATATTCTTTATTGTCAGGTTATATTTTTGAAAGAAAGATATTATTCTTTATTGTCAGGTTATATTTTTGAAAGAAAGATATTATTCTTTATTGACAGGTTATATTTTTGAAAGAAAGATATTATTCTTTATTCTTCTTCTTCCTCTTCTTTCCTTCCTCATCTGCCTTTCAGCGTCGATGGGAGATATAATTTGCGGTCTTTTGCTCTTCTGATCGCCTCTGCTGCTGTTATGTTTCCTAGTGCTTCTAATATTCCATCGATCTCTTTCCTGGTCGACCTTTGGGTCTGGTATGTCCTTTTTATGTTGGTATTTTTAAGAATTTCCTCGTTGGTCTTTTTAGCTGTCCAGAAAACTTTTAACATTCTTCTGAGAAATTCCATCTCTGTGGCCTCTGATCGTCTTTTCACTTGTTTGCCTACTGTCCATGATTCGCTTCCATGGGTCAAAATTGGCTCTATATAGCACCGATAAACTCTCTTTCTCACTTCTTTTCACATAGATTTGTTGCATAAGACGTTTTTCATTTTCTGAAAATGCTATTTTGGCCTGATCTATTCTGCTTTTTTTTTTCTGTGGTGCATCTTCTATATAATGTTATTATTGTGCCCAAGTATTTGACATGTTGCACTTGTCTCAGATTTGCCCTGTTTATTTTTATTCTGCATGATTAAAAAAAAAAAAAAAGAGTAAAGATCCCTCGTCACGCCAAGTGGCGTTTTAGGGAATATGGTGTTAGTGACCATAAATTTTACATACCTTCAGCACATGATGTTTGGGGTAATGTGGTCGGTATTACACCCGTGCCGCTTTACTCTCCCAGAAAAATTCCGGTACCCATCTAAGGCTGGGTGAACCCGGAAGCCGTCGTTTGGGATCGAACCCTACCTCTTTTCCTTTGTAGTCCAGTTCACTAACCACTGAGCTATCGCGGCTCCCATTCTGCATGATGATGATATTTTCTTCGATAAAACAATTACTTCTGTTTTCTTACTATTCAGACTGAAACCTTTCTTGTTATTTTATTTTACTATTATGTCTATCACTTCTTGTAGTTAACTCTGTCTCTGGGACTAAGATTGTGTTTTAAACCTACAGTACAAAATGAATGCAAATAAGGTAATGAGGTGCATGTTCTCTATCAGGTATATACTATTCATCGCGCAGAGCTAATTGTACGCGGAGAAAACAAAATACAAGTTGTTTACTGTTTTTTTTTCTTATTGTTAGGAAATGAGTAATTAATTGTTGATTGTTTATTTCTTATTCTCAGGAAACTAGTGGTTAAGTTGTTTACTATTTACTTCTTACTCTTAGGAAATGAGTAATTAAGTTGTTAACTATCTTTTTTTTACTTATTCTTAGGAAATGAGTAGTTATTTCATCATCATCATCATCATCACCATCATCATCATCATTATGTACCATGCCGGTTGGCATAGACGATCATGTTGTTCCACAAACTTTTATCCATAGTGCATCGTTTCAATTCTATTGCTTGTTTTCCATACCATGACAAAAAGCTATCCAGTATTTTCTCTCTTTGTCGTCCGCGATCTCTCTTTCCTTTTATTTTGCCAGATGTAACCAAGTATTCCAACTTTCCTCTTCTCATGATGTGCCCGAAAATGTTGATTGTTTCTTTCTGATGTTTTTCTAGGAGTTCCCGTTTTGTGTTGGCCTCTTTGAGAATTTCCTCATTGGTCTTTTTATCTGTTCAGTGAACTTTCAACAATTTTCTGAAAAATCCATCTCTGTGGCCTCTAATCATATTCTCATTTGTTTGTTTTTTATTTCTATAATTCGGTTCCATAGGTCAGAATTGGTTCTATATAGGACCGATGAATTCTCTCACTTGTGTTGACATGAATTTGTTGCATTAGACGTTTTTAATAATTTGTTTACCGTTTATTTTTACATTTAGAAGAGGAGATGATGTGTGATTCCGTTGTTTACAATTGAGGACGGAGATTGATAATATGTTTACTGTTTACATTGAGGTCATGGATTGATAATATGTTTACTGTCTATTGTTTACACTGAGGGCGGGATTGATAATATGTTTACTGTTTACATTGAGGTCATGGATTGATAATATGTTTACTGTCTGTTGTTTACACTGAGGGCGGGGATTGATAATATGTTTACTGTCTATTGTTTACACTGAGGACGTGGCTTGATAATATGTTTACTGTTTATTGTTTACACTGAGGACGGGGATTGATAATATGTTTACTGACTATTGTTTACACTGAGGGCGGGGATTGATAATATGTTTACTGACTATTGTTTACACTGAGGACGGGGATTGATAATATGTTTACTGTCTATTGTTTACACTGAGGACGGGGATTGATAATATGTTTACTGTCTGTTGTTTACACTGAGGACGGGGATTGATAATATGTTTACTGTCTGTTGTTTACACTGAGGACGGGGATTAATAATATGTTTACTGTCTATTGTTTACACTGAGGACGGGGATTGATAATATGTTTACTGACTATTGTTTACACTGAGGACGGGGATTGATAATATGTTTACTGTCTGTTGTTTACACTGAGGACGGGAATTGATAATATGTTTACTGTCTGTTGTTTACACTGAGGACGGGAATTGATAATATGTTTACTGTCTGTTGTTTACACTTAGGGCTCGAGTGAATGGATACTCCGGTGTTCACGTCATCAGAGGTACCAAGAGAGGGCCCAAAAACTATGACTACACCTCCCACCTTTCCCCGTCCGCCTTCACAATACACGATCACTCCAACTACGACCGCACAATTGGTAAGTTGTCGCACTGAAAAACTCATTCTACTTATCTCTTCGTTGTTTTTATTTATTCTCATTTCCTTTCTAATTATCCGTTTTATTCCAATTTTTTGGCTTAATTTGCTGTCGTCTTTTTTCTTTCTGTTTATCTTATTTGTTCGTTTTCTTCAATTTTCAGCCATTTTCAACAAGTTCATCATCATCATCATCATCATCATCTACTTCTTTCTCTTCGTGTTCCTCTTGTTATTCTTCTTTCTTCTTATTTTTCGTTTTTCTCCTCTTCTTTTTTCTTTATTTCTATTATTATTTTTTTCTTCTTCCCCTTCCTTTTATATGTTATTCTTCTTTATTCTTCTCCCTCTTCTCTATGATCCTCCTTTATTCTTCTTCTTTTCTATAATCCTCGTTTCTTCTTCTCCTTCAATTTATATTTTCTTCCTCTTCTTTATTCTTCTGCTTCTTTTCTATATTCCTCGTTTCTTCTTCTCCTTCAATTTATATTTTCTTCTTATTTATTCTTCTCCTTCATTTCTATAATCCTCCTTTCTTCTTCTCCTTCAATTTATATTTTCTTCTTCTGCTTTATTCTTCTCCTTCATTTCTATAATCCTCATTTCTTCTTCCCCTACAATCTTCCTTTATTTTTGTCCTTTTCTCCTCTTCGAAAAGTATAATCTCTGCTCAACTTTTCAACGAGCTCAAATATCACTTTCACAAAAGTTTTATCTTTTCCCAATTTTACATCTTATCCGTCGCATCCGTAAATGTCAAATTTATCTTAAACATTTAATTACTTTCATATGTTCTATCTCTGCAAAATGCTCTGACTGTCCCCAATGTTCTATCTCTGCAGAATGCTCTAACCGTCCCCAATGTTCTATCTCTCCAAAATGCTTTAACTGTCCCCAATGTTCTATCTCTCCATGATGTTCTATCTGTCTCTAATGTTCTATCTCTCCAAAATGCTCTAACTATCCCCAATGTTTTTTCTCTCCAAAATGTTCTATCTGTCCCCAATATTCTATCTGCCCCCAATATTTCATCTCTCTAAAATGGTATAACTGCCCTAAATGTTCTATCTCTCCAAAATGTTCTAATCCCCCCCCCATGTTCTATCTCTCCAAAATGTTGTAATCCCCCCCATGTTCTATCTCTCCAAAATGTTCT
Organism: Megaustenia siamemsis; assembly: GCA_032433765.1. Lineage (NCBI taxonomy): Eukaryota > Metazoa > Mollusca > Gastropoda > Stylommatophora > Ariophantidae > Megaustenia > Megaustenia siamemsis. The sequence continues at coordinate 16,915,316 of JAVIAB010000101.1, forward strand.
AATCCCCCATGTTCTATCTCTCCAAAATGTTCTAACCCCCCCCCATGTTCTATCTCTCCAAGATGTTCTAACTCTCCCCAATGTACCATTTCTCCCATGTGTCCCCAGGTATGGAGAAGTCAGCGTCTCGATGAACGGAATCAACTTCAGAACTCGTCACAACGACTTCAAGCTCCTCATGCCCTCCACCAAGTCCAAAGAGTACCACGCCTATGAAGAGATACCCTTCCCGGGCGTACCCCCAGAAGTTCTCAATAAAGCCAAAGTTCAGGTAAACATCTGTTTTCTAGTTCATGTTTGAAACTAAACAGTTCCAGGGGAAATACACAGAAAGTTTTATACACAGAAAACTGTACAGAGAAAGTTTTATACACAGAAAACTGTACTGAGAAAGTTTTATACACAGAAAACTGTACTGAGAAAGTTGTATACACAGAAACTGTACAGATAAAGTTTTATACACAGAAACTGTACTGAGAAAGTTTTATACACAGAAACTGTACTGAGAAAGTTTTATACACAGAAACTGTACAGAGAAAGTTTTATACACAGAAACTGTACTGAGAAAGTTTTATACACAGAAACTGTACTGAGAAAGTTTTATACACAGAAACTGTACTGAGAAAGTTTCATACAGAAAACTGTACAGAAAAAGTTTTGTACACAGAAATCTGTACAGACAAAGTTTTATACAGAAAATTATACAGAGAAAGTTTTATACACAGACAACTGTACAGAGAAAGTTTTATACACAGACAACTGTACAGAGAAAGTTTTATACACAGAAAACTGTACAGAGAAAGTTTTATACACAGAAAACTGTACAGAGAAAGTTGTTAATCTTTAACCTTTGAGTCTTCCTTCCTTCCTTCCTTCCTTCCTTCCTTCCTTCCTTCCTTCCTTCCTTCCTTCCTTCCTTCCTTCCTTCCTTCCTTCCTTCCTTCCTTCCTTCCTTCCTTCCTTCCTTCCTTCCTTCCTTCCTTCCTTCCTTCCTTCCTTCCTTCCTTCCTTCCTTCCTTCCTTCCTTCCTTCCTTCCTGCCTTCCTTCCTGCCTTCCTTCCTGCCTTCCTTCCTTATTTCTTTCTTTCTCTCTCTTTTTCATTCTTTCTTTCTTTCTCGTTTTTATGATTTCTATTTTAGTGTTTGAAACATGTACCATCAACTCGACATGGATTTAAAAAAAATGGATATCAGAACAGTGATCAGGGCAGAAAGGACGTCCGAATAAAGATAACCGAATTCTGATGTTCAAATTTGTGACCAAGAGACGATTTGGCTCCCACATTCAGTCAACTTCTCCTGCACCTCGGGAGTCGCGATAGCTCAGTGGTTAGTGAACTGGACTATAAAGGACAAAAGGTAGGGTTCGATCCCAACCGACGGCTTCCGGCTTCACCCAGCCTTAAATGAGTACCGGATTTTTTTCTGGGAAAGTAAAGCAGCACGGGCGTAATCTTCTTCTTCTTCTTCTTTTCTCTTTCATTGATACCTAAAAGGTGTCGTGATTTATATCATTTGTCGTTCTTGTGCTGCTCGAACTGTCTGAATTAGTGATTTTCCTTTGTTGTTACATGTCTCTGTCACTGCATCTATCCATCTTCTTCTTTTCTCTTTCTCACTGATACCTAAAAGGTGTCGTGATTTATATCATTTGTCGTTCTTGTGCTGCTCGAACTGTCTGAATTAGTGATTTTCCTTTGTTGTTACATGTCTCTGTCACTGCATCTATCCATCTTCTTCTTTTCTCTTTTCACTGATACCTAAAAGGTGTCGTGATTTATATCATTTGTCGTTCTTGTGCTGCTCGAACTGTCTGAATTAGTGATTTTCCTTTGTTGTTACATGTCTCTGTCACTGCATCTATCCATCTTCTTCTTTTCTCTTTCTCACTGATACCTAAAAGGTGTCGTGGTTTATTATAGTTTATATCATTTGTCGTTCTTGTGCTGCTCGAATTGTCTGAATTAGTGATTTTCCTTTGTTGTTACATGTCTCTGTCACTGCATCTATCCATCTTCTTCTTTTCTCTTTCTCACTGATACCTAAAAGGTGTCGTGATTTATATCATTTGTCGTTCTTGTGCTGCTCGAATTGTCTGAATTAGTGATTTTCATTTGTTGTTACATGTCTCTGTCACTGCATCTATCCATCTTCTTCTTTTCTCTTTCTCACTGATACCTAAAAGGTGTCGTGATTTATATCATTTGTCGTTCTTGTGCTGCTCGAATTGTCTGAATTAGTGATTTTCCTTTGTTGTTACATGTCTCTATCACTGCATCTATCCATCTTCTTCTGGGTCTTCCTCTTGGTCTTTTCCCATGCATTCTCGAGAAGAACGCCCTTGATGGTGATTGGTAAGGATTCATTCTGACCAGGTGGCCGAACCATTTAAGTTGTTGTTGTTCTATATATTCTTGGCAGGGTTTTGTTCCTACCATTTTTCTTATGGTTTCATTTGGCACTCTATCTCTTCTTGTGTTGTTTGTTACTTTTCTCAAGCATCGCATCTCACATGTATTGATCTTTCTTAAATGGGATTTAGAAAGGGTCCATGTTTGACTTTCATAGCACAAAGTTGGTATGAAGATGCTATTTATCATTTGTTGTTTAGCTGGCATAGAAATGTTTGGATGTCTTAACAATGGTGAAAGCTGGTATGTGACAGCATTTGCTTTTGTATTCTCATGTCAATTTCTCTGTCTAGTTTTCCATCTTCTGTGAACATTGTGCCTAAATACTTGAATTCCTCTACTTGTTTTATTTCTTTATCTTTGATCTTAATGTTTAATGGGTGTCTCAATTTGCTTATTCTTATAGCCTCTGTTTTTGCTGTGTTAATTTTCATACTGTAGTTTGTGCAGCTTTTATCTAGAGATGTTAAATGCTGTTGTAGCAGGTTTTCATCCTCATATATTAGGCATTGGTCATCTGCGAAGAGTAGCTCATTGATGTAGTTTTCTACCTCTATGTTATTATTTGATTTGTCCTTGTTGTTGGTTGTTTCCTGATTTATTTTGTCCATATATATGATGAAGAGGAGTGGTGAGAGGACACATCCTTGTCTTACTCCTGTTGTAACCTGAAACCATTCTGACAGACCTTCCGATGTTCTGACGGCACTTTGACTGTTTTTATATAGTGCTATTATATTATCTAGTAGTTGTCCTGCTACCCCGTATGTTTCTAAAGTTTGCCAAAGTTTGTTCCTGTCCACACGATCAAACGCTTTTTCCTGATCTATAAACACTATATTTAGGTTTCTGTCATATTCTATTGTTTTTTCACATAGTTGTCTCAATGTAAATATAGCATCAGTGCAGCTTTTGCCTTTTCTGAATCCGAATTGATTATTACTTAATTGTGGTTCTATTATGTATCTTACTCTCCTCTCTAATATTTTAGCAAACATTTTACCAACTTGACTCAATAGGGATATTCCTCTGTACATTTCACACTCCCTTTTGCTTCCTTTATTCTTCCAAAAATGGGACAATGATAGCTTTTTGCCAATCGTCTGGGACTTTTCTTTCTTCCCAAGCCATATTGAATATGATAGTAAGCCAATCTATAGCTGTTTCCTTACAGGCTAGAAGCATTTCTGTTGTTATTCCATCTATACCAGCTGCTTTGTTCTTTTATTCTGTTTCAATGCCCATTCTACTTCTGCTTTAAGTATATTCGGTTCCTGTTCATCATACTGCCTATGTTTAAACTCTGTATTTCCGTTTGTATTTCCCTGGTTTAATAATTCCTTAAAGTATTCTCTCCATCTGATTATTATGTTTTTCCTGCTGCTGATTGGTCTACCTTTCTTGTCGTTTATTATAGTGGTTGGGTTATAATCATTATTTCTTACTCTCATTGCTTTTACACTTTTGAAAAATTCTCTTGGTTCTTCTCTACATGTTTTTGCTAATTCTTCACCAAATGCTTTCCATGAGTCTGCTTTTGTTTGTTCTAGGATCTTTTTGCTATCATTTCTGGCTTGTCTATAGTGATTGTAGTCTTCTGTTGTTTTTGTCTTCTGCCACGTTTTATACTTGTCTTTCTTGTGTTTCACTGCTGATTTTACTACTTCATTCCACCATCTTGTAAGTTTCTTTCTGCTCTTTCCTATATTTTTCAGACCGGATTTCTCTTGTGTTGACTCTATTAAACCTTCTTTAAACTGTTTCCATGCTTCTTCTATGTTTGTAGGTTGTAGGTTGTACGGGCATAATACCGACCACATTACCCCAAAAATCATGTGCTGAAGGTCTGTAAAATTTATGGTCACTAACACCATATTCCCGATACGCCACTTGCCGTGACGGGGGTACTTTACTGTTTTACTGATCCCCCCCCCCCAAATCTACTCACTTTCACGTGTCTGTCAATATTTCCACCATCACGAGATTCTCCCCTTACCTTAAGCAACAGTTCTACCCAGAATTCTTGGGAATGTCACTTCCCCTACACGAACTATGTTTCTGAACTCTCTCAATACTGTCCCCTACTCTCTTTCTCTCCTTACGTTCCCATTTCATCCTAACACACGCACAAATATATCTATATATCTATTGACCTTTCGAGCCGTAGCCGGCCCATAGGGCGTAGACCAAGATACTCCTTCTCTTATCTGAATTTTTGTTCTAGCAGTTTTCTTTTAAAGATATTTTATCAAATCTCGCCATTTGTCTCTGTTCTGTGAAAGCAGCTCTATCTCATTGAGGGAGCCGATTCCTGCTGCTCTTGCCTCTCTCATCAATGTTCTTCTCAGTGTCTCTCTGGGTCTTCCTCTTTTTCTCTTACCTGTTGTTTCCCATATGAGGGCTTGCTTTGCTATTCGGTTATTATCTCTTCTCATCACATGTCCAACATATGACCATCGTCTTTTCTTTATTACTGAAGATATTAGTGGTTGATTGGCGATTTCTCTAATTTCCTCGTTTGTTTTGAATTCGTTCCACGCTATACCAAGTCACAAATATATGTTATTTATATACAAGATATCATGACATCAAAGAATTGTTGTGCCGATTATTTTGTCTGCACGGTAACCGTGTCAACAAAGTTTGCCACACGATTTGATGGGAGTCGTGACTTGAGTGAAGCAGATATGGGAATTCCCGACTGTAGTGAAGCTGATTCTATGAACAGAAGAAAACATCAAAGAGTTCTTGAACATGAAATAAGAAGTGGGAGGTTTGGTTTGAAACAGAGATTCCTTCAGACGGTGTGCCGTGCTGAAGTCGGATGTGTTGGGCCGAAAGGCGCAAATATCACAGTTATACTGCAAACCACAACACAACGCAGACACACCTACTTAACGTCCTTTTAAGGGCGGATGATGAAGAGGAATTATATAGTCTACTAGAATACTCTAGAATACTTTAATCATCGGGCGAACCGCAAGCAAGCAAGACGGTGTGTGATGAATGCAACGGTCTGCAAGAGTCTCAAAGGACATGGTACCATGTCGGTATATACCGAGAGAGAATACCATAACAACAGGCAGAATGGATGAAAAGAAGAGAAGAGGAAAACCAGTAGACAGATTTTTAAACACCCAAATTCCATAATAAAAGATCACTGATTGAAATTATGACATGCATGAAGGATCGAGAGATATGGAGAGATATCATCGTCTACGCCAACCCGCATGGCACCTGATGATGTTGATATATAAGCGGTCCATCTTCCACCCAATCCTCTCCCTCCCCCAGTAACATTACACTTAATATATATTGTCAACGCCTTCTTTAGATAACGTTTTTATTATTTCTCAGGACCAAATCACGGAGCTGCGAGAGTGGTTCAAAGCTTTCAAGAATCAGGACCCCAGTGTCAGGGACTACACCAAATACTTCAAACCTGTTTTGTGCTATCTGGAGGGAGCCTGGTCAGGGGACAAAAACTTGGAGGAACCTTTCCCTAGTGATAGACACTGGCTGGATGCGAAGTCTTGGGACGATCTTCATGCACGGGTGAGTTACTGATAGACACTGGCTAGATGCGAAGTCTTGGGACGATCTTAATGCACGGGTGAGTTACTGATAGACACTGGCTAGATGCGAAGTCTTGGGACGATCTTAATGCACGGGTGAGTTACTGATAGACACTGTCTAGATGCGAAGTCTTGGGACGATCTTCATGCACGGGTGAGTTACTGATAGACACTGTCTAGATGCGAAGTCTTGGGACGATCTTCATGCACGGGTGAGATAGTGTATGAAATGGGTGGTGAATCGTGCGAAGTCTTTTGTGGGTTGAGAAAGTGAGTTTCAGAGTGAATTTGATGAGCATATGAAATATCGGTGTGAGGAACATTCGGTGAGCATCAGAAAATGAGTTATAGATCATACAGGGTGAACGTCAGAAAGTGAGTTATGGAGCATATATAATATACTGGAATTGGTGAATAATAGATGCGTGAGCATCAGATGGTGAGATCAAAGGGACATTCGGTGACCGTGAGAAAGTGAGTTTAACAAGTTATTGGATGAGCTTCAGAGAATGAGTTAAAAAGGAAATTGTGTGATTTTGAGAGTGATTAAAAGTACATATTAGGTGGCTATAAAAGTAAATTAAAGAATCATTTTGGCGACTATCAGAAAGTAAGATAAAGAACACATTCGTTAACTTTGAAAAAGTTAGGTAAAGAACACATTCGTTAACTATAAGAGAGTACGTTAAAGAACACATTCGTTAACTATAAGAGAGTACGTTAAAGAACAAATTCGTTAACTATAAGAGAGTACGTTAAAGAACACATTCTTTAACTATAAGCGAGTACGTTAAAGAACAAATTCGTTAACTATAATAGAGCACGTTAAAGAACAAATTCGTTAACTATAAGAGAGTACGTTAAAGAACAAATTCGTTAACTATAATAGAGTACGTTAAAGAACAAATTCGTTAACTATAAGAGAGTACGTTAAAGAACAAATTCGTTAACTATAAGAGAGTACGTTAAAGAACAAATTCGTTAACTATAATAGAGTACGTTAAAGAACAAATTCGTTAACTATAAGAGAGCACGTTAAAGAACAAATCCGTTAACTATAAGAGAGTACGTTAAAGAACAAATTCGTTAACTATAAGAGAGTACGTTAAAGAACAAATTCGTTAACTATAAGCGAGTACGTTAAAGAACAAATTCTTTAACTATAAGCGAGTACGTTAAAGAACAAATTCGTTAACTATAATAGAGTACGTTAAAGAACAAATTCGTTAACTATAAGCGAGTACGTTAAAGAACAAATTCGTTAACTATAAGAGAGTACGTTAAAGAACAAATTCGTTAACTATAAGAGAGCACGTTAAAGAACAAATTCGTTAACTATAAGAGAGTACGTTAAAGAACAAATTCGTTAACTATAAGAGAGTACGTTAAAGAACAAATTCGTTAACTATAAGAGAGTACGTTAAAGAACAAATTCGTTAACTATAATAGAGTACGTTAAAGAACAAATTCGTTAACTATAAGAGAGCACGTTAAAGAACAAATCCGTTAACTATAAGAGAGTACGTTAAAGAACAAATTCGTTAACTATAAGAGAGTACGTTAAAGAACAAATTCGTTAACTATAAGAGAGTACGTTAAAGAACAAATTCGTTAACTATAATAGAGTACGTTAAAGAACAAATTCGTTAACTATAAGAGAGTACGTTAAAGAACAAATTCGTTAACTATAAGAGAGTACGTTAAAGAACAAATTCGTTAACTATAATAGAGTACGTTAAAGAACAAATTCGTTAACTATAAGAGAGTACGTTAAAGAACAAAATTAGTGACCATCAAGAAGTAATTGAAAGACTTAATGTGGGGACTTGGAATGAATCGAAGACTGCATTGAGCAGTTATGAGACAGTGATATACAGACCATACTGGGGGAGATAAGGAAATGAATGATAGGATGGATTAGGTGGTAAGTAATGAGGGGCGTCATGTGGAAAAGTGAATCATTAGGACACTTCAGAGACGTTGGGGAATAATGTGGTAAGTTATAGGGGAAATTTGGTGGGCATTTGAAGGTAAATTATTGAGGACATAATGTGGTAAGTTATAGGGGAAATTTGGTGGGCATTTGAAGGTAAATTATTGAGGACATAATGTGGTAAGTTATAAGGGAAATTTGGTGGGCATTTGAAGGTAAATTATTGAGGACATAATGTGGTAAGTTATAAGGGAAATTTGGTGGGCATTTGAAGGTAAATTATTGAGGACATAATGTGGTAAGTTATAAGGGAAATTTGGTGGGCATTTGAAGGTAAATTATTGAGGACATAATGTGGTAAGTTATAGGGAAAATTTGGTGGGCATTTGAAGGTAAATTATTGAGGACATAATGTGGTAAGTTATAAGGGAAATTTGGTGGGCATTTGAAGGTAAATTATTGATGACATAATGTGGTAAGTTATAAGGGAAATTTGGTGGGCATTTGAAGGTAAATTATTGATGACATAATGTGATAAGTTATAGGGGAAATTTGGTGGGCATTTGAAGGTAAATTATTGAGGACATAATGTGGTAAGTTATAGGGGAAATTTGGTGGGCACTTGAAGGTAAATTATTGAGGACATAATGTGGTAAGTTATAGGGAAAATTTGGTGGGCATTTGAAGGTAAATTATTGAGGACATAATGTGGTAAGTTATAAGGGAAATTTGGTGGGCATTTGAAGGTAAATTATTGAGGACATAATGTGGTAAGTTATAAGGGAAATTTGGTGGGCATTTGAAGGTAAATTATTGAGGACATAATGTGGTAAGTTATAAGGGAAATTTGGTGGGCATTTGAAGGTAAATTATTGAGGACATAATGTGGTAAGTTATAGGGAAAATTTGGTGGGCATTTGAAGGTAAATTATTGAGGACATAATGTGGTAAGTTATAAGGGAAATTTGGTGGGCATTTGAAGGTAAATTATTGAGGACATAATGTGGTAAGTTATAAGGGAAATTTGGTGGGCATTTGAAGGTAAATTATTGATGACATAATGTGGTAAGTTATAGGGGAAATTTGGTGGGCATTTGAAGGTAAATTATTGAGGACATAATGTGGTAAGTTATAGGGGAAATTTGGTGGGCACTTGAAGGTAAATTATTGAGGACATAATGTGGTAAGTTATAGGGGAAATTTGGTGGGCACTTGAAGGTAAATTATTGAGGACATAATGTGGTAAGTTATAGGGGAAATTTGGTGGGCACTTGAATGTAAATTATTGAGACAATAATGTGGTAAGTTATAGGGGAGATTCGGTGGGCACTTGAAGGTAAATTATTGAGACAATAATGTGTATAAGAAGGTGAGTTAATGAACGTTAATATTAGGTGTTTCCTTCATCATCATCGTGTGCCATCTCCGCAACGAAGTTGGCTATCATGGACCGCCATTCTGCTCCGTCTCTTGCTTTGATGGTGCAGGTTGTCATAGGCTGACTTGTCCATCTTTTGATGTTACTCGTCCATTTTAGTCTTGGTCTGCCTCTGCCTCTTTTACTTTGTATTTCATTAGGTGTTTATGAGAGGGTAATCAAATGTAAAGATAATACTCAAAACCCACAAGTGGATATCAAAGTTGAAGGAATAAACCTGGAGACAGTTCAGAGCTACAACTACCTTGGACATACTATAACCAGTGATGGAAAATGTACAACTGAAATAAACAAAAGAATAGGAATGGCAAAAAGTAATTTTAATGTCACGAAGAACATACTAACATCAAAACAAATAACACCTGGGCTAAAACTAAGAATAGAAAAATGTTATGTCTTCTCAATATTCCAATATGGTGCAGAAACATGGATATTAGACAAGAAAACAGAACTGAGAATTGAAGCCTTTGAAATGTGGATATATATAGAATAATAGGTAGAATTGGATGGAAGGAAAAGAAAACAAACGATGAAGTTTTAAAACAACTAAAAATGAAAAGAGAACTACTAAGTACAATTCAAACAAGACAAATGCAATTTTTGGGCCATGTTAAAAGACACAACAGCCTACTAAAAGTAATCCTGGAGGGGAAAATACAAGGTAAAAGAGCCAGAAGCAGACCAAGACTAACATGGGTGAGTAACATCAACATATGGACAAACCAGCCTATGACAACCTGCATCATCAGAGCAAGAGACAGAGCAGAATGGCACTCCATGGTAGCCAATCTTCGTTGCGGAGATGGCACTCGATGATGATGATGATGAATCAAATGTGGATCGTTGTTGGACATGAGAAGGTGGGTCAATGAAGATATATAAAAAGAATGAGAGAGTATTTTAATTTGTAGTTACGACTTCAAAAGGTATTTTAATGGAGATATTGGATGGATCATCATCAAGTGCCAAGCCTGCTGGTGTAGGTGATCCTGTCTCTCCACAACTTTCGATCTCTACAGTTATTTATTATTTCTGTTGTTGACTTTCTGCCAAGCCATTCTCTTAAGCTGTTTAGTATTTTTTTCTCTTTGTTTTCCTCTATCTCTTCGTCCCTCAATTTTTCCAGTTGTTACAATATATAAGACGGTATGTCAGTGTGGATACTGAACGAATATAAGATGGTGGAATAATATGGATGTGCATTGCATAGAAGGCGAATGAAATCCACAGTAGACACAGCGTCTCATGAGGAGACGCAAACCGAAGACCACCATTTGACACGGGGTCTTGTCAATAGACATGCTAGTTTATTTCAAAGATGCCGTTTTTCTTCTTTTTTTCTTAGTTCTATGTATAGTTTAAAGTTCGCTGATAGATCCTTTCCGGAACTATCAGCCCAAACTGTAGCAGCTCATGTGTAGCTAAAATTGTAGCTGCACTTTGTTTTATCTTTACATGTCAACACCCGATTCGCTATGATTGTGACCTTTTTTTTTGTGAAATCTAAGTAATATTAAGTTTTATGAGAGTTTGACGTAGAGACTCCGCTATTCAAGGGCTCCAGAGTTAATGGTTATGGTTATGGAAGACCCCGGTATCACTGCAAATGAATTAAAATCCATAATTGCTCAACCGCCCGTGCCAGTGGAATCATCCGAATTACTATCTCATCTCCCAAACAAAGAAGGTAGCTGTAGTCCCCATCATAGCAGTCTCAGCTCACGCCAAAGGACATAAGGAGAAATCGCACAGAAAGTGAAACCACACAGCTCACGGTGTGTACAGAGCAATTAACTCAGTAGCTCCTGCATCACGCCGGACTTGGAGTATGCAGAGTTAATTTACAAGGCAAACAAAGTCGCCATTTCGGAACATTTTAGTTCATATGTCAATACTAGAACAAAAAACGAATATTGCATTCTTCTTCTTCTTTCCTTCCTCATTTGTCTATAAGCGTTGAGGAGATATATATGATTTTCAGTCTTTTGCTCTTCTGTTCGCTTCTGCTGCTTATATGTTTCCTAGTGTTACTAACATTCCGTCAATCCATCTTTTTCGTGATAGGCCTTTGAGTTTGGTGTTCTCGCAAAGTTTGTTGAAGGCTCACTGTATTATGTTGTGATCTTTCTGCCTTGTCACGTGGCCAGACCATTTTATCTGTTTTTTTTTTAATTTATATATTCTATGGCGTGGGTTATCCCTAGCTTTTTTCTCAGTTCTTCATTTCTGATCTTATCTCTCAGGCTGTTTCCTGTCATTCGTCTAACACATTTCATCCAGTGAGTTAACGTTGGAGGTGGGTAGGTGAATGAGAATGAGTTAACGTGGGTGGTGGGTAGGTGAATGAAAGTGAATATAGTGTGGGTGTTCTGTTGGTGAATGAAAGTGAACTAACGTGGGTGTTGGGTTGGTGAATGAAAGTGAACTAACGTAGGTGTTGGGTTGGTGAATGAAAGTGAACTAACGTGGGTGTTGGGTTGGTGAATGAAAGTGAACTAACGTGAATGTGGGGTTGGTGAATAAAAGTGAGTTAACGTGGGTGGTGGGTTGGTGAATGAAAGTGAACTAACGTAGGTGTTGGGTTAGTGAATGAAAGTGAACTAACGTGGGTGTTGGGTTGGTGAATGAAAGTAAACTAACGTAGGTGTTGGGTTGGTGAATGAAAGTGAACTAACGTAGGTGTTGGGTTGGTGAATGAAAGTGAACTAACGTGGGCGTGGGGTTGGTGAATAAAAGTGAGTTAACGTGGGTGGTGGGTTGGTAAATGAAAGTGAACTAACGTGGGTGTTGGGTTGGTAAATGAAAGTGAGTTAAAGTGGGTGTTGGGTTGATAAATGAAAGTGAGTTAATGTGGGTGTTGGGTTGGTAAATGAAAGTGAGTTAATGTGGGTGTTGGGTTGGTAAATGAAAGTGAGTTAATATGGGTGTTGGGTTGGTAAATGAAAGTGAGTTAATGTGGGTGTAGGGTTAGTAAATGAAAGTCAGTTAATGTGGGTGTTGGGTTGATAAATGAAAGTGAGTTAATGTGGGTGTTGGGTTGGTAAATGAAAGTGAGTTAATGTGGGTGTTGGGTTGATGAATGAAAGTGAGTTAATGTGGGTGTGGGGTTGATAAATGAAAGTGAGTTAATGTGGGTGTGGGGTTGGTAAATGAAAGTGAGTTAATGTGGGTGTTGGGTTGATAAATGAAAGTGAGTTAATGTGGGTGTTGGGTTGGTAAATGAAAGTGAGTTAACGTGGTTGTTGGTTTGGTGAATGAAAGTAAGTTAATGTGGGTGTTGGGTTGGTAAATGAAAGTGAGTTAATGTGGATGTTGGGTTGGTAAAAGAAAGTGAGTTAATGTGGGTGTTGGGTTGGTAAAAGGAAGTGAGTTAATGTGGGTGTTGGGTTGGTAAATGAAATTGAGTTAATCTGGGTGTTTTGTTGGTGAATGAAAGTGAGTTAACGTGGTTGTTGGGTTGGTTGAATGAAAGGGAGTTAATGTGGGTGTTGGGTTGGTAAATGAAAGTGAGTTAACGTGGGTGTTGGGTTGGTAAAAGGAAGTGAGTTAATGTGAGTGTTGGGTTGGTAAATGAAAGTGAGTTAATCTGGGTGTTGGGTTGGTAAATGAAAGTGAGTTAACGTGGGTGTTGGGTTGATGAATGAAAGTTAGTTAATGTGGATGTTTGTTTGGTGAATGAAAGTGAGTTAATGTGGGTGTTGAGTTGATGAATGAAAGTGAGTTAATGTGTGTGTTGGTTTGGTGAATGAAAGTGAGTTAATGTGGGTGTTGGGTTGGTAAATGAAAGTGAGTTAATGTGGGTGTTGGGTTAATTGAATGAAAGTGAGTTAATGTGGGTGTTGGGTTAAGTTAATGAACGTGAGTTAATGTGGGTGTTGGGTTAAGTTAATGAAAGTGAGTTAATGTTAGTGTTGGGTTGATGAATGAAAGTGAGTTAATTTGGGTGTTGGGTTGATGAATGAAAGTAAGTTGATGTGGGTGTTGGGTTGATGAATGAAAGTGAGTTAATGTGGGTGTTGGGTTGATGAATGAAAGTGAGTTAATGTGGGTATTGGGTCGATGAATGAAAGTGAGTTAATGTGGGTGTTGGGTCGATGAATGAAAGTGAGTTAACTTGGGTGTTGGGTTGATGAATGAAAGTGAGTTAACATGTACACGTAGTAGATATTTCGTGGGAAGGGTAACAAAATTATCTTTATATTATTTCTGTGGTCAGTCGATGAGCTTATCTTTTACCTTTCACCCCTTGTAGAGCATAGGTTTTTAACAAATAGGTGTGAGTCGTATCCAGCGCCATTGTCTTCACTGTATCTATTTATCCACTGGTATTTGACTGGTACATTTCCATAATTCTATGTTAGTGATTTTGTACTGCCATTTCCATCCTTTTATTCCGCGTAAGCATCCATTAATGGAAGTATGTATCTTCGTGATTATCAATTTTGTTGGTTCTACATGTTTCACAGCTATATAATAGGACTGACTTAACATTGGAGTTAAACAATTTTATTTTTGTATTTAACCTAATTTCTTTGGACTTCCATATGTTTCCCAGTGCAAGAAATGCTCCTCTTGCTTTTGATATCCTTATTTTGGTATCATTTTCTGATACTCCCTCTTAAATATTGAATAAGTTATAAGATACAGCCTAAAAGATAGGATAAGTGAGTTAAGGTAAATTTAGGGTGAAGTGAAGTGAAAGTGTAGAAGATGAAACAAGATTAAGAAATAAAAGGGAAAAGAAAGAAGATATGGTTGAAGAAGAATACAGAGAAGAAGAAGAAACAGAATAAAAGGAGAAAGTAGAAGAAAATAATAATAAGAGGAAGACGGGAAGAATAAGAAAATGTTAAAGTAGAAGAATAAAAAAAAAAGAAGAAAGAAAAGAAAGAGAAGAAGGAAATAGTAGAAGTAAAGTAAGAAGAAAAGAAGTAGACGTTGAAGAAGAAGACGAAAATGAAGATGAAGAAGTAAAGATGAAGCAGTAAAGATGAAGAAGTAAAGATGAAGAAGTAAAGATGAAGAAGTAAAGATGAAGAAGTAAAGATGAAGCAGTAAAGATGAAGAAGTAAAGATGAAGAAGTAAAGCTGAAGAAGTAAAGATGAAGAAGTAAAGATGAAACAGTAAAGATGAAGCAGTAAAGATGAAGAAGTAAAGATGAAGCAGTAAAGATGAAGAAGTAAAGATGAAGAAGTAAAGATGAAGAAGTAAAGATGAAGCAGTAAAGATGAAACAGTAAAGATGAAGCAGTAAAGATGAAGTAGTAAAGATGAAGCAGTAAAGATGAAGCAGTAAAGATGAAGCAGTAAAGATGAAGAAGACCAAGAAGACGATGAAGAAGAAGGAAAAAAACAAAGAATAAATAAATAAGAAAACGAAGAAGATTAATTCTAAAAATAAGTAAAGAATAGGCTGGAAAAGAAGTAATGAATAAGAAGTGATGAAGAGGAAGAAATAAAGAAACAATGAGTAAGATGAAAATGAGAGAAGAGAAAGATGGAAATGAGAAGAAGATAAAGATGTAAATGAGAAGAAGATAAAGATGTAAATGAGAAGAAGATAAAGATGTAAATGAGAAGAAGAGAAAGATGTAAATGAGAAGAAGAGAAAGATGTAAATGAGAAGAAGAGAAAGATGTAAATGAGAAGAAGAGAAAGATGTAAATGAGAAGAAGAGAAAGATGTAAATGAGAAGAAGAGAAAGAAGGAAATGAGAAGAAGATAAAGATGTAAATGAGAAGAAGAGAAAGATGTAAATGAGAAGAAGATAAAGATGTAAATGAGAAGAAGAGAAAGAAGGAAATGAGAAGAAGATAAAGATGTAAGTGAGAAGAAGAGAAAGAAGGAAATGAGAAGAAGATAAAGATGTAAATGAGAAGAAGAGAAAGAAGGAAATGAGAAGAAGATAAAGATGTAAATGAGAAGAAGAGAAAGAAGGAAATGAGAAGAAGATAAAGATGTAAATGAGAAGAAGAGAAAGAAGGAAATGAGAAGAAGAGAAAGAAGGAAATGAGAAGAAGATAAAGATGTAAATGAGAAGAAGATAAAGATGTAAATGAGAAGAAGAGAAAGAAGGAAATGAGAAGAACAGGTAAGAGGGAGGGAACCCGACCCAGAGAGACACTGGGAAGAACATTGATCAGAGAGGCAAGAGCAGCAGGAATCGGCTTTCTCAAATAGACAGTTGCTTGCACAGAACAGAGACAAATGGCGAGATTTGATAAAAGATCCTTACAAGGATTGAAAACTGCTAGAATAAAAAATTTACATTAGAGAAAGAGTATCTGGATCTATGTCCTATGGGCCGGCTACGGCTTGAAAGGTCAATAGATAGATAGATAGATAGATAGATAGATAGATAGAAAGATAGATAGATAGATAGATAGATAGATAGATAGATAGATAGATAGATAGATAGATAGATAGATAGATAGATGGATGGATGGATGGATGGATGGATGGATGGATGGATGGATGGATGGATGGATGGATGGGTTGATGGATAGATAGATAGATAGATAGATAGATAGATAGATAGATAGATAGATAGATAGATAGATAGATGGATGGATGGATGGATGGATGGATGGATGGATGGATGGATGGATGGATGGATGGATGGATGGATGGATAGATGGGTTGATGGATAGATAGATAGATAGATAGATAGATAGATAGATAGATAGATAGATAGATAGATAGATAGATAGATAGATAGATAGATAGATAGATAGATAGATAGATAGATAGATAGATAGATAGATAGATAGATAGATAGATAGATAGATAGATGGTTATGGTCATGGAAGGCCCCGGTATCACTGCAAACGAATTAAAATTCATATCTATAGTATCTTTGAAGGCTAAACTATCCGTCATATCAGCAGTCTATGTGGCAGGTCTTCAAACATATTCAATTTGACGTCCCATACAGAAGCAGTGGGACAAATTGCATTTATTATTTCGTGGGAACTGATTGCAATTCTAAGCTTAAATTATGGAAATATCGACGGGTTAAAAGCCAAAGGTTGAGCAGACACAACACGTCTGTGTGACTCATGTTAATGTGCAGACTTATTTTGTTTATGACGTATTGCAAGTCAATTAACATAATTAATAAAGAGTGTATCTGAAACGCGAACGATGACCAAAGATGACCTCTGCGGTAGCTTAACCTGCTAGCCATAATGTAGTTCCGCGGAATGATACATTTCTCATGTGTAAGTGCAGCGTTCTGGTATTTACGGCTTTCATTAAGTGTTGATATATAGGGGATTATATGAAACAATAGACTATAAACGTTAATATTAATTTAATGACGCTGGTACGATTGAACCTACAGATGGATTAATAACTTAATGAGATATGATGTTTATTGCACATTAGCTTAGGTGACATTAATTTGCTAACGACTTGTTTGTATTTTATTTGCATGGTGAGCACTTTGTTTTGTCTTTCATCTTCTCTCGGTCATTGACCAACTAAGCAGATAGTGATTGTTGAAATACTATGAGCACAGCTGTTTGTTAGTGATAATTTAGTTGGTTTACTCATTTGTATCTTCCATGAAGATAAAAGACTCATACTTTCTTGCACATAGTAAACAAAAAGAACCCAAAAAAATTAAGAGCCCCCGTCACGCCAAATGGCGTAAAGGGAATTTGTCATTCTTCTTCTTCCTCTTTTCTCTTTCTCACTGATACCGAAATGGTGTCGTGGTTTATATCATTTGTCGTTCTTGAGCTGCTCGAACTGTCTGAATTAGTGATTTTCCTTTGTTGTTACATGTCTCTGTCACTGCATCTATCCATCATCTTCTTTTCTCTTTTCACTGATACCTAAAAGGTGTCGTGGTTTATATCATTTGTCGTTCTTGAGCTGCTCGAACTGTCTGAATTAGTGATTTTCCTTTGTTGTTACATGTCTCTGTCACTGCATCTATCCATCATCTTCTTTTCTCTTTTCACTGATACCTAAAAGGTGTCGTGGTTTATATCATTTGTCGTTCTTGAGCTGCTCGAACTGTCTGAATTAGTGATTTTCCTTTGTTGTTACATGTCTCTGTCACTGCATCTATCCATCATCTTCTTTTCTCTTTTCACTGATACCTAAAAGGTGTCGTGGTTTATATCATTTGTTGTTCTTGAGCTGCTCGAACTGTCTGAATTAGTGATTTTCCTTTGTTGTTACATGTCTCCATCACTGCATCTATCCATCTTCTTCTGGGTCTTCCTCTTGGTCTTTTCCCATGCATTCTCGAGAAGAACGCCCTTGATGGTGATTGGTGAGGATTCATTCTGACCAGGTGACCCAACCATTTAAGTTGTTGTAATATGGTATTAGTGACCATAAATTTTACAGACCTTCAGAACATGATTTTTGGGGTAATGTGGTCGGTATTACGCCCGTGCCGCTTTACTTTCCCAGAAAAAAATCCGGTACCCATTTAAGGCTGGGTGAACTCGGAAACCGTCGGTTGGGATCGGACCCTACCTATGTAGATCAATTCATTAACCACTGAGCTATCGCGGCTCCCATTACTTCTTCTACATGGTGTTCATAAAGTTTCACTACACTTTTTATTAAGATGTGTTTTGTGGTTTGACATAACTATACTAGGCAATATAAAAATGTAGTTTGCCATTACTATTCCTATATTAGAGGCCACAGAGATGGGATTTCTCAGAAGAATGTTGAAAGTTCCATGGACAGCTAAAAAGACCAATGAGGAAGTTCTCAAAGAGGCCAACACTGAATGGGAGCTACTGAAAAACATCAGAAAGAAACAATCAACATTTTTAGGTCCATCATGAAAAGATGAAAATTTGAATACTTAGTTACAACTGGTAAAATAAAAGGAAACAATGATTGCAGACGACAAAGAGATAATATACTGAATAGCTTGGTGTCATAACATGGAAAATGACCAACAACAAAATTGATACGATGCACTGTGGATAGACGATTATGGAAGGACATGATCACCTACGCCAACAAGTATGGCACATGATGATGATGACACTTTTTATATAGAACTCATTTGAAAAAAAAAGTAAATTACGTCATCATGACGTCATACAAATGTTCTGCACAGTCCATCGTGAGGAAAAATGCAGTGAATGGCTGTCGTCTGCTGGATTAATTCTTTGCACTTAAAACAGAATGATGTTATCAACGGAAGAAATCATTTTTTTTTTTGGTTGAACAAATGTTTCGAAATGGCAGTCGATACATAAGTATATTTCCCTGGCCGCCATGTGCACAAGGGTCCCTCACCGCACAGGCAGATAACTCTGTCTTCGGAGGTACTCATATTTTTTCTCCATCGATGAGTAATTGACGTTTCAAGCCGGGCCTCGCTGCTGAGACCAGGGGTGGTTCCCGCAGAGAGAAATCATAAATAAAAATTCCACATGGCGCAGCCGAGATTTGAACCCACAGCCTCTCTGTCTCGAGGCCGGCGTCTTGCCTCGAGACCAACCAGTCCTCCGGTACCCTTTTAAAGCTGGGTGAACCTGGAAGCTGTCGATCAGGATCGAACTCGATCTCTTGACCTTTGTAGTCCAGTTCACTAACCACTGAGCTATCGCGGCTCCCTTACCTTGACAGTACTAACTACTAACAACAGACAAGAAAATCACTGGAGTCTGTAGAAATGTGGTTTTACAGAAGAATGTTGAGAGTACCATGAGCAGCTAAGAATAGTAATGAAAATGTTATGAGATAGGCCAAAGCAAAAAGAGAGCTAATTTACAATATTATGAAGAAACAATCATCATTTCTTGGCCATGTTATGAGAAGAGAACAAGTGGAATATATTGTAAAAACTGGAAAATTTTAGGGACGAAGAGATAGAGGGAAGCAAAGAGAAAAAATACCAGCCACCTTAAGAGAATGGCTTGGCAGAAGGTTAACAACTGAAATGATAAATAACTGTCGAGATCGAAAGTTGTGGAGAGACATGATCACCTACGCCAGCAGGCCCGGTACTTGATGATGATGACTTGCTGCTAACGGTTCTTGTATCTCTTATGTTGTTATTTATCCCTAGTTTTCGTCCTCCTTTGTCTCGTTTACTTTGTGTTAATTTACCCTTCCAAGTACTTGTAGAAAGTCAATGTGTCCTAAATCTGTTCAAATCTTTGTTGTCTACTAATCACGTAAAGCTTTTACCATACCATTTTTTCAATTTGTTTTTCAATTTGTTGTTCAATTTGTTTTTCAATTTGTTTTTCAATTTTCCCTCACTGTGTCTAATCATGTGTCCACAAGAAAACAAAAATTCATTTGTCTTGTTTCGGTTGAGTGAAATTGTTCTTTCAAGTTTATAAAAAATAGATTAGGGGACTTTTTAAAATCATTTTCTTTTTCAATAATTCTTAACATGTTCTACTAATGTTGTACTAATGTTCTACTAATGTTGTAGTAATGTTCTACTAAGGTTGTATAAATTGTCTACTAATGTTGTGCTAATGTTCTACTAATATTTACTAATGCTGTACTAATGTTCTACTAATGTTGTACTAATGTTGTGCTAATGTTATACTAATGTTCTACTAATGTTATACTAATGTTGTGCTAATGTTCAACTAAGGTTGTGCTAATGTTCTACTAATGCTGTACTAATGTTCTACTAATGTTGTACTAATGTTGTGCTAATGTTCTACTAATGTTTACTAATGCTGTACTAATGTTGTACTAATGTTGTACTAATGTTGTACTAATGTTGTACTAATGTTTACTAATGTTGTGCTAATATTCTGCTAATGTTTACTAATGCTGTACTAATGTTCTACTAATGTTGTGCTAATGTTTACTAATGTTGTGCTAATGTTTACTAATGTTGTGCTAATGTTCTACTAATATTGTACTAATGTTCTACTGATGTTCTGCATATGTTCACTAATGCTGTACTAATGTTCTACTAATGTTTTACTAATGTTCTGCTAATGTTTATTAATGTTGTACTAATGCTGTGCTAATGTTCTACTAATGTTGTACTAATGTTCTACTAATGTTGTACTAATGTTCTACTAATGTTCTACTAATGTTCTTCCCAGTTCCGCTTTTCTGCCTTCACTGGAGTGAAAAGTCGTCTAGAGAATAACGCCTTTCTCCCAACTTGTATTATCAAACACAACAAAACCACAGGTAGGTTCATTTGAAGAAATAAAATTGCTTCTTTCCAAAGCATCATATTGACGTACATGCAGTTCCAAACGGTGTACTTTTATTAAAGCTGTATGCTTTCTTTCTTTCTTTCTTTCTTTCTTTCTTTTCTTACCATTTTTTCCATTCTTTTTTCTTTCTGTCATTCTTTTTCTTTCTTTTATTCTTTCTTTCTTCCTTTCTTATTCTTTCTTTCTTTCTGTATTTCTTACACTCTTTCTCCTTCCTTCCTTCCTTCCTTCCTTCCTTCCTTCCTTCCTTCCTTCCTTCCTTCCTTCCTTCCTTCCTTCCTTCCTTCCTTCCTTCCTTCCTTCCTTCCTTCCTTCCTTCCTACCTTCTTTCCTTCCTTCCTCCCTCCCTCCCTCTGTCCCTCCCTTCCTTCCTTCCTTCCTTGCTACCTTCCTCCCTCCCTCCCTCCCTTCCTTTCTTCCTTCCTTCCTTCCTTCCTTGCTTCTCTCTTTGCTTGTATCTGACTTATCTTTCTTTTAAAGAACTAGAACCTATTAATCAGAGAAAGCTCGTCTTCAACTTCAGAATGGAGAATAACGCCGGATACGCTTTGTGGCAATCACACTGACTATCACCATCACTGGGTGCCGTCTCCGCATCGAAGGTTGGCTATCATGGAGCTCCATTCCATTCTGTATTTTGCTTTCATGGTGCAGATTGTCATAGGCTGACTTGTCCATCTTTTATTGTTACTCGTCCATGTTAGTCTTGGTCTGCCTCTGCCTCTTTAACTTTGTATTTTCCTTTCCAATATTACTTTTAGTAGGCTGCTGTGTCTTTTAACATGCCCTAAAAATTTAATTTTGTTTTTTGGTCTAATGTCCATGTTTCTGCACCATACAGGAATATTGAGAAGATGTAACATTTTGCAATTTTTAGTTTTAGCCCTGGTGTTTTTTGTTTTGATGTTAGTATAGTTTTCATGGCATTAACATTACTTTTTGCCATACCTATTCTTTTCTTTATTTTTGGCACTGGACTACAAAGGACAAAAGGTTGAGTTCTATCCTAACCGACAGCTTGCGGGTTCACCCAGCCTTAAATGGGTACCTGATTTTTTTCAAGGAAAGTAAGTCAGCACGGGCTTAATACCGAACATATTACCCCAAAATGTGTCAAAAGTCTATAAACATTACATTATGGTCACTAACACCATATTCCCCAGACGTTACTTGGCGTGATGAGGCTCTTTACTTACTTGCTATAACTCTTTCAAGTCAATAATACAACCATGTTCCAGAATTGCACACAAGACAGCACGAAATACACCAACGTTTCCGCTTTTGTTCCCCGGCGAAAGTCTTTGGAGTAGAAACGTCGGGTTTTTTGGGTCTATTCTCTTTCGTAAATTTGAAGCCTACTATTTTATTGTAACTACACAGGCTATGTCGCGCCCTCTCGAAAAACGGCAACAAACAGGAAGTCACTTGTGCACCTTAGTATCCTTGGCAATTAACAGTCGAAAAGATAGGCCAAAAATGGCCACTGTCTAAGCATAATTGTTTATAAATACATCCATTGCTGAAAACGGATGTCTCGGGTCAAAAGTTCGTTCTTCTTTAGTGATCACGTGTAGTTGTCGTGTAAATGTTGAAGAAAACATTAGTTTAGTTTAGTTTAGTTTAGTTTAGTTTAGTTTAGTTTAGTTTAGTTTAGCTAGGTCGATGAGTCTCCTTCATTACATTACGGTGAATTCCATAAGAAGATAACTTTTATAATATATATTATAGTTGACCGATTGAGCACTCACCGAGTAGGAACTTTCACCCGAGGTTCTCGTGGTGTCTTGTGCTCTTCCTGACCTGAAATAGTATATCTTAAATACAAAGCAGCTGACTTCATAAGAGAGTCTGGAATCCTACTCTGATTGAGACTTGATCGGAGAGAGAGAGAGAGAGAGAGAGAGAGAGAGAGAAATACAAATAATAACAAAAAATAAAAATAATAATAATTAGATGTCATAGCAATTGGCGTAGGCGATTATCTCTCTCCACAACACTCCGACCTTCACACATGTCCTTTTTTCCCCCAGCAATAATTTGTTATGTCATTTCGATATGCTGCTCAATATTGTTTCTCTCAGTTTTCCTCTGCTCTTCTTTCCATTCATTTTTCCTGTTGTTATAGCATTCGCAATGTTTTCTTTTCTCATCACATGCCTAATAAATGTAGATCGCCTTTTCCTTATAATTCTGATATTTCTGATTTCTACAGCTCGTTTTAAACATCATTCATTTGTAATTTGGCGAACCATGGAATTCATGGCATTCTTCTGATAAACCTCATCTCAGTTGCCTCTAATGTTCTCTTTGCGGTCCTACTTTTCCTCCAGGACTCACTTTAGGACACGTTTCCTGATATTAATTGACAACGATTAAAAAAAAAATATAATAATGCAAGAACAATAAATTAGTCTTTTAATTATGTATTAAATCAAGAGATTTTTTTTTTTTTTTACAATTTAAACAACAAAAAAGTTTGATCTCGATCAAACGAAACAATTTAAACAAAAACTATTCATTTTTAAAATACCTAAATTCTTTTTTTTTTTTTTTTTTTTTTTTTGAGTGCGGAAGTAATTTATTATTTTTAATTTCAGGTTTGCCAATCTATGGCCAGTGGAACTATCGGATACTCTGTCACCCAATCAATAAAGACATTCCGCTGTCTTACTTTCAACTGGTAACTTTCTAACTTACCGCATTTAAAACTGTGTTTTACATTATTTCATATTTTCTTGTCATCACTAATTTTATGCAAAACGTGATTCTACAACCCATTATCCATGGTTTCGTTGGTCTGCCAATGTCAGACCTGGACTCAATCAAGAACAGATAGAAAATGAGCTAGCAACGAAATAAAATGTAACAAGAAAATGCATAAGAATTAATATCTTAAACATATAAAAAAAAAAAAAACAACGCGTAATATGGTATGACTATGTTATAATACAATAGAAATAAGAAAAGAGTTCTTAAATGTTTTGTAGAGCCAAATTAACAAATGGGTGTGAATCACGGACAATAGGACAACAGGCAAGAGCATCATTGGAAGCTGTAGAAATGTGATTTTTACAGAGGAATGTTGAGAATACCATAGACAGCTAAGAAGAGAAATGTAAACGTTCTGAAAGAGGCCAAAGCAAGGAGAGAGCTAATTTCCAATATTAGGAAGAAACAATCATCATTTTTTGGCCATGTAATGAGAAGGGAGCAGCTGGAATATATTGTAACAACTGGGAAAATTGAGGGACGAAGAGATAGAGGGAAGCAAAGAGAAAAAATAACAGACAGCTTAAGAGAATGGCATGGCAGAAGGTCAACAACATAAATGATAAATAACTGTCGAGATCGAAAGTTGTGGAGAGACATGGTGACCTACTCCAGCAGGCCCGGTACTTGATGTTGATGTTGATGATTTATAAGTAAGGTGATACATTAGCTCACAAACTTTCTGCATAAAGAGATCTGAGCAAGATGGAGGCACATTTCTCAACAAGCACCAGACAAACAGATGAAGTTGTCGCGCTGGACAACATGGCTAGGTGTTCTGCAAAAGTCACGTTGACCTGGAAGGGAATACAAGTAAAGACATTAAAATCAGAATAGCTAAAGCAGCAATGTCTTTCAGAAGCCTTGAAAAGTTGTGGAAATCAAAACTCATCAGCACAAACACAAAACTTAGAATATTCAAATCAAATGTACTATCAACCCTTAAGTATGCGTGTGAAAGCTGGAAAACAACAAGAGATATAGAAACAAAGTTGAACGCATTCGAAAATAAATGTCTAAGGAAAATACTTGGTATAGCGTGGAACGAATTCAAAACAAACGAGGAAATTAGAGAAATCGCCAATCAACCACTAATATCTTCAGTAATAAAGAAAAGACGATGGTCATATGTTGGACATGTGATGAGAAGAAATAATAACCGAATAGCAAAGCAAGCCCTCATGTGGCTAACAACAGGTAGGAGGAAAAGAGCCCGACTCAGAGAAACAATGAGAAGAACATTTATCAAGGAGGCAAAGGCAGCAGGAATCGGCTCACTCAATGACATAGAGATGCTTGCACAGAAAAGAGACAAACAGAGAGATTTGAGAAAAGATCTTTGCAAGGATTGAGACTGTCAGAAAGAAAATTTCGAAACAGGGAAAAAAGTATTTGAGTCTATACCTTGTGGACCGACTACGGCTCGATAGATCGATAGATAGAAATAGATTATGCAGATGGTTCCCGAGATCACCAGAACTAACTATTTGTGACTCTTCCATTACTTGAAGGACATAGTCTATGTTCCTCCACTATTTGTGACTCTTCCATTACTTGAAGGACATAGTCTATGTTCCTCCACTATTTGTGACTCCTCCATTACTTGAAGGGCATCGTCTATGTTCCTCCACTATTTGTGACTCTTCCATTACTTGAAGGACATAGCATATGTTCCTCCACTACACATAGAACACCTGCATGACCCTCAGGAGAGCATCCCTGAAACTGAAAACCTGATGTGATGCAGAAGGTCTGGTCCGAGCTAATAGTGCCGAAGTTTGTCGAGTAACGACTGGGGCGCACACCGAGTGTGTATGATATAAACTAATATCAAATACAACTACATGAATTAAAACAACTACTGCCATCGATGTATAAGAATTTGTCAATAAGTTATGAAATTACAACAGCTTGAAATCAAGAAGTGTTTTTGTTGTGTCCCTGTAACTAGACCTTCAACGATCATGAGCAGAACTCTTGTGGTCCTCTAAGGATTCCCATAGATCCTCGCGTGGGCTTGCTATGTAATCAAAACTTTCGGTATCAAGATTACTGTGTAGTCTTGTAGTACATATTTTTCGGTATCAAGATTACTGTGTAGTCTTCT
The DNA here is from genome assembly GCA_032433765.1 of Megaustenia siamemsis. Classification (NCBI taxonomy): domain Eukaryota; kingdom Metazoa; phylum Mollusca; class Gastropoda; order Stylommatophora; family Ariophantidae; genus Megaustenia; species Megaustenia siamemsis. The sequence goes on from JAVIAB010000101.1 coordinate 16,940,729, forward strand.
AGTGCATATTTTTCGGTATGAAGATTACTGTGTAGTCTTCTAGTGCATATTTTTCGGTATCAAGATTACTGTGTAGTCTTCTAGTGCATATTTTTCGGTATGAAGATTACTGTGTAGTCTTGTAGTGCAAAATGTTCGGTATGAAGATTACTGTGTAGTCTTGTAGTGCAAAATGTTCGGTATGAAGATTACTGTGTAGTCTTGTAGTGCACATTCAGGAGTTTGCATGATGCTCCACGGTCTCATTTCCTTCAGCAATCGCTACAAATGCAACAAAACCATAAGAAAACTAACCACTGTCGAGATGAAGTGTGTTAGTCGAATGACAACAAACAGCATGAGAGTTAAGATCAGAAATGAAGAACTGGGAAAAATATCAATAATTCCTGCCACTGAAACATAAAGAAACAACAGATAAAATTATTTGGCCACGCGATAAGACAGAAAGATAAAAACACAACACAATGAGCTTTCAATAAATGTTACGAGAACACCAGACTCAAGAGCTGATTACGAAAAAGACAGACTGATGAAATGTTAGATATACAAGGAAAAAAAACAGCAGCAGAGGCCATCTATTTCCCCTTGACGCTGAAAGGGAAATGAGGAAGGAAAGAAGAAGAAGCTACAAATGCAGGACTTTCCTGACAACCATTACGATTGAAACTATTCTCTCTTTTCTTTACCAGCAAGATGACCTCTTGTACCGCTTTGCCACTGGTCAGTCACTTCAGGAGATAGCTGATGGCCGGGCAGCCAGGTTTAAGTTAGTCGACCCTCAGAGGTAACATTGTCATCTTGTTATTGAAGGAGGATCGTCATTATCATTATTGGCATCGTCATAATCACTGTCTGCATCACTTTTAATATTGTCAAAGTTAATTGTATTAACATAATCACTGTCTGCATCACTTTTAATATTGTCAAAGTTAATTGTATTAACATCATCACTGTCCGCATCACTTGTAATATTGTCAAAGTTAATTGTATTAACATCATCACTGTCCGCATCACTTGTAATATTGTCAAAGTTAATTGTATTAACATCATCACTGTCTGCATCACTTTTAATATTATTTAATATTTTAATTATCCCTGTGTGGCAATGAGGTATCTTCTTGACTTTCCAACCATGGATGACAGAATCAAGATCTGGAGAGCACGAGCATACCTGAAGATTAGTACAGATACAGAGCATCCATTGCACCACGTGCTCAACACAGAGAAAGGTACCAGGCTAAAAAGAGGCAAATCATGGGTGGGCCGAGCAGAAGATGTCATCAAACAGGTCTGTGGGCTTACCAATCTCAGCGTTGGTGAGGAGTGGATACCGGTGCCTACGTCATTCAAGGGGACTTTCTCATGTATTGTCACACTCGACAGGAAAAGTAGGGAACAGAACCCAGTCGTCGTGGTTAATGCTGAGGTCAACGGTCTCATCTGCGATAACATCGATGAGAAAGATGCAGTCATCTATACAGACGGATCTGTAAGACGACACGAAAAAAGTGCATGGGCATTTACAGCACGTTCGGCAGGCAGAATAGCCAAGGAAGACAGTGGTGCATACGCCATGACCACGAGTAGCATGACAATGGAGGTGATGGCAGTGACCAAGGCATTCAAATGGTTAGAGTCACAAGACTACATCCACGCATGTATACTGAGTGATTCGATGAGCATGATAAAAAAAGTGGAGGCGGGCTTTGTACGCATGCAATGGGCAGAGTCGTTACAGAAATCCAAAATACGTAAGGTCACCTTTGTCTATGTCCCTGGACATGCGGGAGTACGGGGAAATGAGAGAGCGGACAGGTTGGCTAGCTGCGCTGTCGTTGAGGACGGGCAACCGATGGATCGGGCGGACGTCATCAATGCACATCGAGATGTGGGAAGAGCACAGGACTTCGACAAACACAGATCAACGTCGCTTCTTCGGATGATGGAAATGGGAGTTAAGATGGGCACAGCCAGAAATGAGAAACTTGGTGGCCGTGTAAGAAGACTTATCAACCAACATAGAACTGGAGTCGTCAGTCGCTGGACACTGAGGGAATTGCTGAGGAGGGGATCTGAGCACCTATGGACATGTTCGGAGTGCAATGATGATGACCCGCAAATAACTCAATAACTCAATAACTCAATCACTTTTAATACCGTCAAAGTTAATTGTATTAACACCATCACTGTCTGCATCACTTTTAATACCGTCAAAGTTAATAGTATTAACATCATCACTGTCTGCATCACTTTTAATACCGTCAAAGTTAATTTTATTAACACCATTACTTTTAATATTGTCATAGTTAACTGTATTAACATCATCACTGTCTGCATCACTTTTAATACCGTCAAAGTTAACTGTATTAACATCATCACTGTCTGCATCACTTTTAATACCGTCAAAGTTAATTTTATTAACACCATTACTGTCTGCATCACTTTTAATATTGTCAAAGTTAATTGTATTAACCTCATCACCACCACACTTTCAACTGAATTATATGTTACAATATGCAGTGTCCTACTAATTTGTACCAACATTATTTTCCTTATTTACTATTGTGTTTATATGTTCATTATCATTGTCTTTAAACAAAAGAAAAAAAAACTCTATCTTTATGGCATCTATCTCATTTATGGTGTCAGCCGGGGTGGGGAATTCTATGATTTTATCTGTTGATTCTGTTTGTATCTGACGATTGGCTCAGTTCATACTCTTTCCCTTATAACGTTTTCGAACGCATGTAGTACAAAAAACAAAAGAAAACAAAAACTTTTACGACACACTTTACCATTGCTGGTGTATGTCGGAGGAGGGATGGGGGGGGGGGTGCCTCATGACAGGGCATTGATGATGTCTTCCCGATCCACTGGTTGACCGTCCTCAACAACAGCGCAGCTAGCCAACCTGTCCGCCCGATCCATTGGTTGACCGTCCTCAACAACAGCGCAGCTAGCCAACCTGTCCGCCCGATCCATTGGTTGACCGTCCTCAACAACAGCGCAGCTAGCCAACCTGTCCGCCCGATCCACTGGTTGACCGTCCTCAACAACAGCGCAACTAGCCACCCTGTCCGCCTTTTCATTTCCCCGTACTCCAGCATGTCCTGGGACGTAGACAAAGGTGACCTTTCGTATTTTTGACTTCTGCAATGACTCTACCCATTGCATACGTACAGATCCCGCCTCCACTTTTCCTATCATGCTCATCGAATCACTCAGCATACATGCGTGGGTGTAGTCTTGAATTGTATTTGTTCTAGAACTTACTCAATTTCGTTTGCTTCTTGAATAGATCTAAGAGCAACTACCAACTCATGGATGAGATATTTGCTCAAATACCAGGGAAAGACAACTATGGAGCGAATATGACCTTCACTGTGTTTGGAGAAACGATGTACGACACCGGATTCTCTACAGACAACGTTGTACTGAATTCTGGGTACTACCACAGGTCCTACAAGTCGATCAAGAATGGTGCTGGGGGATTACGGTAAGTGGGAGGACTAGGATATTTTGTGTGGGTGGAGGGTGTCTAAGTGGGGAGGACATTTAATAAGGTCGGGCTAGGACAATCGTTAAAAACGTGTTACTGAAAATCTATTTAATGAGAGAAAAATAGGGCATTACAGTAGTGTGTTATTGAAAATGTATTTAATGAGAAGAAAATAGGACATTACTAAAATGTTTTATTGAAAATGTATTTAATGAGAAGAAAATAGGACATTACTGTAATGTATTATTTGAAGATATTATTATTGCAAGATACAGAACGGCATGGGGGATGTTTGTTGAAGACATGTTCCACAGGGAGCTGAAAGGTAAAGAAGATGAGAGAAGGATTACGGTACATTTCTATATCTCGAAAAAGAAAGAATCTTTATTAATTACCTGATAGGTGGGGAAACAAAATTGAGAGAAAGAGAAAAAGAAAGAAAAAGAAAAAAAGTAGAAGAAAAATTAAGAAGAGAAACTTTCTTTGTCTGGTTTTCAAAACAACATTTTCTATCTCCCTTTCAACCCAGTTCTTCCATAAATCCACAATTGTTTCAATTTGTTATGTTCTGTACAACATTACCTGCTTCTCTTTCAACCCAGTTCTTCCATAAATCTACAATTGTTTCAATTTGTTATGTTCTGTACAACATTACCTGCTTCCCTTTCAACCCACTTCTTCCATAAATCCACATTCTAAATGTTTCAATTTGTTATGTTCTGTACAACATTACCTGCTTCTCTTTCAACCCACTTCTTCCATAAATCCACAATTGTTTCAATTTGTTATGTTTTGTACAACATTACCTGCTTCCCTTTCAACCCACTTCTTCCATAAATCCACATTCTAAATGTTTCAATTTGTTATGTTCTGTACAACATTACCTGCTTCCCTTTCAACCCACTTCTTCCATAAATCCACATTCTAAATGTTTCAATTTGTTATGTTCTGTACAACATTACCTGCTTCCCTTTCAACCCACTTCTTCCATAAATCCACATTCTAAATGTTTCAATTTGTTATGTTCTGTACAACATTACCTGCTTCTCTTTCAACCCACTTCTTCCATAAATCCACAATTGTTTCAATTTGTTATGTTTTGTACAACATTACCTGCTTCCCTTTCAATCCACTTCTTCCATAAATCCACATTCTAAATGTTTCAATTTGTTATGTTCTGTACAACATTACCTGCTTCCCTTTCAACCCACTTCTTCCATAAATCCACATTCTAAATGTTTCAATTTGTTATGTTCTGTACAACATTACCTGCTTCCCTTTCAACCCACTTCTTCCATAAATCCACATTCTAAATGTTTCAATTTGTTATGTTCTGTACAACATTACCTGCTTCTCTTTCAACCCACTTCTTCCATAGATCCACTTTATAATTATTTCAATTTGTTATGTTCTGTACAACATTACCTGCTTCCCTTTCAACCCACTTCTTCCATAAATCCACATTCTAAATGTTTCAATTTGTTATGTTCTGTTTCAATCTTTAATCAGTACACGGCATTTGGCTTCAATGATGAGGATCTGTGGGTGTCAGAGACTAGCCAGGAGCGAGTGGCATCATTCCAGACCGATAGATGCTTCATCATGTAAGTGAGCACTGTCCTATTCTTCTGAAAATAATAACACAAATTATTATAATTTAGGAAGTTCCAAAGCAAGGGAGGCAAGCAAACAAATTAGGGACAATGTTGTGTTGACAGAACTCGCGACAATGATGATGATTATATAATTCTAGATACACTCTGCCTTAAATGAGTACCGGTATTCATCCAACTATTAAATGGAGGTATCACGGCATCATACTTCGCCTCATCACTGGCCACAACAGAATGGGAAACCACATGTTCACCAAACTCACAATAGGAACTACCAGCCAATGCCACTGTACCCTGGATAACATGACAACAAAACATGTTCTACAGGATTACCCCCAGAATACTGGCCTGAGGAGGACAATGTGGCCCACACCCACCTCCCTGAAAGAAAAACTCTAAGGATCAACCGAATCACTGAAACATACAGCTGCCTTCATAAGAGAGTCTAGAATCCTAGTTTGAATGAACCATGATCGCAGAAAAAGACAAAGATATGCTATAACCTAAGATGTATAAACAATCTTTGCCACTTTAATCATTTCATCGTGGAATAACTTATAAACCTTTGCCACTTTAATCATTTCATGGTGGAATAACTTATAAACATTTACCAGTTTAATCATTACTTGGTAGAATAACTTATAAACCTTTACCAGTTTAATCACTTCATGGTGAAATAACTTATAAACCTTTACCAGTTTAATCACTTCATGGTGGAATAACTTATAAACCTTTACCAGTTTAATCACTTCTTGATGGAATAACTTATAAACCTTTACCAGTTTAATCACTTCTTGGTGGAATAACTTATAAACCTTTACCAGTTTAATCACTTCTTGGTGGAATAACTTATAAACCTTTACCAGTTAAATCACTTCATGGTGGAATAACTTATAAACCTTCACCAGTTTAATCACTTCTTGGTGGAATAACTTATAAACCTTTACCAGTTTAATCACTTCTTGGTGGAATAACTTATAAACCGTTAACAGTTTAATCACTTCTTGGTGGAATAACTTATAAACCTTCACCAGTTTAATCACTTCTTGGTGGAATAACTTATAAACCTTCACCAGTTTAATCACTTCTTGGTGGAATAACTTATAAACCTTTACTAGTTTAATCACTTCTTCGTGGAATAACTTATAAACCTTTACCAGTTTAATAACTTCTTGGTGGAATAAATTATAAACCTTTACGAGTTTAATCACTTCTTGGTGGAATAACTTATAAACCTTCACCAGTTTAATCACTTCTTGGTGGAATAACTTATAAACCTTTACCAGTTTAATCACTTCTTGGTGGAATAACTTATAAACCTTCACCAGTTTAATCACTTCTTGGTGGAATAACTTATAAACCTTTACCAGTTTAATCACTTCTTGGTGGAATAACTTATGAACCTTTACTAGTTTAATCATTACTTGGTGGAATAAATTATTTTAATTAAAAATATTAAAGAAGAAAATCGTACCGGAAGTGTTTGTTGAAGAAAAAAAGACGGCATTGGACGCGCTGACCATGTAACCTAAACATGTACGGATAGTCTAAAACTGTGACCATTAACACTGTAATTGCTTTACATCATACGCGAAATGTGTCGTCGTTGTTTTTTCTTCTCTTTCCTTCTCATCCAATTTAACATTTTCAAATCGTCGTTGGCCAAATTGTTGTGTTTACGTTTCTAAAGAAAGAGCGAACGAAAAGAAGAAGCAGATGTAGAAGCAACAGCTGCAGTTGAAAGAAGAAGAATGAATCTTTTATTCTTCATTTGTTATTTATATTTAAAATTATCATCCATTAATAACTCATATGTATAATCAAATAACTCAAAGCATAATTCAAAAACTCATTGTATAATCCATTGCATAATTCAATAACTCAGTATATAATCTAATAACTAATTGCATAATTCAATAACTCATTGTATATCCAATAACTCATTGCATATTCAATAACTAATTGCATAATTCAATAACTAATTGCAAAATTCTATAACTCATTGTATATCCAATAGCTCATTGTATATCAAATGACTAATTGCATAATTCAATAACTAATTGCATAATTCAATAACTCATTGTATATCCAATAACTCATTGCATATTCAATAACTAATTGCATAATTCTATAACTCATTGTATATCCAATAACTCATTGTATATCAAATAACTAATTGCATAATTCAATAACTTATTGCATAATTCAATAACTCATTGCATATTCAATAACTAATTGCATAATTCAATAACTGATTGCATAATTCTAAAACTCATTGTATATCCAATAACACAATGCATAACCGACCCCATTTATTTCTCACTTAAGTTCAATTGTTTCATAAATTTTGGGGGACTAGTTGTTGTCGACGCAAGATTTCTAGACAGAGAGGTTGTGGGTTCAAATCCCGTACCAGCTGGGACTTTTATTTATGGTTTCTCTCTGCGGCAACCACCCCTGGTCACAGCAGCGAGGCCCGGCTTGAAACGTCAATTACTCATGGACGAAAAAATATATAAGTACCTCCGAAGACAGATTTATCTGCCTTTGCGGGGAGAGACACCTGTGCACACGGTTGCCAGTGAAAAACAGATTCACATGCAGAATAATTCAGTACCTAGTCTCTAGGGACTTTGTCAGGGGTAAAAAACTGGAGAACGGAAGAAAAAAAATATTTCATTTCCTGTCTACACCTTATAAAACATCATCATCAAGTACCGGGCCTGCTGGCGTAGGTGATCATGTCTCTCCACAAATTTCGATATCGACAGCTATTTATCATTTCTGTTGTTGGCCTTCTGCCAAGCCATTCTCTTAAGCTGTCTGTTATTTTTTCTCTTTGCTTCCCTCTATCTATTCGTCCCTCAATTTTCCCAGTTGTTACAATATATTCCAGCTGTTCTCTTCTCATTACATGGCCAAAAAAAAATTATTGTTTCTTACTAATTTTGGAAATTACCTCTCTTTTTGCTTTGACCTCTATCAGAACATCTTCATTACTCTTCTTAGCTGTCCATGGTATTCTCAACATTCTTCTGTAAAACTACAATTCTACAGGCTCCAGTGATTTTTTTTGTCTGTTGTCATATTGTCCATGATTCACATCCATATGTTAAGACTGGCTCTACGTAACATTTAAGAACTCTTTTTCTTGTTTCTATTGTCAAAAATGGATTGCATAGTATCTTCCTCATTTTTTGGAAAGCTGCTTTTGCCTGAGCCATTCTGCATCTCACCTCTTTTGTACATCTTCCGTCTGAGGTTAACAAAATTCCCAGATATTTAAATTCATTTACCTGTTTTAAAACACACCTCTAGCCTTATTTCTGAAGTGTTCAATTTTCTGCTCCAGGCTATATTTATTTCTTTATTTAACTGATAGCGCACGTACTTTAGAACGCATGCATGAGCACAAGAAGGGAGCCGCGATAGCTCAGTGGTTAGTGAACTGGACTACAAAGGACAAAAGGTTGGGTTCGATCCCAACCGACGGCTTCCGGGTTCACCCAGCCTTAAATGGGTACCTGATTTTTTTTCTGGGAAAGTAAAGCTGCACGGGCGTATTACCGACCACATTACCCCAAAAATCATGTGGTGCAGGTTTGTAAAATTTATGGTTACTAACACCATATTTCCCTATACGTCACTTGACGTGACGGTGGCTCTTTACTTTACTTTATGTACACAAGATAAGACACTCTCTTTCCAGAGTCAATGAATTTGGGAAAGATGCCACACGATGTAAGGAGGGTGAGATGCGACTTTCTTACGCCATTCCTCTGGAGGTCATCTATTTGACACCGCTTCTAAGTTGGAACCCTTATAACCTATATTACAACAAGGTGAGAAGATATGTGTATATACCTTTTTACAGGTATATATTACACAGGTGTGTGCGTATGTGTGCGTATGTGTGCGTATGTGTGTGTATGTATATATATATATATGAAATCATCATCATCATCGAGTGCCTTCTCCGCAACGATGGTTGGCTACCATGGATCGCCATTCCATTCTGTTTCTTGATTTGATGGTGCAGGCTGTCATAGATTGACTTGTACATCATTTGATGTTACTCGTCCATGTTAGTCTTGGTCTGCCTCTGCCTCTTTTACCTTGTATTTTCCCTTCCAATATTACGTAGGGAGGTCAAAAAGTAATGCACCAATTTTTTTCTCGGCTAATAATAAAGATAGGAATATGAAATTTTGCACTTGGAATATGACATGTTCCAATTATGTGCACCAAATTGCACAACATTCTGAAAAATATTACGCAATCTATGAACCGTTAAAATGGAGCTTGTCAACAATGTCCGTTACAAACAGCGAATTGTCAATTCGAATTTCTGGTTGCGGAAAAAGAAACTGTGGCAAACATTCATAAACGACTGTGTGCAGTGTACAAATGTTCTGCAGTCGATAGGAGCACAGTTAGTCGTTGGGTTCAGAGAATTAAAGCTGCAGAAAGTGTACGAGTGGAGCTGCATGATTTACCGCGTTCTGGACGTGTTGCCTCGGCTACCAGCACAGACATGTTAAACCGGGCTGATGCCATTATTCGTAAGGATAGGCGTATCACTAGTCAGCAATTGGCATTGCAGCTTACAGTCAGCAAGGGAAGTGCAATCGCAATTTTTAAAACTCTCGGATATTCAAAGATTTGCGCTCGATGGGTTCCTCGGTGCCTAACAAATGATCACTGAGTTCAAAGGAAAACATTCTGTTCTGAATTGTTGGAGCGTTTCGGTGTTGAAGGAGAAATGTTTTTGTCAAAAATTGTTACCGGTGACGAAACGTGGGCACATTATTATGAGCCTGAAACAAAAATGCAGTCAATGGAATGGCATCATCCGCAGTCACCAAAAGAAAAAAATTCAAAACATCTCCATCAGCCGGAAAGGTGATGATCACTGTCTTCTGTGACATTGATGGTGTGATTCTTGTTGATGTAATGACAAGAGGTGAGACAATCAACTCGACAGCTTACATCAATACACTGACAAAACTCAAAAATCGGTTCCACAGAGTTCGGCCTAATAAGCCATCTGCAGATTTGTTGCTTCAACATGACAATGCACGCCCTCACACAAGTCTGGTAACACGGGAAGCAATCAACAAATTTGGTTGGACTGTACTGCCCCATCCTCCTTACAGCCCTGATCTGGCTCCCTCAGATTTCCATCTGTTTGGACCACTCAAAAAATTCCTGCGTGGGAAACACTTTGACAATGATGAGGATGTGATCCGTGCAGTTAAAAAATGGCTACGCGAGCAGGACAAAACTTGGTACAAACGAGGCATTCATGACCTAGTTTCGCGTTGGCGTAAGGCAATATGCTTGGACGGAGATTATGTTGAAAAATAGGTAGTGTAAAGGGGATGTTCAGCTACAATCTGTGAAAATTTCACACATTTTGCCCGAATAGTTTCCGAGAAAAAAATTGGTGTGCATTACTTTTTGACCTCACTTCAGTACTTTTAGTAGGCTGTTGTGTCTTTTAACATGCCCCAAAAATGGCATTTGTCTTGTCTTAATTGTGTTTAGTAGTTCTCTTTTTATTTTCAGCTGTTTTAAAACTTCATCGTTTGTTTTCTTTTCTTTCCATCCAATTCTACCTATTCTTCTATAAATCCACAATTTAAAGGCATATATATATATATCTTCATGTGCCATATCGGTAGGCGTTGGCAATCATGTCCTTCCACAATCTTCTATCCACCGTGCATCGTATCAGTTCTGTTGTTGACTGTTTTCCATGCCATGACACCAAGCTATCCAGTATTTTCTCTCTTTGTCGTCAGCGATCTCTCTTTCCTTTTATTTTGCCTGTTGTAACCAAGTATTCCAACTTTCCTCTTCTCATGATGTGCCCGAAAAATGTTGTTTGTTTCTTTCTGATGTCTTTTAGGAGCTCCCTTTTTGTGTTGGCCTCTTTGAGAACTTCCTCATTGGTCTTTTTGTCTGTCCACGGAATGTTTTCGCTTCCATAGGTCAGAATTGGTTCTATATAGCACCGATGAACTCTCTTTCTCATTTTTATTGACATAGATTTTTTGCATAAGATATTTTTCATTTTCTGAAATACTATTTTGGCCTGAGCTATTCTGCTTTTTAATTCCGTGGTGCATCTCCCATCTGATGTTATTATTGTGCCCAAGTATTTGAGGCGTTGCACTTGTTTCAAATCTGTCCTGTTTATTTTTATGCTGCATGATGGTGATGATTGTTTCTTCGATATGACAATTACTTCTGTTTTCTTACTATTCAGACTGAGACCTTTTTTATTGCTTTATTTTACTATTATGTCTATCATTTCTTGTAGTTCATTCTCTGTCTCTGCTATTAAGACTGTGTCATCCGCATATCGCAAATTATTTATGTTGTGACCGTTGACTTTAATTCCTTTTTGTCTACTATTGATCTCATAATAATATATGCTATATTTATTTACTATTTATATACCTGTGTAAAATTGTTTATATATGTGTATCATTCATCATCATTATCAAGCACCATGAATGCTGGCGTAGGTGATCATTTCTCACCACATCTCTCGATCTTGACAGTTATTCATTATTTCTGTTGTTGACCTTTGTCAAGCCATTCTCTTAAGCTGTCTGGTATCTTTTCTCGTTGCTTCAATTTATCTTTTCGTCGTTCAGTTTTCCCAGTTGTTCTAATATATTCTACCTGTTTACTTCTCATCACACAAACTGTTCAGCGATCCTAATAACCCATTAGAAGTAATACAAACACACTATTAAAGATCAATAGGTCAACTATGATACGGTCATATTTTATTCTTCTTACCACAGGTCACTTTGTACCACCCCAGCACCCTACATAGCCCCCGTCATCCTATAGACCCATGTAAATGTTATAAAAATACACTTTAAAAAATAATTAATCGGTAACTATGGTTCAGCCATATTTCATTCTATTAACATCGGTAACTATGGTTCAGCCATATTTCATTCTATTAACATCGGTAACTATGGTTCAGCTATATTTCATTCTATTAACATCGGTAACTATGGTTCAGCCATATTTCATTCTATTAACATCGGTAACTATGGTTCAGCCATATTTCATTCTATTAACATCGGTAACTATCGTTCAGCCATATTTCATTCTATTAACATCGGTAACTATGGTTCAGCCATATTTCATTCTATTAACATCGGTAACTATGGTTCAGCCATATTTCATTCTATTAACATCGGTAACTATCGTTCAGCCATATTTCATTCTATTAACATCGGTAACTATGGTTCAGCCATATTTCATTCTATTAACATCGGTAACTATGGTTCAGCCATATTTCATTCTATTAACATCGGTAACTATCGTTCAGCCATATTTCATTCTATTAACATCGGTAACTATCGTTCAGCCATATTTCATTCTATTAACATCGGTAACTATCGTTCAGCCATATTTCATTCTATTAACATCGGTAACTCTGCCCCACAATATTTGTTCCACTTATATTTGACTACTACATCTGACAATTATCTCCCCCTTACCAACACTTTTCACGATTATCTCCACTTTTTTAATCTTTAATTTTCGTGATTGTCTCTCTCTCTTTTTTTTCGCACGACTATCTCCCTTTGATGTGCCCATCATGATTTTTGTAGGACGTCTGTGTCCATCCCTCTCCATAGAAATTACCCCAACATCCCTCAAAATACCTAAATTGCGGTCCCTAAAAGGGAATCTTTCCATAAAAAACTACGGATATACACATCCGTATGTGTACATATACCCACATACACACGTATATGTATGCATATATATATATATATATATATATATATATATATATATATATTATAACACATGGTATATATATAAGTATATATAATTAAGTTTATACTTAATTATTTACACTTATGCATATATCATTCACAAATACATACATATACATACCCACAAACACACACACGCACGTATATATATATATATATATATATATATATATATATATGTATATTTAAAGATGTGTATGTACGAGATTTTTTTGGGAAGTAAATGCGGCCTGGCGTGATACCGACCAAAACACCCAAAAATGTACGATGGTCATAAAAAATATAGTCACTCACTCCATATTCCCACCACATTACCCCAAAAATCATGTGCTGAAGGTCTTTAATATTTATGGTCACTAACACTATATTCCCTATACGGCACTTGGCGTGACGGAGCTACTTTACTTACTTACTTTACTCCATACTCCCTATACGCCACTTGGCGTGACGGAGCTATTTTACTTACTTACTTTACTCCATATTCCCTATACGCCACTTGGCGTGACGGGGCTACTTTACTTACTTACTTTACTCCATATTCCCTATACGCCACTTGGCGTGACGGGGCTACTTTACTTACTTACTTTACTCCATATTCCCTATACGCCACTTGGCGTGACGGGGCTACTTTACTTACTTACTTTACTCCATATTCCCTATACGCCACTTGGCGTGACGGAGCTACTTTACTTACTTACTTTACTCCATATTCCCTATACGCCACTTGGCGTGACGGGGCTACTTTACTTACTTACTTTACTCCATATTCCCTATACGCCACTTGGTGTGACGGAGCTACTTTACTTACTTACTTTACTCCATATTCCCTATACGCCACTTGGTGTGACGGAGCTACTTTACTTACTTACTTTACTCCATATTCCCTATACGCCACTTGGCGTGACGGAGCTACTTTACTTACTTACTTTACTCCATATTCCCTACACGCCACTTGGCGTGACGGAGCTACTTTACTTACTTACTTTACTCCATATTCCCTATACGTCTAGCAAATTGTGCAGCGAGCCTTTGCTTTAGTTTCCAAATGCACGTATCTACCAAATACCTGCCGGCCTGTTTAACGCCTTCTACATATTTCTTTACCAATTACCTCTCTACCAATTGTCTGTGAGTCTGCTTGTCCAAGGGCTGAAACTAAAAAATCACTTTTCCAACAGGACATCACAACCTCAGACAAGGACGGACGTAATGGTGGATCCAAGACTTATCAGGCGTTCAATGGCACGGACAAGACCCACTATTATATGACTCCAAACGAATTCTTCACAGGTCTGTCTAGCTATATTTTCATTAAGTTTTGCTGCAGTATCTTTCGGCAAAATAGTTTATTTTCATCCACATGATGCTATCATTAATTTATCGTTTATTTTGAAAATTAGTCCTTACATCTATCAGCTGATTCCCATATATGGACCGACTTAAGTGAACTAAAGTATCAGTAACAAACAACTGTGACGCAGGTGAGAAACAAAACAAAAGTGAAACGACGTTTCGGCCAGTTAGGCCTTCAGCTGCAGCAACAAACACCAACACAAAGATATATAGGGAAATACACAGAAATCAACTCATCATCATCATCATTGAGTGCCGTCTCCGCATCGAAGGTTGGCTACCATGGAGCGCCATTCTGCTCTGTCTCTTGCTTTGATGGTGCAGATTGTCATAGGCTGATTTGTCCATCTTTTGATGTTACTCATCCATGTTAGTCTTGGTCTACCTCTGCCTCTTTTACCTTGCATTTTCCCTTCCAATATTACTTTTATTAGGCTGTTGTGTCTTTTAACATGCCCCCAAAATTTCATTTGTCTTGTCTTAATTGTGTTTAGTAGTTCTCTAAAAGTTCTGTTTTCTTTTCTTTCCATCCAAATTTAACCTATACTTCTATAGATTCACATTTCAAATGCTTCAATTTTCTGATCTGTTTTCTGGTCTAATGTCCACGTTTCTGCACCATACAGTAATATTGAGAAGTTGAAACAATTTGCTATTCTTAGTTTTAGTCCTGGTGTTATTTGTTTTGATGTTAGAATATGTTTCATGGCATTAAAATTACTTTTTACCATACTCTCCAGAAAATCCGTCGCTAGCCAGATCTGCCACAGAACGTTGCATTCACCACAGTCCGACTGATAGAATCTCCGTCGCTAGCCACATCTCCCATAGAACGTTGCATTCATTACAGCCCGACTGATAGAATCTCCGTCGCTAGCCAGATCTGCCACAGAACGTTACATTCACCACAGCCCGACTGATAGAATCTCCGTCGCTAGCCAGATCTGCCACAGAACGTTGCATTCACCACAGCCCGACTGATAGAATCTCCGTCGCTAGCCACATCTCCCATAGAACGTTACATTCATTACAGCCCGACTGATAGAATCTCCGTCGCTAGCCAGATCTGCCACAGAACGTTGCATTCACCACAGTCCGACTGATAGAATCTCCGTCGCTAGCCACATCTCCCATAGAACGTTACATTCATTACAGCCCGACTGATAGAATCTCCGTCGCTAGCCAGATCTGCCACAGAACGTTACATTCACCACAGTCCGTCTGATAGAATCTCCGCAGCTAGCCAGATCTCCTACAGAACGTTGCATTCATCACAGCCCGACTGATAGAATCTCCGTCGCTAGCCACATCTCCCACAGAAGGTTGCATTCATCAGAGCCTGACTGATAGAATCTCCGTCGCTAGCCACATCTCCCACAGAACGTTGCATTCATCAGAGCCTGACTGATAGAATCTCCGCCGCTAGCCAGATCTCACACAGAAGGTTGCATTCATCAGAGCCAGACTGATAGAATCTCCGTCGCTATCCAGATCTCACACAGAAGGTTGCATTCATCAGAGCCTGACTGATAGAATCTCCGCCGCTAGCCAGATCTCACACAGAAGGTTGCATTCATCAGAGCCAGACTGATAGAATCTCCGTCGCTAGCCAGATCTCACACAGAAGGTTGCATTCATCAGAGCCAGACTGATAGAATCTCCGTCGCTATCCAGATCTCACACAGAAGGTTGCATTCATCAGAGCCAGACTGATAGAATCTCCGTCGCTATCCAGATCTCACACAGAAGGTTGCATTCATCAGAGCCAGACTGATAGAATCTCCGTCGCTAGCCAGATCTCACACAGAACGTTACACTCACCACAGTCCAACTGAGAGAGTCATTATTGGAGCTCATGCTCACAGACATATAAAAGAAAGAACAGGGTTTGTATCACAAACCAGCTGGGATTGACTGTTGCAAACACTGGCTATCTCTAGCAGGACAGAGACATGTTTAGACTAGCTGTCATGGAAGTCAAGATTTAACAGAGACATCCTAGAGGCTAAGATGATAAATGTATTCACTGAAGTTCGTTATCTTTGACGTGATTATGCTAGTCACCATATAAATTATCCTCTATCTCTCTCTCTCTCTCTCTCTCCTTCTCGCTCTCTCTATCTCTGTTTCTCTCTTCGCTCCCTCTCATACCCTTTCGGATGTCGAGGGAAATGCACAATTCTAGTTCTAAACCTCAGCCATAGTCAGTTATGTTATTGTAGAGTGTCTCGATTGTTGTCCGTCCATTTAACTAATGGTCTATTAGTGGTTCTTTTTACATCTCCTCTTTCAATATGTTTTGTATGGTATAGAATCTATTCCGAATCTTTTTACATCTCCTCTTTCAATATGTTTTGTATGGTATAGAATCTATTCCGAATCTTTTTACATCTCCTCTTTCAATATGTTTTGTATGGTATAGAATCTATTCCGAATCTTTTTACATCTCCTCTTT
The DNA here is from genome assembly GCA_032433765.1 of Megaustenia siamemsis. Classification (NCBI taxonomy): domain Eukaryota; kingdom Metazoa; phylum Mollusca; class Gastropoda; order Stylommatophora; family Ariophantidae; genus Megaustenia; species Megaustenia siamemsis. The sequence continues at coordinate 16,957,463 of JAVIAB010000101.1, forward strand.
CAAAATGTTTTGCATGACATAGAATCTATTCCGAATCTTTTTCCATCTCCTCTTTCAATATGTTTTCTATGGTATAGAATCTATTCCGAATCTTTTTACATCTCCTCTTTCAATATGTTTTGTATGGTATAGAATCTATTCCGAATCTTTTTACATCTCCTCTTTCAATATGTTTTCTATGGTATAGAATCTATTCCGAATCTTTTTACATCTCCTCTTTCAAAATGTTTTGCATGACATAGAATCTATTCCGAATCTTTTTCCATCTCCTCTTTCAATATGTTTTGCATGGCATAGAATCTATTCCGAATCTTTTTCCATCTCCTCTTTCAATATGTTTTGCATGACATAGAATCTATTCCGAATCTTTTTCCATCTCCTCTTTCAATATGTTTTGCATGACATAGAATCTATTCCGAATCTTTTTCCATCTCCTCTTTCAATATGTTTTGCATGGCATAGAATCTATTCCGAATCTTTTTCCATCTCCTCTTTCAAAATGTTTTGCATGACATAGAATCTATTCCGAATCTTTTTACATCTCCTCTTTCAATATGTTTTGCATGGTATAGAATCTACTGGCATTCCTTCAAGACGAGCCAACCATTTCATTTGTTGTTTCTGTATCTAGTTTAGAAATGATTTACACTCAATCTCTCTAACGACATCTGTTCTAATTATATCTTTTCTGGCCACTATGCGCTTTTCTCAAACGTCTCATCTCTGTGCTGACTAGTTTCCTTTTATCTTTTTCGTTAACTACCATGTTTGGTATCACAATGTACGAAAAAATATTTTGTACAAGATGTTTCTTTGTGATTATAGATATTGTCTTGAGTCTCTATGAGGGCTAGCTGTCCTAGTCTCTATGAGGGCTAGCTGTCCTAGTCTCTATGAGGGCTAGCTGTCCTAGTCTCTATGAGGGCTAGCTGTCCTAGTCTCTATGAGGGCTAGCTGTCCTAGTCTCTATGAGGGCTAGCTGTCCCAGTCTCTATGAGGGCTAGCTGTCTTAGTCTCTATGGGGCTAGCTGTCCTAGTCTCTATGAGGGCTAGCTGTCTTAGTCTCTATGAGGGCTAGCTGTCCTAGTCTCTATGAGGGCTAGCTGTCCTAGTCTCTATGAGGGCTAGCTGTCCTAGTCTCTATGAGGGCTAGCTGTCCTAGTCTCTATGAAGGCTAGCTGTCCTAAGTATCTATGAACTAGCTGTCCTAGTCTCTATGAGGGCTAGCTGTCCTAGTCTCTATGAGGGCTAGCTGTCCTAGTCTCTATGAGGGCTAGCTGTCCTAGTCTCTATGAGGGCAAGCTGTCCTAGTCTCTATGAGGGCTAGCTGTCCTAGTCTCTATGAGGGCTGGCTGTCCTAGTCTCTATGAGAGCTAGCTGTCCTAGTCTCTACGAGGGCTAGCTGTCCTAGTCTCTATGAAGGCTAGCTGTCCTAAGTATCTATGAACTAGCTGTCCTAGTCTCTATGAGGGCTAGCTGTCCTAGTCTCTATGAGGGCTAGCTGTCCTAGTCTCTATGAGGGCTGGCTGTCCTAGTCTCTATGAGAGCTAGCTGTCCTAGTCTCTACGAGAGCTAGCTGTCCTAATATTTGGTTTGCCTTGTTACACCGAACGTTTTTTTCTTTATTCATTTCAATGATGCATAAATAAAGATAGACAATTTGGTGTAAAAATGAAATAATTTTGTAGAAGTTGTATTCTTTGATCTAACAGGGCAGCTGGACAAGTCAGACCCTGCGGACACAGTCAAGAGCTATGTTTATGTACTTGACCCCAATGGCGTCCCTAAGAAAGTCGCTGCATCCGGCACTAGGATCATTCTCCAGTCAATTGATGGTACACGCCTCATTCAACCAGTTTGTCATTCTAACCTCTTTCTTTCTAGCATTTCTTCTTTACTACACTTTCTTCACCTTCTTCTTTGAGCTTATTTTGCCTCATATGTTTATATGCTAATGTATGTTTACTTTTCATTAAACTCATTCCATGCAGAAGTTTTTTTTTTTAACTATGCAACGGAAGAGATTTCAGAGGTAAAATTGTTCATGGTTTTAAGAATCAATCTACATATTTATATGTATCTAACATATAACATATTATATATTAATTTTTAGATAATTTAACAAGGTATTAAATTTCATCATTATCAAGATGATACATCATCATCACCATCATCATGTGTCATACCAGTTGGCGTAGGTGATCATGTCCCTCCACAATCTTCTATCTACAGCGCATCGTATCAGTTCTGTTGTTGACTGTTTTTCATGCCATGATACCAAGCTATCCAGTATTTTCTCTCTTTGTCGCCCGCGATCTCTCTTTCCTTTTATTTTGCCAGTTGTAATCAAGTATTCCAACTTTCCTCTTCTCATGATGTGCCCGAAAAATGTTGATTGCTTCTTTCTGATGTTTTTTTAGAGCTCCCTTTTTGTGTTGGCCTCTTTGAGAACTTCCTCATTGGTCTTTTTAGCTGTCCAGGGAACTTTCAACATTCTTCTGAGAAATCCCATCTCTGTGGCCTCTAATCGTCTTTTCATTTGTTTGTCTACTGTCCATGATTCGCTTCCATAGGTCAGAATTAGTTTATATAGCACCGATGAACTCTCTTTGATGATACAAGATGATGCAAGAAATGTATAAAGAATAGGGTTTGATGACGGTTTACATTAATCACATTGAGACTGACGCACTGTGCGGCGAAACGTACGTGGCCAAAATCGGTATGACGCAGAGTGCGTTGGAACGTACGAAATGATTCTTCTTTCTTTCTTTTCTCTTGTCACTGGTACCGAAAAGGTGTCGTGGTTTATATCATTTGTCGTTCTTGAGCTGCTCGAACTGTCTGAATTAGTGATTTTCCTTTGTTGTTACATGTCTCTGTCACTGCATCTATCCATCTTCTTCTTTTCTCTTTCACTGATACCTAAAAGGTGTCGTGGTTTATATCATTTGTCGTTCTTGATCTGCTCGAACTGTCTGAATTAGTGATTTTCCTTTGTTGTTACATGTCTCTATCACTGCATCTATCCATCTAGGTCTTCCTCTTGGTCTTTTTCCATGCATTCTCGAGAAGAACGTCCTTGATGGTGATTGGTGAGGGCTCATTCTGACCAGGTGGCCCAACTATTTACGTTGTTGTTGCTCTATATATTTCTAGAGACGAAAAGATTAACGCACGTAAATGGCACTATTTATTGAGACAGACTCTTGGTCTGTACATCGATTCACTTGTACATTGAGCATAATAAAGATTCAGACTTTTAAGAAATAGACATTTGTCAGGTCTTTCTGTAAACAAACAGAGCGGATATACTGATGACGAACATGCTTAAGAGCTATGTCTTCAACGAACTCATATGTTGTATCTCCATATGACTATGCAGAAATATATAACCATACACATACAATATAATATATTCAATTATATGCGGGGTCACCAATATAGCTATAGAAAACATATAAAGTCATAATTCTGTTATGGGTATTAAACAACAAAGGGAGCCGCGATAGCTCAGTGGTTAGTAAACTGGACTATAAAAGACAAAACGTAGGGTTCGATCCCAACCGACGGCTTCCGAGTTCACCCAGCCTTTAATGGGTACCGGATTTTTCTTCTGGGAAAGTAAAGCGGCACGGGCGTAATACCGACCACATTACCTCAAAAATCATGTGCGGAAGGTCTCTAAATGTTATGGTCACTAACACCATATTCCCTATTCGCCACTTGGCGTGACGGAGCTCTTTACTCTTACTGTAAAGACCACCAATTGTGCGTCAAAGAATAGAAGTTGAGTGGTAGAATCAGAGTGGAGGATATGGAATTGCTCTTTGAGGATCCACAGTGCAACCAGATCGTGAGCGTGCTGGGTAAAGGAAAAAAACAGTTATGTTCCCTGGAGGGTCTTGTCGTGGTTGGGTAAGGCTAGAGCAAACGAGTTCATCGTTTTACGAGCAAAGAAAAACACCTGAGCTGAAGTGGCCAGTGTTTAACTATTAATTCAGAATATGTGAAACAGAAGTGGTCAAAATGTTGCTCTATATTTTACTGTTTAGCCTATAAATTGACTAATTATTTTGTCTAGGAGCCAATGAAGGAAGGTGACTCGATGTACACAAATAGCGCGCTAAAGTCGGATGTGTTTGGCTGAAAGAGTGAATAAGGTAGCTCGATGTACACAAAAGCACGCTAAAGTCGGATGTGTTTGGCTAAAAGAGTGAATATTAAGCAGCTTATTTTAAACACAACGCGCGAACGTCAATTTCATCATCATCATCATCAAGTGCCATCTCCGCATCGAAGGTTGGCTACCATGGAGCGCCATTCTGCTCTGTCTCTTGCTTTGATGGTGCAGGTTGTCATAGGCTGATTTGTCCATCTTTTGATGTTACTCGTCCATGTTAGTCTTAGTCTGCCTCTGCCTCTTTTACCTTGTATTTTCCCCTCCAGGATTACTTTTACTAGGCTGTTGTGTCTCTTAACTTGGCCCAAAAATCATACCAATTTAGCGTCCCTTTAAGAACGCGCGAAGGATCAATTAGAAAATGACACACAAATATTGTTTTCTCCAGGAATCGGGAAAATTCGGCTGAGGTACCCAATAACACCTTTATCTGGGGAGGGCAGCTCCGTATGGAAAGAGGTAAACGCTCTAAAAGACAAGGTTGAGAACGAGGGTCCAGCTTTACTGAGCACTGTCCAGTTTGAAGTAAGTTACCGTCTAGAGTTTGTGTTTGGGGAAAGGGGGATTGGTGGTGTATATTGTTTGAAGGATAAACAGGCGGGAAATGTCAATTGTTGAGGTTTGGGGACATGGAGAGTGTAAGAAGGAAGGAAATGTCTTTTATCTGTTTGGGGAAATAGAAAGTGTAAGGTTAGAAGGAAGGAAATGTCTGTATCTGTTTGGGGAAATAGAGAGTTTAAGGTTAGAAGGAAGGAAATGTATGTATCTGTTTGGGGAAATAGAGAGTTTAAGGTTAGAAGGAAGGAAATGTCTGTATCTGTTTGGGGAAATAGAGAGTTTAAGGTTAGAAGGAAGGAAATGTATGTATCTGTTTGGGGAAATAGAGAGTTTAAGGTTAGAAGGAAGGAAATGTATGTATCTGTTTGGGGAAATAGAGAGTTTAAGGTTAGAAGGAAGGAAATGTCTGTATCTGTTTGGGGAAATAGAGAGTTTAAGGTTAGAAGGAAGGAAATGTATGTATCTGTTTGGGGAAATAGAGAGTTTAAGGTTAGAAGGAAGGAAATGTCTGTATCTGTTTGGGGAAATAGAGAGTTTAAGGTTAGAAGGAAGGAAATGTATGTATCTGTTTGGGGAAATAGAGAGTTTAAGGTTAGAAGGAAGGACATGACTGTATCTTATGTTTGGGGAATTGGAGAGTTTACGGTTAGAAGGAAGGTAATGTCTGTATATAATATTTGGGGAAATAGAGAGTATAAGGTTACTAGATTAGTTTGTATCCCTTACATATACACCTCTCTTTATTTTCGAATCTAACCACCTCTCATTTTAAAAACCCAACTACCTCTTTTTTTCAAGCTAAAACATGACCCTGATTCTAACTCAACCACATCTCCATCTTGTAACCTACCCAACTCTCTTTTTTTTCTAACTTAATCTTCTATCACATTTTTCCGACTCTATCCACCTCTCATTTTCCTAATCTAATTATCTATGTTTAGTCTAATCTAACCACCTCTTCTTTTGTTTCAACACAAGCCAACTCTCTTTATTCAAACTTACAACCTTCCTTTTCCCAACCTAATGATCTCTTACTTTTCTAACCTAAACATCTCTCTATTTTTGAACTAATTAGCTCTATCTTTTCTAGTTTAACCACCTCTTTTCGAGCTTAACCACTTTTCTTTTTTTCTAATCTAATTACCTTTCTTTTTTTCAAATGTAATCACCTTTCTATTTTTCTAATCTATTTACCTTTAGATTTTCTAATTTAATCACTTCTATATTTTTCTAATCTAACTACCTTTCTCCTTTGTAATTTTAACCACATCTCTATTTTTCTAATCTAACTCCATATCTCCTTTCTAATTTAACCGCCTCTCTATTTTTCTAATCTAACTCCATATCTCCTTTCTAATTTAACCGCCTACCTATTTTTCTAATCTAACTCCATATCTCCTTTCTAATTTAACCACCTCTCCATTTTTAAATTTAACTCCATTTCTTTTTTTCTAATTTAACCACCCCTCTAATCTAACCATTCGTCTCTTTAAAAAAAACCAAACCATCAACACTTTCACAGATGTCGCTGACAGTACAGGACCCACCTGGCGAGCACACTCACGAGTTCTCCATCTCTTTCGAGGAGTACAACCTGCTCCTGGCAGGTGAGGAGGTCAACGTGACAACACAGCAGGCGCAGGAACACACGCACGACCTGACCATTGCCTACTTCCGGAAAGAAAGAAAGTAAGTCTGGGAAGTTATCATTGACTATCAACATAATTCACAAGCAAATCACTTCACAGTTAGAACTGGCGTCTATAACATACATTGTAAACAGCTTAATGAGAAAGTTCAATTTGGCATAATTCATAAATCACTTGTGGTCAGTTGAAATTAATATAATCATATCATATACAAGGCATACAATAATAATTCAATTACATATTTAATCGCCATAAAATTAATATAAATCGCAAGTATCTGTGTGTGTGTATGTGCATGTGTGTATATATGGTAATAATAATCATCATCATCATCATCGCGTGCCTTCTCCGCAACGAAAGTTGGCTACCATGGATCGCCTTTCTACTCGTTTCTAGCTTTGATGGTGCAGGCTGACATAGATTGACCTGTCCATCTTTTGATGTTACTCGTCCATGTTAGTCTTGGTCTGCCTCTCCCTCTTTTACCTTGTATTTTTCCTTCCAATATTACTTTTAGTAGGCTGTTGTGTCTTTTAACATGACCCCAAAATTTCATTTGTCTTGTCCTAATTGTATTTAGTAGTTCTCTTTTTATTTTCAGTTGTTTTAAAACTTCATCGTTTGTTATCTTTTCTTTCCTCCAATTCTACCTATTCTTCAATAAATCCACACTTCAAAGGCTTCAATTTTCTGTTCTGTTTTCTTGTCTAATGTCCATGTTACTGCACCATACAGGAATATTGGGAAGTCGTAACATTTTGCCATTCTTAGTTTCAGCCCTGTTGATATTTGTTTTGTTGTTAGTATATATTTCATGGCATTAAAATTACTTTTTGCCATACCTATTCTTTTGTTTATTTCAGTTTTGCCTTTTCCATCATTGGTTATAGTATGTCCCAGGTAGTTGTAGCTCTGGACTGTCTCCAGATGTATTCCCTCAACTGTGATATTTAATTGTAGGTCTTGAGAATTTTCTTTGTTTATGATCATAGTTTTAGTCTTTTTCATATTCATTTCTAGTCCATATTTTTTGCTTGTTATGTTTATCACATTAAGCAATTTTTGTAGGTCTTTAGGATTTTCTGCTAGTAGAACAGTATCATCAGCATATCTTAGGTTATTGATTATCTTTCCATTAATGTTTAGGCCTGGTATCTCTGAGATGTTTTTAAAGATTTGCTCAGTGTATAGATTGAACACGCTTGGTGATAGGATGCATCCTTATATATAATAGGGAACTCTTTATACACAGCTTCGCAGCAGGAGGCAAACAGATCATAAGAGAAGATTCCACTTAGAGGAAATGGTACAGCCCTTTAGCTTCCTGACACACTAAGGGAGGTGCCCCCCCTGCCCTGGGTCATGACTCCCAGGCGTCGACCTCCTGCAGCATTGAGCTATAGAGCTTATACTATATTTTAGGCATAAAATAAAGCATTTATTCTACGCAATATTTGTGGTAAAATCTTCAGTCTATACCCGGTCGTATAATACATGTCTTAAGTTTAACCCAGCACACTGATGTTTTTTTTTCGTGGTGGCAGCAGTCTAAAATGGCTTATATATAGAACTTCCTTTTATATACACTCCCGTACATGCTGCTTCTTGTCATGGTGTAGCTCGGCACAAAGGACTGGATCTATAACTGATAATATGTAATAACTGATAAAGATAGATGTTTGTTGTAACTGGGCGAACATTAGTGCTGGCCTTCATCGGCGTCCCGTCCACGGTGGCAGTCAGTTCATGCAGCACTTTGTTGTGTCGTCCCGTCCACGGTGGCAGTCAGTTCATGCAGCACTTTGTTGTGTCGTCCCGTCCACGGTGGCAGTCAGTTCATGCAGTACTTTGTTGTGTCGTCACGTGTACTGGCCTTGGCCTAGCACTGTCTTGCATAAAGAAAGAACATGCTCCATCGTCTGTCTTTCATTGCAGTGAGGACATCGATTGTCACCTGTCTTCCCTCACTTTACAAGGTTGCAAGCTGATGGTAGAAGGTCGTACATAGATTATGTAGCTGAGCAGCAGCGGTGCCATATACCAATTCATGATAGCGACCTCTGCAAGTTCTCAACCCATGTGATTCAATGGCCTTGCTACACATGTTGTGCTGCCTTGCTACATATGTTGTGCTGCCTTTCACACATGTTTGTTATATGTCGTATAATACACCTAGCATTTTATCTTGGCCACGCTCTACACCTATGAGTGTGCATGGAATGCTGTTTGTCTAATCTTTTAATTAATAATTAATCATCAGGACAACAACTCTAGTTTTCTATCTCCATTACTGTAATTATATTTTATATCAACATTAATATAATACCCATTTTCCTAATTCCACAAATATAGATCACAGTATCTCATCATCATGTGCCATACCGATTGGTGTAGGCGATCATGTCCTTCCACAATTTTCTATCTACAGTGCATCGTATCAATTCTGTTGTTGATTGTTTTCCATGTCATGACACCAAGCTATCTAGTATTTTCTCTCTTTGTCGTTGGTTTCCTCATTGGTCTTTTTAGCAGTATCTATCTTCATCAATATAGTTTCCATTATAAAAGTAAAAGTAAAGTACCCCCGTCACGCCAAGTGGCTTATAGGGGATATGGTGTTAGCGACCATAAATTTTACAGACCTTCAACACATGATTTTTGTGGTAATGTGGTTAGTATTACGCCCGTGCCGCTTTACTTTCCCAGAAAAAAATCTGGTACCCATTAAAGGCTGGGTGAAACGGAAGCAGTCGGTTGGGATCGAACCCTACCTCTTGTCCTTTGTAGTCAAGTTCACTAACCACTGAGCTATCGCGGCTCGTTTCCATTTTGCATTTGTTAAAATCAGTATCTCAGTATGTTTGTTGTTTCCAAATGAAATCGAACTTCCGTTTCTCATTCTGTTTGTTATTTCTGAATAAAATTAAACTCCTGTCTCTTATTCTGTTTATTTCATGTTTCCAAATAAAATTAAACTGCTATTACTTATTCTGTTTGTTTGCTGTTTTCAAATGAAATTAAACTTCTGTTTCTCATTCTGTTTGTTGTTTCCAAATGAAATTTAATTTGTTTCTTATTCTGGTTGTTATTTCCAAATGAAATTTAATTTGTTTCTTATTCTGGTTGTTGCTTCCAAATGAAATTAAATTTGTTTCTTATTCTGGTTGTTATTTCCAAATGAAATTAAATGTGTTTCCTATTCTTGTTGTTATTTCCAAATGAAATTAAATGTGTTTCCTATTCTAGTTGTTGTTTCCAAATGAAATTAAACTGATGTTTCTCATCTCTCAATAGATTCAAGTACACCAGCTGTGATGGTAGCTTCTTCTGTACCGATGGACATGCCCAGGTTGTCTTCCTTCAAACCAAGAACGGAGATGTCTAACAAAAGTCCCCTACACCTTACATACTAGCATGCTCTTTTTCATCATTTGTGAATATTTCAGGAATACCACTTTCTTGATTGATGACAGTTCATACATTCATTTTTTAAATTTAGAATAGAAATAATTTTTTTGAAGTTAGGTCTGCAGAGATGAATGCTAATTATGAGATGTTATGAGTAAATTATGATATTTAGTTGAGAAATCATTTTCATGGTTTTCATATGAGAATAGCTCTGGGATTTTAAATGAATATTTCTGGGAATTAGATCTTGTGAAGATGAATGAGAAGAGGGTTATGGGAATTAGATCTTGTGAAGATGGATGAGAAGAGGGTTATGGGAATTAGATCTTGTGAAGATGGATGAGAAGAGGGTTATGGGAATTAGATCTTGTGAAGATGGATGAGAAGAGGGTTATGGGAATTAGATCTTGTGAAGATGGATGAGAAGAGGGTTATGGGAATTAGATCTTGTGAAGATGGATGAGAAGAGGGTTATGGGAATTAGATCTTGTGAAGATGGATGAGAAGAGGGTTATGGGGATTAGATCTTGTGAAGATGGATGAAAAGAGGGTTATGGGAATTAGATCTTGAGAAGATGGATGAGAAGAGGGTTATGGGAATTAGATCTTGTGAAGATGGATGAGAAGTAGGGTTATGAGAATTAGATAATAATAAGAGAATAAATAACATAAGATAAGTGAAAAAATAAAATAAGATGAGATAAGAAATAAAATAGGCCAAGAGAAGAGATAAAAAAGATGAGATTAAAAAATAAAATAAGATGAGAGAGGAAGTAAAATAAGGTATGCAAATAAATAATTAAGGTGAGAGAAGAAATAAAATAAGATGAGAGAAGAAATTAAAAAATATCAGAGAAGAAATAAATAAATTAGAAAATTAAAAGAAAAATGAGAAAAGAAATAAGAAGATACGAGAAGAAATAAATAAGATGAGAGAAGAAAAATATAAGATGAGTGAAGAAATAATCGTAGGAGAGAAGAAATTAAATAAGATCAGAGATGAACTATAAAATAAGATAAATTTAAAAAAAGATGAGCAAAGAAATAAACAAGATGACGGAAGAAATAATAAGGTGAGATAAGAAATAATAAGATGAGAGAATAAATCAATAAGATGAGACAAGAAATAATAGAGAAGAAGAAAGACAGATTATAAGATGTGAGAATAATAGTATAAAATGGCTGGAGAAATAATTTTAAGATGAGAGAAAAAAATAACATAAAATTACAAAATAAATAATATAGGATGAGAAAATACATAATAATATCAAGACGAGAAGAGAAGAAATTAGATAAGACAACATATAAAATAATATAAAATAAGAGAAAATATAATAACATCAGAGACGAAATTGTGGCAGATAAGGAAATTTATTCTTGAATCTCACGCGAGAGACGATTTCTGTTCAATAGAAAAATAATGTTTATATTTAAAGTGAGAGTAGATTTCTGTTCAATAGAAAAATAATGTTTATATTTAAAGTGAGAGTAGATTTCTGTTCAATAGAAAAATAATGTTTATATTTAAAGTGAGAGTAGATTTCTGTTCAATAGAAAAATAATGTTCATATTTAAAGTGAGAGTAGATTTCTATTACCATAGATTTTAGAAGCAGTGATCTCTGCAATATGTGCCATTTTGGCACGCAAGGTTTCTGTTTTTGAGATTGTAGTTCTGCTCTATGTGCCGTCTTCGGCTCGAAAGGACAATAGATAGAGATATATAGATTTCTATTCAATAGAAAAACAATGTTTATACCTGAAGTGAGAGTAGATTTCTGTTCAATAGAAAAATAATGTTTTGACTTGAAGTGAGAGTAGATTTCTGTTTAATAAACAAATAATGTTTAGACTTGAAGTGAGAGTAGATTTCTGGTGCATGTAGTAATTGCATTCTAGACTGAAAATTATAGGATAGATATCTGATCCACATATAAGAAAACCCAACATGAAATTGATGGTGAGAATATTAAATTCCCAACGTGGACAAGTTTCTGAAAGTTATCTTTATCTGCAGGTTGTCACAGTCAACATCAACAAAACAAAAGGTATTTGATAGATTTACGTGGAGAATATTTTTGGAACATGTAATAATAAAGATATTATGGGATTGCAGCAAATGATAATTAAATTATATGAATTTAAAAAAAAAATACTAAAACTATTATTAGTTTCGAGAGAGATAACAACCGAATAACAAAGCAAGCCCTCATGTGTGAAAGAACAGGTAAGAGAAAAAGAGGCCAACCCAGAAAGACACTGAGAAGAACATTGATCAGAGAGACAAGGGTAGCAGGAATCGGCTCACTCAGAGAGATAGAGTTGTTTGCACAGAACAGAGATAAATGGCGAGTTTTGATAACATTTCTTTACAAGGATTGAGAACTGTTAGAATAAAAATTTAGAGAAGAGAAAGAGTATCTGGGTCTATGCTCTTTGGGCCGGCTACGGCTCGTAAGTTCAATAGATAGAAAACTATAATTACAAAAAAAAATTACACTCAAAACCTACAAGTGGATATCAAAGTTGAACGAATACACCTGGAGACAGTTCAGAGCTACAACTACATTGGGCATACTATAACCAGTGATGGAAAATGTAAAACTGAAATAAACTAAAGAATAGCAATGGCAAAAAGTAATTTTAATGTCATGAAAAATATACAATGTTCAAAACAAATAACACCAGGGCTGAAACTAACAATAGCAAAATGTTATATCTTCTCAATATTCCTGTATGAAGCAGAAACATGAACATTAGACAAGAAAACAGGACAGAGAATCGAAGCCTTTGAAATGTTGATTTATAGAAGAATGATGAGAATTACATAGCTGAAGATCTACTCAAATCTATCTTTGTAGCCATATCGAAGAAGTCAGGCGCCACTGATTGTGAAGACCATCGCATTATTAGTCTCATGAGCCATATCGAAGAAGTCAGGCGCCACTGATTGTGAAGACCATCGCACTATTAGTCTCATGAGCCATATGACGAAAATATTACTAAGAATAATCATGAGACGTGTAAGGAACAAAATAAAACCAGAAATAAGTGAGGAACAATGTGGATTTGTGGAAGGAAAGGGCACCAATAATGCAATATACATCTTAAGGACATTGATAGAAAGATCTATAGAGGTAAAGAAAGATCTATATATGTGCTTTATAGACTACACAAAAGCATTTTACAAAGTAAAGCATGTGGGAATAATAAATATGCTGGAGAAATTCGAATCATTTTAAAAAAAAACATGTACTGGCAAAAAACAGTAGCTATACGAATTAACAACCAAACAGGACAATTTCAATATATAAAACAAGGAGTCAGACAAGGCTGTGTTCTGTCGCCGGATTTGTTTTCACTTTACAGCGAACGTATTATGAGATCAATAGCAGACAAAAAAGGAATTGAAGTCAACGGTCACAACATAAATAATTTGCGATATGCAGATGACACAGTCTTAATAGCAGAGACAGAGAATGAGCTACAAGAAATGATAGACATAATAGTAAAAAAAAAGCAAAAAAAAGGTATCAGTCTGAATAGTAAGAAAACAGAAGGAATGGTCATATCGAAGAAACCATCATCACCATCATGCAGCATAAAAACAAACAGGACAAATCTGAAAAAAGTCCAATGCGTCAAATACTTGGGCACAATAATAACATCAGATAGGAGATGCACCACAGAAAAAAATGCAGAATATCTCAGGCCAAAATAGCATTTCAGAAAATGAAAAATATCTTATGCAATAAATCTATGTCAATAGAAGTGAGAAAGAGAGTTCATCGGTGCTATATAGAACCAATTGTGACCTATGGAAGTGAATCATGGACAGTAGACTAAGAAATGAAAAGACGATTAGAGGCCACAGAGATGGGATTTCTCAGAAGAATTTTGAAAGTTCCCTGGACAGCTAAAAAGACAGAATGGGAAATTCTCAAAAAGGCCAACACAAAAAGGGAGCTCCTAAAAAACATCAGACAAAAACAATCAACATTTTTCGGGCACATCATGAGAAAAGTAAAGTTGGAATAATTTGTTACAACTGGCAAAATAAAAGGAAAGAGAGATCGTGGACGACAAAGAGAGAAAATACTGGATAGCTTGGTGTCATGGCATAGAAAACAGTCAACAACAGAACTGATACGATGCACTGTAGATAGAAGATTGCGGAAGGACATGATCGTCTGCGCCAACCGGTATGGCACATGATGATGAAGGAAAATTGAAAGGAAAGAAAACAAAACAAACTATGAAGAAAACTACTAAAATGAAAAGAGAACTAATAAACACAATTCAAACAAGACAAATGCGATTTTTAGGGCATGATAAAAGACTCAACAGCCTACTAAAAGTAATCTTGGAAGGGAAAATACAAGGTAAAAGATGTGGAGGCAGACCAAGACTAACATTAACGAGTAATATCAAAAGAGGTACAAATCAGCTTATGACTACCTGCATCATCAAAACAAAAGACAGAACGGAGTGGTGCTCCATGGTAGCCAACCTTTGATGCGGAGATGGCACTCAATGATGATGATTATTAGATTTCTCTCTCTCTCTCTCTCTCTCTCTCTTTCTCTCTCTGCGATCAAGACTCAATCAGAGTAGGATTTCAGACTCTCTCATGAAGTCAGCTGTCTGTTTAAGCGAATCGATTGCCCCATATAGTTTCTCTTCCAGGGAGGTGGGTGTGGACCACATTGCTCTTCTCAGGTCTGTGTACTGGGGACAATCCTGTAGAACATGTTTTGTAGCCATATTGTCCAGTGTACAGTGACACAGGCTGGTTGTACCTATTTTGAATTTGGTGAACATGTGATTTCTCATTCTACTGTGGCCAGTGCGTAGGCGATGTATGACGACTTTTCCCTCCTTGATAGTTGGTGGTATCCGTCCCTCTCGTTATGCTTTGGGTGTTCTCGTTTCCATTTTTCATGGTACTGACCTTTGATGATGGATTTGGCTTCATCATAACTGAGCGGATGGTTCTCTTGTGGTAATCTCCCTCCCTCATTAGCTAATTAGTCTACACGTTCGTTCCCGTGTATATTACAGCGTGAAGGTATCCACTGAATGACCACTCTCTGGAAGTTATTGCACAGTTGGTCTAGGGTTGTTCTCAAGTCATCTAGTTCATTGTTCCGGTGGTTGTTTAGAACTGATAGTACTGACAGTGCATCAGTCAGTATCACCAATTATTAGATTTAGATTGTAGATAATCTATACAATTTGTTTGCCAGGGAACAAATATGAGATTTGGATTCAAAATAGTGTGAGATTTATAATTTAAATAATACTAATTTAAACTATACGTATTTGTTTGAAATTATATGTATTTTACGATTTAAAATATGAGAAAAGATTTAGGAAAGATTTATGAAGTTTAAACACCGAAACTTGTTTATGTTTTGTAGAACTAAACTCAAGCCAGTTTCTGAAATTGTGACAGGAAATCGGTTTATGGATTTATTTCCTCAATAAATCTTGGGGATGGAAAATTAATTTGTAGATTAGGGGCCCATATTAGGTAGGGTTCATGCATGAACTCAATTTGGGGTTTATGTGGATTATCAAATCTTCAGTTAAATAAAGTCAGTTCTGAGATTTAGATGTTAAATCAACGATGTGCTTTTTATTTACGAGAATCAGTTCTGAAATTTAGTTGTTAAATCAACGATGGGATTTAGATGTCAAATCAACGATGGGATTTAGATGTCAAACCAACGGTGGGATTTAGATGTCAAATCAACGATGAGATTTAGATGTCAAATCAACGATGAGATTTAGATGTCAAATCAACGATGAGATTTAGGCATCAAATCAACGATGGGATTTAGACATCAAATCAACGATTGGATTTAGATGGAGTAAATGATAGGTTTTGAACAGGGGCACATTTGATATTAATTTGGATGAGTAATTTGTAAATTTTGAATGAAAAAAATCACTTTAGTAATGAATTATTTCTAGAATCTTGTTAAATATAATGTTTATAAAATGACACTTAAGTGTGATTATGTTTGAATGAGAAACGTGTTTATTTGCTTCACATGAAGTCGAAGAACCTCACTTCTGTAAAAGTGCAATCTAAATTTGTACAAGAACAAGGGATAACCGATTTATAGTTTTGTTTGTAATATTAGTATTTCTAGTACTATAAGTATTATTAGCATTGTTAGTATTATTATATTTATATATTGTTGGTAGTATTATTAGTATTTCAGAAAATGAAATATCTGATGCAACAAATCTATGTCAATAGAAGTGAGAAAGAGAGTTCATCGGTGCTATATAGAACCAATTGTGACCTATGGAAGTGAATCATGGACAGTAGACTAAGAAATGAAAAGATGATTAGAGGCCACAGAGATGGGATTTCTCAGAAGAATTTTGAAAGTTCCCTGGACAGCTAAAAAGACAGAATGGGAAATTCTCAAAAAGGCCAACACAAAAAGGGAGCTCCTAAAAACATCAGACAAAAACAATCAACATTTTTCGGGCACATCATGAGAAAAGTAAAGTTGGAATAATTTGTTACAACTGGCAAAATAAAAGGAAAGAGAGATCGCGGACGACAAAGAGAGAAAATACTGGATAGCTTGGTGTCATGGCATGGAAAACAGTCAACAACAGAACTGATACGATGCACTGTAGATAGAAGATTGTGGATGGACATGATCGCCTACGCCAACCGGTATGGCATATGATGATGATGAGTATTATTAGTATTATTAGTATTGTTAGTATTATTGTTATTATTAATATAATTGTTTTAACAGTGTTATCAGTTATAGTTGTGTTGGTAATAGTTTCAGTGGTTCCCATTTCTTGTACATTACAATACATTTTTTTGAACCCTCAATTTGTATTACAATTTGTAACTATGTGTGCTCACTGTTATGTTTTGTGGTGTTGTACACATCATGATACGGGGAACATCGGAATACTTAGTTACAACTGGTAAAATAGAGGCAAAGAGAAATCGTGGACGACAAAGGAGAAGATACTGGATAGCTTAGTGTCATGGCATGGAAAACAGTCAACAACATAACTGATACGATGCACTGTAGATAGAAGATTGTGGATGGACATGATCGCCTACGCCAACCGGTATGGCATATGATGATGATGAGTATTATTAGTATTATTAGTATTGTTAGTATTATTGTTATTATTAATATAATTGTTTTAACAGTGTTATCAGTTATAGTTGTGTTGGTAATAGTTTCAGTGGTTCCCATTTCTTGTACATTACAATACATTTTTTTGAACCCTCAATTTGTATTACAATTTGTAACTATGTGTGCTCACTGTTATGTTTTGTGGTGTTGTACACATCATGATACGGGGAACATCGGAATACTTAGTTACAACTGGTAAAATAGAGGCAAAGAGAAATCGTGGACGACAAAGGAGAAGATACTGGATAGCTTAGTGTCATGGCATGGAAAACAGTCAACAACAGAACTGATACGGTGCACTGTAGATAGGGGGGACCCGATAGTTCAGTGGTTAGTGAACTTGACTACAAATGACAAGAGGTTTGGTTCGATCCTGATCGACGGCTTCCGGGTTCACTCAGCCTTAAATGGGTACCGGATTTTTCTCGGAAAGTAAAGCGGTACGGGCGTATTCCCGACCACATTACTCCAAAAATAATGTTCCGATAGTTTATAAAAATTATGGTTATTGACACCATATTCCCTATACACCACTTGGTGTGATGGGGCTCTTTACTTATTGTGGATAGAGAATTGTGCAAGTACATGATCGCCTACGCCACTTGGTAAGGCACCTTAATGATGATGATGATTGATAAGCTGAACAATGAAAAGAAAACAGAAAAAAATCTTCATCGTTTTACCACTTCCACTACAAACAATCATGTTAAACAAAACAAAAGTAAAGAGCCCCGTCACGACAAGTGGCGTATAGGAAATATGGTGTTTGTTGACCATAATTTTTACAGATCTTCAGCACATGATTTAGGAGCAATGTGGTCGGTATTACGCCGGTGCTGCTTTATTTTCTCAGAAAAAAATCTATACCCACGTTAGGCTGGGTGAACCTGGAAGCCATCGATCAGGATCGAACCCGGCATCTCGTCCTTTGTAGTCCAGTTCACTAACCACTGAGCTATCGGGGCTTCGCTTCAAGGTGCTCGTTTATAAATGGTCATTTTGATGCAGGATATGTTACTCATATATTTACTAAAAAATAGGAGTAAGACAAGGATGCATCCTATCACCAAGTTTGTTCAATCTATACACTGAGCAAATCTTCAAAAACATCTCAGAGATGCCAGACCTAAACATTAATGGGAAGATAATCAATAACCTAAGATATGCTGATGATACTGTTCTACTAGTAGAAAATCCTAAAGACCTACAACAATTACTTAATGTAATAAACATGACAAGCAAAAAATATGGACTAGAAATGAATATCAAAAAGACTAAAACTATGATCATAAACAAAGAAAATTCTCAAGACCTACAATTAAATATCAAAGTGGAAGGAATACATCTGGAGACAGTTCAGAGCTACAACTACCTGGGACATACTATAACCAGTGATGGAAAATGTACAACTGAAATAAATAAAAGAATAGGTTTGGCAAAAAGTAATTTCAATACCATGAAAATATACTAACATCAAAACAAATAACACCAGGGCTAAAACTAAGAATAGTAAAATTTTACATCTTCTCAATATTCCTATATGGTGCAAAAACATGGACATTAGACCACAAAACAGAAAATTGAAGCCTTTGAAATGTGGATATATAGAAAAATAGGTAGAATTGGATGGAAACAAAAGATAACAAACGATGAAGTTTTAAAACAACTGAAAATAAAAAGAGAACTACTAAATACAATTAAGACAAGACAAATGAAATTTTTGGGGCATGTTAAAAGACACAACAGCCTACTAAAAGTAATATTGGAAGGAAAAATACAAGGCAAAAGAGGCAGAGGCAGACCACGGTAACATGGGCGAGTAACATCAAAAGATGGACAAGACACTCTATGACAGCCTGCACCATCAACGCAAGAAACAGAGTAGAATGGCGATCCATGGTAGCCAACCTTCGTTGCGGAGAGGGCACACGATGATGGTGATATTTTTCATACACAAAAACTTTCTTTTTTCCCTCCTTGCTCTCTCACTCTCTCTCTCACTCACTCTCTCACACACTCTCTCACTCTCTCTCTCTCACTCTCTTTCTCACTATCTCTCTCACTCTCTCTCTCTCACTCTCTCTCTCACTCTCTCTCTCTCACTCTCATTATCTCTCACACTCTCTCTCTCACACTCTCTCTCTCACTCTCTCTCTCTCACTCTCTTTCACTCTCTCTCTCTCACTCTCTCTCTCACTCTCTCTCACTCTCTCTGTCACTCTCTCTCTCACTCTCTCTCTCACACTCTCTCTCACTCTCTCTCTCACTCACTCTCTCTCACTCTCTCTCTCACTCTCTCTCTCACTCTCACTCTCTCTCACTCTCTCTCACTCTCTCTCACTCTCTCTCTCTCTCACACTCTCTCTCTCTCTCACTCTCTCTCTCACTCTCTCACTCTCTCTCTCTCTCTCACTCTCTCTCACTCTCTCTCTCTCTCTCTCTCACTCTCTCTCTCTCTCTCTCACTCTCTCTCTCTCACTCTCTCTCACTCTCTCTCTAAAAATTCAAACGACTGACTTTATTCGTTCACAAGAGGCCTTATTTACGTAAGAGGGTCACTTTCTTTCTCATTCCATTTCTTCCACAGTAATTCTTGACTTGAATAAAAACCTTCTAGCTAACCTTATCTTCAATGAATATATATATATTGTTCTAGTGAGCCGCGATAGCTCAGTTGTTAGTGAACTGGACCACACAGGACAAGGGGTAGGGTTCGATCCCAACCGACGGCTTCCGGGTTCACCCAGCCTTAAAATGGTTACCGGATTTTTTTCTGGGAAAGTAAAGCAGCACGGGCGTAATACCGACCACATTACCCAAAAATCATGTGCTGAAGGTCTGTAAAATATAGGGTCACTAACACCATATTTCCCTATACGCCACTTGGCGTGCCTGGTCACTAACACCATATTTCCCTATACGCCACTTGGCGTGACTGGGGTAGTTTACTTTACTTATATGTTGTCCTACATAACCTGAACCCCCAACGGAGATCTTGCCATGGCTCGCAGTCAAAACGCGTTGGAGGTATTGAAGGCACAAGTCAGCTCTTGCGGTCACAAATCATAGCAGAATTCTGGTGTTACGGCGCGCGATATACTCACGGTGGTTAAAACAAATACAACAACACGACAACTCACAATGTCTTTGACAATAACACAAGTGGTCAGATAAGTACTGATCCTGACATATGAGTGATTCAACTTTATTATATCATTGTCTCTACAAAAAAGCAAAAGTGAAAGAAAGCAAAAATAAAGGACTCAGCCTTAATAGCAAAAAGACAGGGGTAATGGTAACAACAAAGAAAAAGACATCACCTCAGTGCAAAGTAAAGACAAGTGGAACAATATTAAAACAGGTAAATGAATTTAAATATTTGGGAACTTTGTTAACCTCAGACGGAAGATGTACAAAAGAGGTGAGATGCAGAATGGCTCAGGCAAAAGCAGCTTTCCAAAAAATGAGGAAGATACTATGCAATCTATTTTTGACAATAGAAACAAGATATAGAGTTCTTAAATGTTATGTAGAGCCAGTCTTAACATATGGATGTGAATTATGGACAATAGGACAACAGACAAGAAAATCACTGGAGTCTGTAGAAATGTGGTTTTACAGAAGAATGTTGAGAATACCAAGGACAGCTAAGAAGAGTAATGAAAACGTGCTGAAAGAGGTCAAAGCAAAAAGAGAGCTAATTTCCAATATTAGGAAGAAACAATTGTCATTTTTAGGCCATGTAATGAGAAGAGAACAACTGGAATATATAGTAACAACTGGGAAAATTGAGGGACGAAGAGATAGAGGGAAGCAAAGAGAAAAAAAAAACACCAGACAGCTTAAGAGAATGGCTTGACAGAAGGTCAACAACAGAAATGATAAATAACTGTCGAGATCGAAAGTTGTGGAGAGACATGATCACCTACACCAGCAAGACCGGTACGAGATGATGATGATGGCCATTATAATTAAACTGAAACTAACTTCGATGGTTGTATGCAGCTGCAAGAAATATACCGTTCTTTTTTCAATAACACATGACCACACACTTGCAAGAACAGTACATGCTTTATGTTTTCTACCAAGCTCCTATACATTAATGTATTTATTTCTTCACTAGCTACACAATGAGGAAGTTCTCAAAGAGGCCAACACAAAAAGGGAGCTCTTAAAAACATCAGAAAGAAGCAATCAACATTTTTCGGGAACATCAAGAGAAGAGTAAAGTTTGAATACTTGGTTACAACTGGCAAAATAAAAGGAAAGAGAGATCGCGGACGACAAAGAGAGAAAATAACTGGATAGCTTGGTGTCATGGCATGGAAAACAGTCAACAACAGAACTGATACGATGCACTGTAGATAGAAGATTGTGGAGGGACATGATCGCCTACGCCAACCGGCAGGGTACATGATGATGATGATGAGCTACACATTTGGCTTGGCTGTGATTCTCCAGCAGGCCCGGAACTTGATGATGATGATATTATTATTATTATTAACTGATTGCTACGAGCTGCTGCTCTTTGACTCGATTAGATGTGGCGGGTTGTAATGGCTTTCTTGACATTCCCGGCTCTTACTGGAGAGACTGGAGTTCGTCTGTCCCAGGCTATGCTGGGAAACTACTAGTCCTGCCCAGAGGTACTGCAATACTGGGTCTTCAATATCAGTAACAGCCACCACTACAGGGAAATGGCGATCCTAGCTTCTGTTAGCCAGCATGTTTTGACGCAGACTGTTACCAGGGGTGTCCTCGGGGAGGTAGAACTGTTAGATCTTGGTCGGCTGATGGAGCAATGACCCTTCTATTGCGACACGCAGACCGCAGGCGCTTGTGCACCCCCCCCCC
The DNA here is from genome assembly GCA_032433765.1 of Megaustenia siamemsis. Classification (NCBI taxonomy): domain Eukaryota; kingdom Metazoa; phylum Mollusca; class Gastropoda; order Stylommatophora; family Ariophantidae; genus Megaustenia; species Megaustenia siamemsis. The sequence goes on from JAVIAB010000101.1 coordinate 16,979,301, forward strand.
CCCATGATGATGATATAAAATAGGGAATCTCCGAAAGTATTTGTCGACGGAAGTAATCTCGTTGTATTGGAAGGCAACATTCGACCAGGACAGTAATTGAGTGTGAGTAGCCAGGTTTTGGGCGTTATTAACAAATAGGTTTTAGTCAGTTTTACATTGTTATAATATAATTGTTATCTTAGACTGTAAAATATACGGTCTGTTGAAATAATAATCAGAATGTGAGAAGTTTTCTGTCGACCTTATCTTAACTTACTGCTGTTTTGCTAATAAACATAATTTACTTCCTAGATGGTGTGACAAGTTGAGAAAGTTATACATTATTTATCAGAATCAAATTTATTATTTCCGTTTTTGGTCAAAGTTCGTTCACTACTTCGATAATTTAACTGTGGAGAACACGATTTATAGAAGTGGTAATCGTGTGATTGTCCAGTCGTGTTTGTACTCTCAAAACTGATCCATCTCTTGTTATAGCATTCACACCCCTAGCGCTAGTTGGAGAAGGCTTCCAGGACAAAGCTCCTCTAATGGTCTGATCTGACACGATCAAGTTTAACAATTTATTCTACTTAACAATAATACAACTTTTAACTCTATAATTTATTTGTTGTTTGCTTGTCCCTCTGATAAGTTCTCACAAACGATTATTGGAATGTCTCTTAAATCTCTCAAGTTGTTTGTCGAACAAACTTTAATTGATTTGCTCATTTATGTTATTGAGTTATTGAGTTATTTGCGGGTCATCATCATTGCACTCCGAACATGTCCATAGGTGCTCAGATCCCCTCCTCAGCAATTCCCTCAGTGTCCAGCGACTGACGACTCCAGTTCTATGTTGGTTGATAAGTCTTCTTACACAGCCACCAAGTTTCTCATTTCTGGCTGTGCCCAACTTAACTCCCATTTCCATCATCAGAAAGAAGTGACGTGGATCTGTGTTTGTCGAAGTCCTGTGCTCTTCCCACATCTCGGAGGGCATTGATGATGTCCGCCCGATCCATTGGTTGCCCGTCCTTAAAGACATTTATTTCTTTACATTTATGTCTTTACAAGGAGATAAAACCAACATTCTTATTCTATTGTACATAGAAATGGTGGTGGGACATCAATGACACTTAAAACTTGAGAAATATCAAAGACACTTAAAACTTGACAAATATCAAAGACACTTGAAACTTGACAAATATCAAAGACACTTAAAACTTGACAAATATCAAAGACACTTAAAACTGGACAAATATCAAAGACACTTAAAACTTGAGAAATATCAAAGACACTTAAAACTGGACAAAAATCAAAGACACTTAAAACTGGACAAATATCAAAGACACTTAAAACTGGACAAATATCAAAGACACTTAAAACTTGACAAAAATACAAAGATACTTAAAACTTGACAAATATCAAAGACACTTAAAACTGGACAAATATCAAAGACACTTAAAACTTGACAAATATCAAAGACACTTAAAACTTGACAAATATCACAGAAACAAAAATACCAGCCAGATCAGTCATTTTTTTCAAGCGACCTCAACATTGATTAGACGGGGTGAGGAGAAACACTGCCAAGCTAAATGTGTAGCTAGTGAAGAAATAAATACATTAATATAGGAGATTGGTAGGAAGCAAATAAAATATGTTCTGTACTTGCAAGTGTGTGGTCATGTGTTAGTGAAGAAATAAGAACATGATAGTCTTAAAACAACTAAAAATAAAAAGAGAACTACTAAACACAATTCAAACAAGACAAATGCGATTTTTGGGTCATGTTAAAGGACACAAAAGCCTACTAAAAGTAATCCTGGAAGGGAAAATACAAGTAAAAGGCACAGGCAGACCAAGACTAACATGGACGAGTAACATCAACAGATGGACAAATCAGCCTATGACAACCTGCACCATCAAAGCAAGAGACAGAGCAGAATGGCGCTCCATGGTAGCCAACCTTCGTTGCGGAGATGGCACTCGATGATGATGATATTCATTGCAGCTGCATATACAACCATGGAAGTTAGCTTCAGTTGTATGTTAATGGTAGTGGAGCGAATTTCGCGGTTGTGCTTTTAGTTCTACATCAAGATGGATCGTTGGCTGAAGATGAAACGTAACAAAACTGTTCATGTTGACATGAGATTTTATTGTTCAAAGGACATTGAAAGCTCTTTTAGACACATTGTCCCGCCATTATAGTCAAGAATATGTGTGGTTGTGCTTGGTGTGTACAAGTCCAGAAGACAGCTATCACAGTGTGTGTTGTGTTACGATGTCTTGTCCAATGAGGCTATAAAATCATGCAAATTACAAAAGCATCGCAACCAACGCTAAACATGAAACACCTGCCACAAAAAAACCTTTTTTTTCAAAGTAACGAACATGAAAGTAAGCAAAAATAAAGGACTCAGCTTTAACAGCAAAAAAAGAGTGTAGTAATGGTTACAACAAAGAAAAAGACATCACCTCAGTGCAAAATAAAGACAAGTGGAACAATTTTAAAACAGGTAAAATAATTTAAATATTTGGGAACTTTGTTAACCTCAGACGGAAGATGTACAACAGAGGTGAGATGCAGAATGGCTCAGGCAAAAGCAGGTTTCCAAAAAATGAGAAGAGATACTATGCAATCCATTTTTGACAATAGAAACAAGAAAAAGAGTTTAGTTCTTAAATGTTATGTAAGGACAGTCTTAACACATGGATGTGAATCATGGACAATAGGACAACATGCATGAAAATCACTGGAGTCTGTAGAAATATGGTTTTACAGAAGAATGTTGAAAATACCATGGACAGCTAAGAAAAGTAATGAAAACGTTATGAAAGAGGCCAAAGCAAAAAGAGAGCTAAGTTCTAATTTTAGGAAGAAACAATCATCATTTTTTGGCCATGTAATGAGAAGAGAACAACTGGAATATATTGTAACAACTATGAAAAATACGAAGAGACAGAGGGAAGCAAAGAGAAGAGATACCAGACAACTTAAGAGAATGGCTTGGCAGAAGGTCAACAACAGAAATGATAAATAACTGTCGTGATCGAAAGTTGTGGAGAGACATGATCACCTACGCCATCAGGCTCGGTACTTGATGATGATGATGATTGTCAAAAATGGATTGCACAGTATCTTCCTGATATTTTGGAAAGCTGCTTTTGCCTGAGCCATTCTGCATCTCACCTCGATTGTACATCTACCATCTGAGGTTAATAATGGTTCCAGATATCTAAATTCGTTTATCTGTTTTAATATTGTTCCACTTGTCTTTATTTTGCACTGAGGTGATGTCTTTTTCTTTGTTGCTACCATTACTTCTGTCTTTTTGCTACTAAGGCTGAGTCCTTTATTTTTACTTTCTTTCACTATAATGTCTAACATTTCTTGTAACTCATTTTCACTCTTATATAGTTATTCTCATGTATAGGTATAGGTATAGGTATAGGTATAGGTATAGGTATAGTACGAGACTTGAATCGGCGTCTTAGCACGTTTTACTTAGTTTCCACCCACATGTTCTCGGCTGCCTATCCAGAAGTGTTCGGAGACTTCTGGATAGTGTCGCTTCAAGCATTGAAACTCACGATGCGAGACGGCATTCCTTCTCAGAATGCTTCACTGGACCCATTTCTGCCAGCGTCTGCGTCGAGTATTTTTTTCCAACCACGAGTACAACTTACTTTGCTTCCAGTGGAGTCGAACACGGGTTGTCTGAAAGTGGATAGTCCAGTCGGGTGGTACCCAACTAGGCTACCGAGGCCCCCATGTATTCTCAAAGAAAATAAATAAAGAGACTTGATGTTTTATGTATTTGATCAACTTACTTAAGTTACTGTAACTTCGTTTCCAACTTTGTCAACAGATCCTGTATCAACTTTACATAAATTGATTATACTAGAAAAGATGGCTGACTTGTCAAGACAACTACCAATGCCAGTCACTAGCAAAGATGGCGAGCTTCTGATTAGACTGTTGACGCTTTTATCAGATAAAGGATTTCAGATCTTAAGTGACCACAAAAAGTGTATTCAACATTACAAGAGATCCACAAGTACCAGTCATGGTAAGGATGACAGCCCGGACAAGCCACCATCTACTTTCTCTGGGTTCAGTCACAGCAAAGATGTTGACGTTCTACATACTGCTGCAGCTTATGCCAACAAGAGAGGTGCATTAGACAGAACTCCGTTACACTGGAGTGTCCACACTGGGGACACAGAACTTGTGAACATCTTCCTTAAGGCTGGAGCTAATATTTATCATGTATGCAGTCATGGGAAAACTCCACTACATTTGAGTGCCGAAAAGGGTTTCAAAGAAGTTGTTGATGTTCTTCTTAAAGCTGGAGCTAACATTGATGTTGAAGACTATTTGCAGCAAACTCCACTACATTTGAGTGCTAAAATGGGTTTCAAAGAAGTTGTTGTAGTTCTTCTTAAAGCTGGAGCTTATATTGATGTTGAAGACTATTTTAAGCAAACTCCACTACATTTGAGTGTTGCAAAGGGTCACGAAGAAATTGTTGAAGCGCTTCTTAAGCTGGAGCTAATGTTGATGCTGAAAACTCTGTAGGGCAAACTCCACTACATTTGAGTGCTCTAAATGATTACAAAGAAGTTACTGAAATTCTTCTTAAAGCTGGAGCTTATGTCGATGCTGTAAATGATATTTTGCGACCACCCTTATATTACTCCATCAGAAGAAAACATGATGATGTTACTAAAAGTCTTCTCCAAGCTGGTGCATCTGTTCATATAATAGATAAGTATGGACGCAGTGTTCTGGATTATATGAATAATAAACAAAAGGTTGGACTTGGCTTTAAATCTGTTAGCCCAATTGACAGACTACGTAACTGGGTATATTCTAGAAAACAAAACGTTAAATATGAACACAATGTTAGATCCACTAGAGCTGAATTTGAAAATGTTGAAACAATCAGTACCACATTTACAGAAACTGACAGTCAGAGGGTCCAATTGGAGCTCAGCCATTCAAAGGGAGGTAAGACTTGTTCTGCGTTGCTTTTATTTTCTAATAAACGATAAGTTATCGTTAAGTATGTCAGAGTAGTTCAAATAACAACTTATACATTTCTGCTTTGAAAATATAAGCTATCATTTTATTAGTCTGAAGTAATGGATTAAAATATGAGCTATCATTTTATTAGTCTGAAGTAATAGATTAAAATATGAGCTATCATTTTATTAGTCTGAAGTAAAATCTTGAAAGGTGAAGTTATCGTAGTATTTGAAAGTCATATCCTCCTTTAACGTAATTGTGAAGTACTTTATAGCTGTAGGTTTTAGCTCTAGATGTGTGTTCCATAAAATTGAAATTTGTTTGCAGAGAATATTAGTGGCTTGTAGTTAGGAGATCTGTCGAGATCGTGGCTTTCTTTTCTCACTGTCTCTGGTTTGTCGTTGATAAATAAAGCCTATCGGTATATTATTTATGATTCTTAGTGTTTCTTCAAACACTTGGTGGAACAAGAACCAAGAAAAATATGAAAGATATGCCTTAGTTCGAAAAAGAGTTAAAATGCTGATCAAAGAAGCTAAGCAAAGGAATTGGACAGAATTCGGACAAAACATGAGCAGGGACTTCAAGACAGCCGCAAGAGATTTCTACAAAGCAGTAAAAGCCACAAGAGCGAGAAAAGAAAACCATTATCCTACTGAGCTGATAAATGACAAAGACGGACAACCAATATCAAACAACCAATGTATGCAACAGAGATGGAAAGAATATTTGAAGACCTGTTAAACATACCAACTACCAACAAGACAACAAAACCACGCTAGAACTCACAAATACTGAACCCAACATCATGAAAGAGGAAATAGAAGAAGTAACCAAATATGCACCAAGAAACAAAGCACCAGGGATAGATAACATTCCAGTAGAAATAATAGCAGCAGCGGGAGAAACAGGAATGCAATGGCTGCACAGAATATTTAATGCAGCATGGCACCAACAACAAGCCCCAGAAGACTGGCAACAGGCAATCATCATACCAATATGGAAAAAGAAAGGTAGCAAAAGAGACTGCAATCAATATAGAGGTATATCTCTGCTCAGCCATGTAGGAAAGCTATACGCCAAAATCTTGGAAAAAAGACTGAGACCAATAATAGAACTACAGTTAAGCGATTCTCAAATGGGGTTCCGAAAAAACAGAGGATGTACCGACGCACTATTCACACTAAAACAGCTTGCAGAAAAAACGACAGAACACAACCAAAACTTATACATAGCCTTCATTGACCAGGAAAAAGCATTCGACAGAGTAAACAGAGAACAACTGTGGGAGATGCTAACAACATACGGAGTAAGCCAACATCTAACCATCCTAATTAAAGTCTCTACATCAACAGCAGCTGCAGGGTCAGAACAGCAACAGGCTACACAGACCACTTCGAAGTTAGATCAGGTGTAAGACAGGGTGCGTACTATCCCCCCTACTGTTTATTACATACATGGACCATATATGCAAGCTAGCCAACCCATCAGAGACAGAGGAGATCAACGAGCTTCTATTTGCAGACGACCAGGCACTAATACATGAAACAATAGAAGACCTACAAGAACACTTAAACAAACTCAACATCTTAGGAACAAAATACAATATGAAAATCAACATCAACAAAACAGAAGTCATGAATGTCGCCAAAAATAAACAGAACATCAACATAACTATAGAAGGCAGACAACTAAAACAAGTAGAGGAATTCAAATACCTAGGAAGTCTAATGACAAACGACAATTCCCAAACAGCAGAGATAGAATCAAGATGCAACAGAGCTTGTCAAATCATCGGACAGTTATCACCACTATTATCCAACAAGGAAATAACTCTGGAGGCAAAACGAGCACTCTACAATACAATCTTCATTCCAACGTTGTGCTACCAATGCCAGACCTGGACTCTAGATGCAAGAACAATAAGAAATAACCTCTACAGAGATGAAATGTGTTAGACGAATGACAGGAAACAGTCTGAGAGATAAGATCATAAATGAAGAACTGAGAAAAAAGCTAGGAATAGTCCCCGCCATAGAATATATAAGGAAACAACAGATAAAATGGTTCGGCCACGTGACAAGGCAGAAAGAACAAAACACAACACAACGAGCCTTCAACAAACGTTGTGAGAACAACAGACCCAAGGGTCGACCACGAAAAAGATGGATCGATGGAATATTAGAAGCACTAGGAAACATAACAGCAGCAGAGGCGAACAGAAGAGCAAAAGACCGCAAATTATATCTCCCCTCGACGCTGAAAGGCAGATGAGGAAGGAAAGAGGAAGAAGAAGAAGTGTTTCTTCTGCTAGTTTTGATGATGCTGGTTGTATGCCTTCTGCAGTTGAGTATATAACGTAATCTTTCGGTACATTTGACCGCATCAGGGCTTTGTATAAGGAGCCACGATAGCTCAGCTGTTAATGGCTGAGCTGATAAGAACAAGAGGTCTATATAGTTTGATCCCAATCGATTTCCTATGTTCATACAGTCTTTGTTGACACATTTTTCTAGGAAATATCAATGCTTTGGTGAGACCTATAAGCCATAAGTTTAGATACGTTTCACTTCTAGATCTCTTTTTATATTACCGATCTTATGATTATTATGTCGTTATTTGTAACTCTACCTGCAACAGGTACACCATTTATCACAAATTGATGGTTTAATTTTGTTTCTCACTCTTTCCGTAACGATTATTAGTAACATTTTAGCGACGTGACTTGTAAAGTGTATTGTGCGACAATATTCACACTCCATGCATCATATTTCTTAAGGGATATATGAATATAGTCTGTCTTCTTCATCTTCTACCTTTCAGCTCCCTGTGGAGCATAGGTCTTCAACAAACACTTTCCAAGTCGTTCTGTTTCTTGCCATTCTTTGAAGATCATTCCATGTCTTCCCCATCATCTTCATTTCTGCTTCTGTCTGTCTTCTCCAAGAATTTCTTGGGTTCTTCATTGTCTTTTACCCTAGGGATTCCAAAAAAGGGCCTGTTGTGTAATACTCTCAATTGGCTTCCGCAGTGTGTGTCCTATCCAGCGCAATCGTCAATTTAGTCTGTAGTAGAGCTCTAAATGCAGCCTTTAGTAGATGTATAAATATAGAATTTAGTAGGGCTATAAATATAGACTTTAGTAGAACGATGTATATAACCTATTAGATCTATGAATATTGACATTAGTAGATGTAAGAATATAGAATTTAGTAGGGCTATAAATATAGACTTTAGTAGAACGATGTATATAACCTATTAGATCTATGAATATAGAATTTAGTAGGGCTATAAATATAGACTTTAGTAGAACGATGTATATAACCTATTAGATCAATGAATATTGACATTAGTAGATGTAACAATTTTAGAATCTAGTAGGGCTATAAATATAGACTTTAGTAGAGAGATGTATATAACCTAGTAGATCTATGAATATAGAATTTAGTAGGGCTCTGAACATTGACTTTACTAGATCAATGAATATAGACTTTAGTAGAACGATGTATATAACCTAGTAGATCTATGAATATAGACTTTAGTAGAACGATGTATATAACCTAGTAGATCTATGAATATAGACTTTAGTAGAACGATGTATATAACCTAGTAGATCAATGAATATAGACTTTAGTAGAACGATGTATATAACCTATTAGATCAATGAATATTGACATTAGTAGATGTAACAATTTTAGAATCTAGTAGGGCTATAAATATAGACTTTAGTAGAACGATGTATATAACCTAGTAGAACTATGAATATAGAATTTAGTTGGGCTCTGAACATTGACTTTACTAGATCAATGAATATAGACTTTAGTAGAACGATGTATATAACCTAGTAGATCAATGAATATAGACTTTAGTAGAACGATGTATATAACCTATTAGATCAATGAATATTGACATTAGTAGATGTAACAATTTTAGAATCTAGTAGGGCTATAAATATAGACTTTAGTAGAACGATGTATATAACCTAATAGATCTATGAATATAGAATTTAGTAGGGCTCTGAACATTGACTTTACTAGATCAATGAATATAGACTTTAGTAGAACGATGTATATAACCTAGTAGATCTATGAATATAGACTTTAGTAGAACGATGTATATAATCTAGTAGATCAATGAATATAGACTTTAGTAGAACGATGTATATAACCTATTAGATCAATGAATATTGACATTAGTAGATGTAACAATTTTAGAATCTAGTAGGGCTATAAATATAGACTTTAGTAGAACGATGTATATAACCTAATAGATCTATGAATATAGAATTTAGTAGGGCTCTGAACATTGACTTTACTAGATCAATGAATATAGACTTTAGTAGAACGATGTATATAACCTAGTAGATCTATGAATATAGACTTTAGTAGAACGATGTATATAATCTAGTAGATCAATGAATATAGACTTTAGTAGAACGATGTATATAACCTATTAGATCAATGAATATTGACATTAGTAGATGTAACAATTTTAGAATCTAGTAGGGCTATAAATATAGACTTTAGTAGAACGATGTATATAACCTAGTAGATCTATGAATATAGAATTTAGTAGGGCTCTGAACATTGACTTTACTAGATCAATGAATATAGACTTTACTAGATCAATGAATATAGACTTTACTAGATCAATGAATATAGACTTTACTAGATCAATGAATATAGACTTTACTAGATCAATGAATATAGACTTTACTAGATCAATGAATATAGACTTTACTAGATCAATGAATATAGACTTTACTAGATCAATGAATATAGACTTTACTAGATCAATGAATATAGACTTTACTAGATCAATGAATATAGACTTTACTAGATCAATGAATATAGACTTTACTAGATCAATGAATATAGACTTTACTAGATCAATGAATATAGACTTTAGTGAAGTTCTGAATCATCATCTTGATGCCTTTACTCCTTATCATCAAATACCGGGCCTGCTGGCATAGGCGATCATGACTCTCCACAACTTTCGATCTCGACAGTTATGTATCATTTCTGTTGTTGACCTTCGGTCAAGCCATTCTCTTAAGCTATCTGGTATCTTTTCTCTTTACTTCCCTCTATCTCTTCGCCCCTCAATTTTCCCAGTTGTTACAATATATTACAGCTGAATATAGATACTTTAAATGTAGATGTGTAATAGACTGCGAAAAAGGTATATATCTGAATAACACGGACATACAACCGATATGTAATTTATACTGGGAGCAGACAGTAATAATAAAATATAATAAAGAGAACTCTACACCTATTGATAAAAAAAGAGGAGTATAGACAGAGATGCATCCTATCACCAAGCTTGTTCAATCTATCATCATAATCAAGTACTGTGCCTGCTGGCGTAGGTGATCATGTCTCTCCACAACTTTCGATCTCGACAGCTATTTATCATTTCTGTTGTTGATCTTCTGCCAAGCCATTCTCTTAAGTTATCTGCTATTTTCTCTCTTTGCTTCCCTCTATCTCTTCGTCCCTCAATATTTCCAGTTGTTACAATATATCCCAGTTGTTCTCTTCTCATTACATGGCCAAAAAAAAATGATTATTGTTTCTTCCTAATATTGGAAATTAGCTCTCTTTTTGCTCTGACCTCTCTCAGAACATCTTCATTACTCTTCTTAGATGTCCATGGTATTCTCAACATTCTTCTGTAAAACCACATTTCTACAGACTCCAGTGATTTTCTTGTCTGTTGTCCTATTGTCCATGACTCGCATCCATATGTTAAGACTGGCTCTACGTAACATTTAAGAACTCTTTTTCTTGTTTCTATTGTCAAAAATTGATTGCATAGTATCTTCCTCATTTTTTGGAAAGCTGCTTTTGCCTGAGCCATACTGCATCTCATCTCGTTCAATCTATACACTGAGCAAATCTTGAAAAACATCACAGAGATGCCAGGAGACAGTTCAGAGCTACAACTACCTTGGACATACTATAACCAGTGATGGAAAATGTAGAATTGAAATAGACAAAAGAATAGGTATGGCAAACAGTAATTTTAATGTCATAAAAAACATACTAACATCAAAACAAATAACATCAGGGCTAAAACTAATAATATCAAAATGTTACATCTTCTCAATATTCCTGTATGGTGCAGAAACATGGACATTAGACAAGAAAACAGAATAGAAAATTTAAGCCTTTTAAATGTGAATTTATAGAAGAATAGGCAGAATTGGAATGAAAGAAACGAAAACAAACGATGAAGTTTTAAAACAACTAAACATGAAAAGAGAACTACTAAACACAATTAGAACAAGACAAATGAAATTTATGAGGCATGATAAAAGACACAACAGCCTACTAAAAGTAATATTGGAAGGGAAAATACAAGGTAAAAGAGGCAGAGGCAGACCAAGACTAACATGGACGAGTAACATCAAAAGATGGACAAGTCCCCTATGACAATCTGCACCATCAAAGCAAGAGACAGAGCGGAATGACGCTCCATGGTAGCCAACCGTCGATGCGGAGACGACACTCAAGGATAAGGATTATTTTTCCCACTCTCTCTCCTTCCTCCTCTGCTTCCTCTCTTGCTTCTCTGAGTATCTGCGGTCCATCTCTATTTTCTTCTCTGAGTATCTGCGGTCCATCTCTATTTTCTTCTCTGAGTATCTGCGGTCCATCTCTATTTTCTTCTCTGAGTATCTGCGGTCCATCTCTATTTTCTTCTCTGAGTATCTGCGGTCCATCTCTATTTTCTTCTCTGAGTATCTGCGGTCCATCTCTATTTTCTTCTCTGAGTATCTGCGGTCCATCTCTATTTTCTTCTCTGAGTATCTGCGGTCCATCTCTATTTTCTTCTCTGAGTATCTGCGGTCCATCTCTATTTTCTTCTCTGAGTATCTGCGGTCCATCTCTATTTTCTTCTCTGAGTATCTGCGGTCCATCTCTATTTTCTTCTCTGAGTATCTCCGGTCCATCTCTATTTTCTCGAATGTTTACTTCTGGTCGTTGATCCTCACAGTATTCCTTTGATTATTTCTGGCTATCTTTCTACTTTATTATCTCATGCATAAACAGCATGTGATAATTCATGACTTTATTGTTACTATAATGGGGTTAAGGGTCCTTCCTGCTGAAGGCCTATTGGGCCGAAACGTCGTTTAGTCTGGGTCGTCCACTTATCACGTAAAGCATCTAACATACAATTTTTTTGTATTTTTTTTTAATTTTTCCTTGTTACTATTATAGTGCATCTGTCAAAACCTAATAAGTTAAATGAGAAAAATTGTTATTTATCGCAAATTCTGAGACATTTTAATATAAATCCTCTTTCTTTTTTTATAATTATTATATTGTTTTAACATTGTTATTTTCGCCAATCTTAAAATGTTACATTCTCAGTTTGTAAGATTTTATTTTCGTTAATCTCAAAAATGTTACATTCTCAGTCTGATATATTTTATGTTCGTTAATCTCAAAATGTTACATTCTCGGCTTCATAGATTTTATTTTCACCAATATTGAAATGTTACATTCTCAGTCTAATAGATTTTATTTTCCCAATTTTGAAATGTTACATTCTCAGCCTAATATATTTTATTTTCACCAATCTTGAAATGTTACATACTGACAGACTATGTTACCAATCTCTGAAATCTTTCATTAAAACAATTTGCTATTTTATCACTTCGAAATGTAGCATTATGTTCTACAATTTATCTACTTCCAAACGTTGTATTCTGTTGGCTTGTTTATCTCGTCAACAGTTTCTAGTTCAGCTACTGAATCATTAAGTGACACTTCTACATCAGTGGAGCATCCCGACCTAAATGATGGTGACCTTCAAGAATTCAGACAAAAAGTAGAGGACCACTGGGCTAAGTTTTCTCCACAACACAAAGAAGGCTGGGAGACAAATTGTTCACACAGTGTGAGGGCTGCGCTCAAGGCTGGACAAATTGTGATGTATGTTTCTTCTAACTCTGTATATTTTGTAACCGTTAGAGACGGCTGATATTGGCTTTGTAACACCAGTTAAAGACGGCTGATATTGGTTCTGCAGCAACAGCTAGACAAGGTTGATAATGGTTCTATAGCAGCGGTTAGAGACGGCTGATGTTGGTTATGTAACAGCATTTAGACAAGGTTGATATACGTGTCTTCATTTTTGTAGTAGCATGACATCTTTTGTGTGACAACAGTTAGAGCAAATAGATATAAATGGCTCATTCTCGCTGACAGCTGTTAGAGAAAATAGATATAAATGGCTCATTCTCTGTGACAACAGTTAGAGAAAATAGATATAAATGGCTCATTCTTTGTGACAGTTGTTAGAGAAAATATATATAAATGGCTCATTCTCTGTGACAACAGTTAGAGAAAATAGATATAAATGGCTCATTCTCTGTGACAGTTGTTAGAGAAAATATATATAAATGGCTCATTCTCTGTGACAGTTGTTAGATAAAATAGATATAAATGGCTCATTCTCGTTGACAGTTGTTAGAGAAAATATATATAAATGGCTCATTCTCTGTGACAGTTGTTAGATAAAATAGATATAAATGGCTCATTCTCGCTGACAGTTGTTAGATAAAATAGATATAAATGGCTCATTCTCGCTGACAGTTGTTAGAGAAAATAGATATAAATGGCTCATTCTCGCTGACAGTTGTTAGAGAAAATAGATATAAATGGCTCATTCTCGCTGACAGTTGTTAGAGAAAATACATATAAATGGCTCATTCTCGCTGACAGTTGTTAGATAAAATAGATATGAATGGCTCATTCTCTGTGACAGTTGTTAGAGAAAATAGATATAAATGGCTCATTCTCGCTGACAGTTGTTAGAGAAAATAGATATGAATGGCTCATTCTCGCTGACAGTTGTTAGAGTAGAGAAAATATATATAAACAGCGCCTTCTCTGTGACAGAATTCAGAGACACTCAATGTATTAACGAGTATATATCTTCATGTTTGTATTTGTCCTTCTTTTAATTTCTGAATAAATTATATCTAGGAACACAACAATAAACGTTACCAACAACAAAATCTACAACAACAAGAAAATCTACAAGAACAAGAAATCTACAAGAACAAGAACATCTACAAATGTGGACCAGGAGCAGAACTCAGATTCCTCCAACCCGGTGTTGTGTCTGTGAACGGCCAAATTGTTGTTCGTGAAAGAAGCGATAATGATGATGATGAAAGTGAATATGATGACAGCTCCATTGATGGTAACAGTGATACCAATAAACAAGGTAGTATTTACCTCTTGTATGTTTTCTTCCTTGTTTTCTCTTCCTCGTATGTGGGTATTTTTGTTTCAATTACATCATTTTAAAATACCATTCTGTCAGTGATGTTGACATTCTCAGACATAGATTTATTCAGCTCGTTCTGATGGTGTACCCTCAAACACATCTTATCTTAAACCAGGATAGGCAAAGTAAGGCCCGTGAGCCAGAAGTGGCCCTCCAAGCAATTTTGACCAGCTCGCGAAGAAATACAATTGAAAATTGAAACAAATATGCGAGAATGAAACATAAATATAAAATAATCAACATACAATTAATGATTGGCTTTTTATAGTCATCAAAAGAGAAATAATTAGTGAAAAAATTGTAGAATCTTTGATCGTACAAGACTTGCGAAGATCAATTCTTTAATAACACGATCTTTAATGACAACAGTCTTTTTTCTATTTGTGATGATTCTGGGAGATCAAAATGGTGATGTAGCTTTGTCTTTAGTGCCAGGTAAGACTTCATAGTGGTGCGGGTGAATGTTACGTACAATTTAATGAGGGAGGTATTTAAAGACAATAAACAATTGTCCCGATTAAACAAACAAAACTGACTTCTGTTTATTTCTTTATTCTGTATCGTGATAAGACCGTACATTTTGTCATTAAATAACAAGCTCCTTAAACAGGCTAAACCTCCAGTTAATATTAATGTGTTTCTGTGCTACACATGGCTCATATCTTAGCTTGTGTGTGCTGGCCATGGCTCATATCTTGGTGTGTGTCATGTTAGTCATATCTCATATCTTGGTGTGTCCGTGTTAATCATGTTTCATATCTTTATGTGTGTCTGTGTTTAGTCATATCTCATATCTTAGTGTGTATCTGTGTTAGTCATGTGTCATATCTTTGTGTGTGCATGTCTGGGTTAGTGATATCTCATATCTTTGTGTGCATGTTTATGTTTATGTTAGTCATATCTCATATCTAAATATTTAAACCACATAATTTTGTCTTCTATTTTACTAAATATATATAATTATCTAAATATTTAAACCACATAATTTTGTCTTCTATTTTACTAAGTATATATAATTATCTAAATATTTAAACCACATAATGTTGTCTTCTATTTTACTAAATATATATAATTATCTAAATATTTAAATATTTAAATCACATAATTTTGTCTTCTATTTTACTAAATATATATAATTATCTAAATATTTAAATCACAAAATGTTGTCTTCTATTTTACTAAATATATATAATTATCTAGATATTTAAATCACATAATGTTGTCTTCTATTTTACTAAATATATATAATTATCTATATATTTAATCACATAATGTTGTCTTCTATTTTACTAAATATATATAATTATCTAGATATTTAAATCACATAATGTTGTCTTCTATTTTACTAAATTGTTATTGTTATTGTTATGGGAGGCCCGGTATCACTGCAAACGAATTAAAATCCATAATTGCTCAACCGCCCGTGCCAGTTGAATCATCCGAATATTTTACTAAATATACTACTATATATCTGTGTATGTACTGATAATTCAAGGGTTATGTCCATCACGATAGATCTTTACGATGTAAGAAATTAAACTTAGTAGCCACAAAAAGTCATAGAAAAGAGTATTTCTTTAACACTCTTGTTTGGCAAATCTAAGTCTATTTTATACCCCTTTGAAGTTCGTCAACACACTTTGCATACTATTAAAGAGAAGAGAACGGATAGGACAGGCAGTGGTCGTGTGGGGGCAGGGGGTAGTGGACAAAAATAAAGTTGCCACAAGTATCAAAGCCAAAAATCATGTGCCGAAGGTCTGTAAAATTTATGGTCACTAACACCATATTCCCTATACGGCACTTGGCGTGACGAGGGTACTTTACAAAAATAACAAAGACGATCCGTTGTCCGTTGAGGATGTTCACATTAGAAGTTCACCAAATACTTCTTATATGTGCTTCTCTTATCTTCATCATCAAATACCGGACCTTCTGGCGTAGGTGATCATGTCTCTCCACAACTTTCGATCTCGACGGTTATTTCTGTTGTTGACCTTCTGCCAAGCCATTCTCTTAAGCTGTCTGGTATTTTTTCTCTTTGCTTCCCTCTATCTCTTCGTGCCTCAATTGTTCCAGTTGTCACAATATATTCCAATTGTTCTCTTCTCATTGCATGGCATAACAATGATGCTAGGCTTCTCTTATAGGCGCCGCTAAAGAAACAATTCATTGGGTGAACAAGTTGTGTCTTAGCCTTGTATTCTACCAACATCCACATCCCTGGCTACCTAGCTAGTCTCATGCTGTGCCCCATCCCCCACCCCTATATTTTACTTGTGAGCAAAAACAGAGCAATTTACCGCAACTTATATCTCCACTCGACGCTGAAAGGCTAATGATGAATTAACGAAGAAGAAGATAATTGCATATCCTCACATGTGTTTATCCATTTGTAATTATGTTGCTGATTTCCTTATATTTCAATCTCTTCACTTATCTGTTTCCCCACTACTTATTGTACATTTGATTATTTGAGTTGTCACAACATATTCCAATTAATTAAGTCTTCCTTACTCAGATCACATAACTTCTAACATGTACACAAAGCATTTGACTTGTCTCATTTCTCTGCATCATTTAATTAATCATTTCCTGACCCACTACCATCATGTTCCTCTTTATCATTTTACTTTTTGTACTCTCTCCTATGTGTGCCAAAAGTACCACACGCGTTTATTAATGCTATCAATAAATCCGTGCTACCAAATGTTTAGCCGTGATAGCTCAGTGGTTAGTGAACTAGACTACAAAGCACAAGAGGTAGGGTTCGATCCCAACCGACGACTTCCGGTTCACCCAGCCTTTAATAGGTACCGGATTTTTTTTCTGGGAAAGTAAAGCGGCACGAGCGTAATACCGACCACATTACCCCAAAAATCATGCGCCAAAGGTCTGAAAAATGTATGGTCATTAACATCATATTCCCTATACGCCACTTGGTGTGACGGGGGTACTTTACTTTTGTTTTTTTTTTACCAAATGTTTGCCTCTAAAAATGAGTCCTAGAATTTTCTGGGAAGTACAGACAGCCTGCTTTGAAACCGATCATATCACACAAAATGATGTCTTTGTTCAAGGATAAATATGGTCACTAACACCATATTCTCCACACTCGGGAGGAGGGGAGGCCTTTACCCTTTTTTCTTCTACAAGTTGTGATACATTGAACATTTTAAAATTGTGAATTAATTTCAAAATGTGAAATCTTAATTGATAATCTCCACATAGAAAAATATTTGTAGACTAATGAGATTTTGTTTTTGCAGTAGCCACTTCCTTGTTCCAACTTTCCATCATCTGAGATTTATTAAGCCAAACAATTATTGCTGAAGTCAACTTTCACCAATCCTCTTCTTTGTTGTCTTTTGTGACCGAACAAAGTCAAGGAACATGTCAATTCTCTGATATTATCAATTTATAGTTTCACATGCCCTCTGTGTTATCTCCCCTTTATTTCCTATAGAATAGTTTTAGCGCGGCCTGGACAAGTGTAATATGTGGCCCTACCACTTCAACTGACACTTCTTTGTTATGTTTGGACGTCATTATCTGCTGATTATTTCCCTTTCTGAACTTATTAATTTTGAACATTTTACATCCGATTATAGAATCAGCCTGAAAGGATGATGATATTTTGAGTAATCTTATGTCAGCCTTGAACATTAGAAATGTTGCTATTCTTTCTCAGTGAATTCTCATTTGGTCAAATTTTGTTTCTCAAATATTTCTCTTATGCTTATATGTGTCATTTAAATGGCACATAATAAATTTTAAGTGAGTTTCTTTCTTTCTCTCTCTCTCTCTATCTTTCTCTATCTTTCTCTTTCTATCTCTTTCTCTCTCTCTCTCTCTCTCTCTCTCTCTCTCTCTCTCTCTCTCTCTCTCTCTCTCTCTCTTACCTCGTTTGCACTTTCGAATGTCGAGGGAGATACAAAGTTCTATTTCTCGTCCTTCTAGCAACCTAAACCATTGTCAATTTATGTTGTAGCTTTTCTTAAATGTTGCCAGTCCATCTTACTCTGGGACTACCACAAGCTTTTGTATTGAGTAGATGAGTAAAGCAGATAAATTATCAGGCAAGGGGAGATTCTGTGAACAAGTTATTCTTTTGTTGTGTTACTTTTTTTGTAAAGCTGTCACTAAACGCCACTTGATCCATGTACACACTTGATCCATGTACACACTTGATCCATGTACACACTTGATCCATGTACACACTTGATCCATGTACACACTTGACTCATTTCTAATTTTAATTTTAAGCCCAAGATAATAATGATCGTTTTGTGTGTTTATCCCCAGGATCCTAGATAATGGTGGCAGATGATACTGGACACTTGAGAGCTGGTTAAGTGGTTGGTATAATATACATATTGTAACCTTCCAGGCATGTCATAAGAGGCGACTAAGGAGGTTGATCGATGGCTTGACAAGCTGTCATTGTAAAAAGTATTGTTATGGAAACAGAGCCATAGATTTTAGAAGCAGTGATCTCTGCAATATGTGCCATTTTGGCACGCAAGGTTTCTGTTTTTTAAATTTTGGTTCTGCGCTATGTGCCGTCTTCGGCTCGAAAGGACAATAGATAGGTAGAATACAATCCTTACAGCAGTGTCACTTAGTAAAGTTTAATTCGTTATGTATCCTTCTTATACAAGACACTAACATAACGATAGATGACAATACCCTGAAACAAGCAAATGAATTTAAATACATAGGCCACATCTTGACATAAAACAACTAGCAAGCAACAGATATAGACTCAAGATATAACAAAGCTTGTCAAGTTATAGGCCATATTTCACCATTACTTTCTAGCAAAGAAGTAACGCTTGAACCGAAGCGAACTATTTATAAGACTGTCTTTATCCCAACGTATGCTACTGGTGCCAAACATGGACTTTAGACTCAAGATCTATTAAACAAATAACTACCAAGAAATGAAGTGTGTCAGACGCATGGTGGAAACCAGCCTGAGAGTTAAATTCAGATATGAAGAGTTACAAAAAAAAAAGAGACAAGGAAAGGAACCAGCTATCTAATACATAAAACAGCAACAGATAAAGTGGTTCAGACATATGATACGACATAAAGAAATAAATATAATACAATAAGTTACCAACAAATGATATGTCAGCACTATATCGAGAGGCCGACCAAAAGAAAAGACAGATAAATGGAATACTAGAAACATTGGGAGATATAACAGCAGAAGAGGCATGTAGAAGAGAAAGAAACCACGAGCCATATCCCTGCTGATGCAGGAAGAGAAATAAGGAAGGAAAGAAAGAATATCATTCTTCTAGTATTATCACCTTCTAAAGTTTAGTTTCTCTAATACCATCCTTCTGGTAGTGTCACATTGTAAAGTTTAGTTTCTCTAATACCATTCTTCTGGTAGTGTCACATTCTAAAGTTTAGTTTCTCTAATACCATTCTTCTGGTAGTGTCACATTCTAAAGTTTAGTTTCTCTAATACCATCCTTCTGGTAGTGTCACATTCTAAAGTTTAGTTTCTCTTATACCATCCTTCTAGTAGTGTCACATTCTAAAGTTTAGTGTCTCTGATACCATCCTTCTGGTAGTGTCACATTGTAAAGTTTAGTTTCTCTAATACCATCCTTCTGGTAGTGTCACATTGTAAAGTTTAGTTTCTCTAATACCATTCTTCTGGTAGTGTCACATTGTAAAGTTTAGTTTCTCTTATACCATCCTTCTAGTAGTGTCACATTCTAAAGTTTAGTGTCGCTAATACTATCCTTCTGGTAGTGTCACATTGTAAAGTTTAGTGTCTCTAATACCATCCTTCTGGTAGTGTCACATTCTAAAGTTTAGTGTCGCTAATACTATCCTTCTGGTAGTGTCACATTGTAAAGTTTAGTGTCTCTAATACCATCCTTCTGGTAGTGTCACATTGTAAAGTTTAGTGTCTCTAATACCATCCTTCTGGTAGTGTCACATTGTAAAGTTTAGTTTCTCTAATACCATCCTTCTGGTAGTGTCACATTGTAGAGTTTAGTTTCTCTAATACCACCCTTCTGGTAGTGTCACATTGTAGAGTTTAGTGTCTCTAATACCATCCTTCTGGTAGTGTCACATTGTAGAGTTTAGTGTCTCTAATACCATCCTTCTGGTAGTGTCACATTGTAAAGTTTAGTTTCTATAGTACCATCCTTCTGGTAGTGTCACATTGTAAAGTTTAGTCTCTCTAATATTATCCTCCTGGAAAAGTCAAATTTTAAAGTTTAGTTTCTCTAATACCATCCTTCTAGTAGTGTCACATTGTAAAGTTTAGTTTCTCTAATACTATCCTTGTGGTATAACTCTTTGTAAAGTTTAATTTCTCTAATTCTATCTTCTGATGATCTCACATTTTGAAGTTTGGCTTCTCTAATTCTATCTTCTGATGGTGTCACGTTATGAAGTTTGGTTTCTCTAATTCTATCTTTTGATGGTTTCACGTTGTGAAGTTTGGCTTCTCTAATTCTATCTTCTGATGATCTCACATTGTGAAGTTTGGCTTCCCTAATTCTACCTTCTGATGATCTCACATTGTGAAGTTTGGCTTCTGTAATTCTATCTTCTGATGATCTCACATTGTGAAGTTTGGCTTCTCTAATTCTATTTTCTGATGATCTCACATTGTGAAGTTTGGCTTCTCTAATTTTATCTTCTGATGATCTCACATTGTGAAGTTTGGCTTCTCTAATTCTATCTTCTGATGGTGTCACATTGTGAAGTTTGGCTTCTCTAATTCTATCTTCTGATGGTGTCACATTGTGAAGTTTATCTTCTCTAATTCTATCTTCTGATGGTGTCACATTGTGAAGTTTGGTTTCTCTAATTCTATCTTCTGATGGTGTCACATTGTGAAGTTTATCTTCTCTAATTCTATCTTCTAATGATGTCACATTGTGAAGTTTAGTTTCTCTAGTATTATCCTTCTGATAGTGTCATATTTTAAAGTTTAATTTCTCTAATACCATTTTTCTAATTGTGCCACATTGATGTGTTCTAGTTTCCATTTTACCATTCTTCCATTAATTTCTCCTGTGAAATTAAGTTTCCATAATATCATCTTTTCGCTGTTGCCAACCTGTAAAGTTTAGTTCCTTTAGTAATACCTTCCTTCCAGTAAAGCCATCTTGTTAATTTCAGTTTCAACAATATTATCCATTCAGTAATGCTAAGGTGACCATATTTTTGAAATCCCATTCCGGGACGGAATAATTTTACTTCAATTTTCCACCAATAAAATTACATTTCTTCTTGCTGTCATTTTCAAGTGAATAATACATACATTTTAAAACATCTAATAATATAGACCTACAATACGCTATCAGGATAATCAGGAGATAAAAAAAAAACAGTGATACTCACTTTAATTGAAGGTGAAACAGAGATGCTGTATTTTTCAGATGAGTGAATTTTCTGTAAAATGTCCTTCTTTGTATGCAGCATCTTATAAAATTCGACACATGTTCCCTCATAGTTCACTTTGGTGATCAACATGGCTTTTAAAGTTTCAACACCTAGTTGTGTTTTATCATTGGTTATTGGTTATTGGCTACCAGAAGGCCTCGGTCTCACAGCAAACGAATTAAAATCCATAATTGCTCAACCGCCCGTGCCAGTGGAATCATCCGAATTACTAACTCATCTCCCAAACAAAGAAAGGTAACTGTAGTCCCCATCGCAGCAGTCTCAGCACACGCCAAAAGACATAAGGCGAAACCGCGCAGAAAGTGAACACAGCCAACTGTTCCCCGTCATACGATATCATCATTCATCGCAAACAAGCGGGATATCGAAGCAGGATCAAAACGGATGAGACACACAGCTCACGGTGTGCACAGAGCACTTAACTCAGTAGCTCCTGCAACAAGCCGGACTTGGAATATGAGGAAACTGCAAGAAGGAACACGTTTCAGACATAGCCTTCAATGGTTCCTGCCGCCTATCCACCATATACCGTGGGAGTTTACGTCCTCCCGAAAATGATGATCGTCGTAGCACTTGATGATGTTAGGCCATCATTGATGACTCCAATTCCAAACATATAGACACACAGTGGTGGTAAGTTATCATTTCCAATCCAACAGAAGCCACATGACCTGTAGTTAGTAAAAACACAATTGATGATGTTCTCCGCTCCCTTCTTGTAGCTGCCGCCACACGATTCTGATGTCTCATTATCTTGGACATCATTCAAGAACAATGTCAGATGAACATTCCATAGATATGGCTTTGCTGATGAAGTGCTTGGTGCAACAGTTGTATCAATCATACTGGAGGCTCCTGGTCTGTGGTCATTAATATCACAGAAGGCACATGATGTTGTTATATTCAGAATTTCTTTCTGGGGTGTAAATATGTGGCACACACATGGAGAGTGGTTTGTGGTCACAGTAATCCCATTAAAGGCAGTTCTAGGGTAGCATGGCATAGCTGTTTCAGAACAGCACAATCCTGTGATGTTTTCTGTGTTCGCTATAAAGCTGCTGCTGCTACACAATCCTGACCAATTATAGGTGTGGACATTATTCACTTGCAATGACAAAACTGCTTTGTTTACATCATAAACCTCTGGAAGCGAATCATTTATGGGACTAATAGTACAATTTATTCTTCCATCGGGGATATCTTCATTGAGTCCCCCCAAAAAAGTCGTTGGTTAAAAAGCACATATGCTTTTGAGTTAAACACAAAATGAGCCCACTTCATAGATTCAAAATGATCCTTGCCAATGCCATCCGTTTGCACAAGTTAGGTCCTTAGCAACCAAGGTCACAAACTAAGCCATCAATTTAACGACTTTATCTACAGCGAAGGTTAACGAACTGTGAACAAACATTTATGTTCAAACCCCTGAATACATTTTCAAAAATCTGCCAACTCGCTGCAATAATATATATTGTGGTATTCAAAGTAAACATTGCTTAGTCCATAGCTCGAATGTAAATAAGAAATGTGTTTTATCATTTGTCCACAAACTGTTCATCAGAGAAAACACTCGTTCTGTTGCAGCATTTGTTCCAGGTAGACACAAAAAGAACTCTGCCAACTTCAGAATATGTGAAACGGGCACATGATTGTTTCTGAAGTGGGAAGCTAGTTCAACCCAACGCTGCCCTGGTTATGTTTTATTAAGACTCCACTCACTAATTTTTTGTGAAGTAACGAACTGTTTCATGTAGACATATTCGTCATACATTTCATTTTCTGGAAAGTCGACTGAAGGCACTGTTTGACTCACTAATGATGAAGACTTCTCAATATCTTCCCAATTTGGTGTTCTGTTCAGCATTACCCAGCTGTAAGACTCTAGGTTTTGAAAATTATTTGCAGCCCATTTCTTCAAATAACTTAAAGCTGTTTCATAAAATGAAGAAACACTGGTGTTAAACTTTATCACATCATCACGTGGAAATCCTTCCATTTCCAGCTTTTTAAGGATTATCTGAACTCTTGATGGCAAGAAGCCGTCTTCCAGCTTGGACTCCAAGATAGCTTTCAACCTATTGATGTTGTCAATGACTTCAAATACAGTGACCATCTGTCCCTCTACTTTATGCACTGCTTCGTGGAAAGAGGATGCCTGACTGTGAACCAAAATAAGCCATGCCTCAGACAGTGGGTTTTCAAAGAATTCCTGCATAAAAACTGGGCATCTGTCTTGAGCTTGAAAATATTATTTTAGAGGCAGGAACATGTAAAGAACCCTTTCAACAGCAGGCAAGAGCGCAAGCCACCTAGTTTGTGCATAACCTACAATCATCTGGAAGTCTGTGTCGACAAACTGACAAAACTCCTTGAGACTTTCAACTCTAACTGTGTATGATTTGAAGTACAGATACATTTTTGCAATAGTCATTTCAACATCAACAGGCAATACGTCTGCAGCTGCTCGAACAGTGTTGTGGAAAATATGGCAAGCACACCCAACACCTATCAAACTATGTCCAAGGTTTTCTTTCAGTTTTGTGAAAACATTGTTCTGTCCTTTTCTTTCAGCGCCCCCAAATTAGAATTTGTGTTGTCTACACATAATCCAACTACTTTCAGTTCTAAACCATTTTCAGTTAGACAGTCAATAAGAAAAATACTTACTATATCAGATGTTTCACCCGGCAATGACTTCAACTCTAATATTTTAACTTTCAGTCCCTTATTGCGATCAAAGTATCTGACAAGCAAAGGAAAAATCTTGATTTCTTTGTGGTTGGAGGCATCTGTCAGTATGGAGATAAATGTTAGGTTTTCTAGGTCACATCTCAACTCGTTTAGAGCATGGGGTGTGAACACATTCCGAATAATAGCTTCTGTTTTCGTACGTGCACAAGCAAATTTTGGTTCTAAAGTTACCTGAAGCAATTTTGATGTGCAGTCCATAGATCTAAACGTGTGATTGTGCATCACTGTATGATATGCAAAGGCACCTTCTGTAGCAGCTAACTGTTCTTCTTTGTCACCAATCTGTTCAGCTCGAAAAAAATTTGTCAACGACAAGCTTGATGCAGCAGTAGCGACGGCTCTCTTATGTTTATCACTATTTATGTCGCTCTTAATATCACCACGTCCACTATGGTTAATAGTAAACCCGGATGAACATATATTACATCTTACAGTGAAGTCTGATGACGATGTAGACTTTTTTATTAAAGGGTATTCCTTTTGTAAATCTTGATTAAAACTACAATTACGCTTCGGTGCCATTTTTTTGCGAAAGTGAAAGTTAGTAACACAACGAATATATACGAGATTTAAAACTAGGAGCGCATTCTACTGTTTTGATATTAAACAAAATTGTCTACACAGCAACGGAATAATATTTTTTTTTAATTGAAGAAATGTACGCCGTATACCAAAATGGCAAAATTGGTAAACGTTTGTGTCCGAAATTATTTTTTATCAAATCCGGGACAAAAGCTAAAAAATATGCCAAAATCGGGACAAAACCGGTGCGGCAGCTAATCCGGGACAAAGGTTTAAAAAATGTCAAATTCCGGGACTGTCCCGGACAATCCGGGACGAATGGTCACCTTAAGTAATGCTTTCTTATAAAGTTCCTTCTTGCATTCCTTCAGTAATATCACTTTACAGGGTCGAATTATACTAAAACATACCTTCACATTTAAACAAACAACTAAAGATTTAAAAAAGACAGGATTGTACATAAGACCACTAGCTTTCAGATGTCAAATAAAAGCAACTTTTATAATGAGAGATAGACTAAATCATTGCGTCACAGTATGCCAACGATACTTAAGAAAACGCAGGAGGACCACATTACCCCAAAAATCATGTGCTGAAGGTCTGTAAAATTTATGGTCACTAACACCATATTCCCTATACGCCACTTGGCGTGACGGGGGCTCTTTAATTACTTATTATAGAGGGAAAATTCCAAGGAAATAATTCAGCGAATCATAGAAGGAAGAGGTATGTTTTACAGCTCTAAGAAACAAATGACAAATAATCAACAGAAAAAAGCAAAGAACAATATATGGTCCGAAGCAGGATGTACGGGTTAGATCCAGCTTCAGACCATATATTGTTCTTTGCTTTTTTCTGTTATTTATTTGTCATTTGTTCTGAGTGCTGTAAAACATACCTCTACCTTCTATGATTCGCTTAAGAGAATGCACCTGGCAGTGACTCTCACAGATAGAATAGATGTATTTGGGAACAGATGTAAAAGGCTTTATTTTGCTGCATCTTTCTTCTTGCTTTCTGTTTTTTCTTGTCACATATTATGTTTCTTTTACTTATGATTCAGTTTGTCTTATTTATCAATGCACATAATTTGTGTACATCATTGACACTTGTTTCTAGTATTTGAATGTCAATGAAAAATCAAACCAGAAATTAAAAAAACACCACCACATTACACGTGTGATAATTAAACTCAACTATCTAACCAACAGCCACAGACAGACATCTAAACAGAGAAAATGGTGATTGACACTAAATACAAGCAGCAAGCAAAGACACAGAGACATCAATGTTGTCACTAGAGCTGTTTCTATGCTTGGACATATTTTTTTAATAAAGTGACTGTGGATTTTGTTCTCATTAATTACAACTATTGATTTGTATCAATATATTTGTAATATTTCTGTATTTTTACCAATGATACACGTTGCTTAATAAAGAAAAGAAAATAACTATTAGTCATGTTAGATTTTATCTATCTATCTATCTATTGACCTTTCGAGCCGTAACCGGCCCATAGGGCGTAGACCAAGATACACCTTCTCCTATATGAATTTTTGTTCTAGCAGTTTTCTTTTAAAGATATTTTCTAAGTTAGATTTTAGCTTACATTTTATTTGAAGAATTGTTGGTTTTGCTGAGATTCATGTTGAAATGAAATATTTTAAACTGATTCAATATGTTACTTTCTCTTGTAAGATGTTAAATGCTGTTTTTTTGTTTTTCAAATTGTTGTTAAGTGTCATATATTGACTGCAGGTGTTAACATTTTAATTTATGTTTCTCTTTCTAGTCATTTAAGTTATTGTTTACAAATTTAAATTTGGTATTCATTCATCATCATCATTCATTAGAGTAAGATATATATTGACTTCTTGTTATATTTGTTGACTTAAGATGTTTTTTGCTGCCTTCAGAAATGATGTGCTTACTTCAGATGCTATTTTTTAACTTCAGGTGAAATTTGTTGACTTCAAATGTCTTTTGTTGGCTTCAGATCACATTTTATTTTTACTGCCGATGAAATTTGTCGACTTCAAATGTCTTTTGTTGGCTTCAGATCGTCATCATCATCATCAATGAGGGCCGTCTCCGCATCGAAGGTCGGCTACCATGGAGCGCCATTCCACTCTGTCTCTCGCCTTGAAGGTGCAGATTGCCATTGTCAATCTTTTGATATTACTCGTCCATGTTAGTCTTGGTCCGCCTCTGCCTCTTTTACCTTGTATTTTCTCTTCTAATATTACTTTTATTAGACTGTTGTGTCTTTTAACATGACCAAAAAATTTCATTTGTCTTGCTCTAATTGTGTTTAGTAGTTCTTTCTTCATTTTAATTGTTTTAAAACTTCCTCATTTGTTTTCTTTTCTTTCCATCCAATTCTACCTATTCTTCTATAAATCCACATTTCAAAGGCCTAAATTTTCTGACTTCAGATCACATTTTATTTTTTACTGCCGATGAAATTTGTTGACTTCAAATGTATTTTGTTGACTTTAGATCACATTTTATTTTTTACTTCTGGTGTAATTTCTTGACTTCATTAGTTATTTGGTGCTTTTAGATATATTTGTTTTTATTGCATATGTTATTTATTGTGTTAGAATTTAATTGTTTTGTACTTTATATGTTATTTGTTGACTTTAAATGTTTTTTTAATTTCATCAGATGTTATTTTTACTTTAACTCAGATGTCATTTTTTTTTTTACTTCAGATATCAGTTTTTTTTTAAAATTATTTTTTTTACTTCAGATGTTTGTTTTTTTTCAATTCAGATGTCATTTTTAAAAATTCAGATGTCATTTGTTCACTACAGATGTCATTTTTTTCCAATTCAAATACCTTTTTTCAATTCAGATGTCATTTTTTCACTTCAGATGTCATTTTTTTTTACTTCAGATGTCTTTTTTTCACTTCAGATGTCTTTTTTCACTTCAGATGTCATTTTTTCACACTTCAGATGCCATTTTTTAAAATTCAGATGCCATTTTTTCACTTCAGATGTCATTTTTTTCACTTCAGGTGTAATTTTTTCAATTTTGATGTCATTTTTTAAAATTCAGATGTCATTTTTTCACTTCAGATGTAATTTTTTTCAATTCTGATGTCATTTTTTTCCCACTTCAGATGTCATTTTTTTACCATCATTTTATTACCTTTCTTTGCTAACTGGTATGTGTCTGGTACTTTCCCATATTTTTTAATTTGTTCTTACATTACCATCCATTTATTCTGTTATCCATTAATGACAGTCTGTATCTTCATGACTGTTTTTGTTGTACTCCATGTTTGACATTCATATAATAAGACTGATTTAACATTGGAGTTGAGCATTTTTAATATTGTATTTAATTTAATTTATTTCCATGTTTACAATGCAGGCACCTCTTACTTCTTGTATCTTTGGGTTCATTCTCTGTTCTTCCTTCTTTGTCTATATTACTATTACTACACTTACAATTGTATATCTTGTAGAGGTATTTCTCCCAGAGCTATCTAGCTATTGCCAACTGCATGCATTCTCAATCAGCGAGCTACTCTTCGCAGATGACCAATGCCTAATATATGAGGATGAAAACCTGCTACAACAGCATTTAACATCTCTAGATAAAAGCTGCACAAACTACAGTATGAAAATTAACACAGCAAAAACAGAGGCTATAAGAATAAGCAAATTAAGACACCCATTAAACATCAAAATCAAAGATAAAGAAATAAAACAAGTAGAGGAATTCAAGTATTTAGGCACAATGTTCACAGAAGATGGAAAACTAGACAGAGAAATTGACATGAGAATACAAAAAGCGAATGCTGTCACATACCAGCTTTCACCATTGCTAAGACATCCAAACATTTCTATGCCAGCTAAACAACAAATGATAAATAACACTTTCATACCAACTTTGTGCTATAAAGTCAAACATGGACCCTTTCTAAATCACATTTAAGAAAGATCAATACATGTGAGATACGTTGCTTGAGAAAAGTAACAAAAAACTCCAGAAGAGATAGAATACCAAATGAAACCATAAGAAAAATGGTAGGAACAAAACCCTGCCAAGAATATATAGAACAACAACAACTTAAATGGTTTGGCCACCTGGTCAGAATGAATTCTTACCAATCACCATCAAGGGCGTTCTTCTCGAGAATGCATGGAAAAAGACCAAGAGGAAGACCCAGAAGAAGATGGATAGATGCCGTGATAGAGACATGTAACAACAAAGAAAAATCACTAATTCAGACAATTCGAGCAGCACAAGAACGACAAATGATATAAACCATGACACCTCTTAGGTATCAGAGAAAAGAGAAAAGAAGAAGAAAGATTTATTCTCAATATTTGTTATCTTATCTTTATTTTTTTCAATTCTAGTTTTTTTTTTTACCTCTCATCATGTTTACTCATTTTATGTTGCATTTCTATGTGATTATTTGAGGTGAGAGCTGTGTAGCAGATTACAAAAAAAAACAAAACAAAAAAAAACGTTTTACATTTTGGTAAAATTATTTACAAGAAAATAACTAAAAATAGGATTCTTTTACATATAAGACAAGATGCACACACATTACCCAAAGGAAGTTTATCATTAGCGGAGTAAAAGCTGGCGTTGTGTGTTGTTGTCTTGATGTTTGATAAGAAAAAAGTTCTGTAGATATAAAGAACACATAGTTATAATGTAGAGATGATTTTCTTATATTCAAGAACAGACATGCAAATGTTGATTGATTCTGTTAATTTGCTAAACTTTGTATACATGTTTTATAATTAGATAAATTGGCAGTGACCTCCGCTGTTGTGTCCGTAAAAATGTTGATTGTTTATTTCTGATGTTTTTTAGAAGCTGCCTTTTTATGACAACCAAAAGTAACAAAATAGAAGTTCATGTTTAACAGCCATGTTGGATGACCTTGTAACATTTGCGTATAAACACGCAGGGCGCCCATTGTTGAGGACATTACTGTCTAGAACGATCTAGAAACGTTGCATATATCATGTCTGAGCCATTCTGCATCTCACCTCTGTTGTACACCTACCATCTCACCTCTGTTGTACACCTACCATCTGAGGTTAACATTTGTTGCCAGATATTTAAATTCAGGTGTGCTACGTCATCGTAATGGCTCATCATGCATCCCTATACCGGCCGTACGCTAATCTTACGGTCTGTTGTTTGATGTGCGACGGGGACAATCTGACGACTAACTGTTTGTCTATATGTTCGGAATTGGAGTCAACAACGATGGCCTAACATCATCAAGCGCTCTACATTAAAAAAAAAAATACGACAATCATCATTTTCAAGAGGAAGTGAACTTCCGGTATATGGTGGATAGGCGGCAGGAACAATTGAAGGCTATGCTTGAAAAGTGTTCCTTGTTACAGTTTTCTCATATTCTAAGTCCGGCTTGTTGCAGGAGCTACTGAGTTAAGTGCTCTGTGCACACCGTGAGCTGTGTGTCTCATCCGTTTTGATCATGTTTCGATATTCCAATTGTTTACGATGAATAATGATATCACATGACAGGGAACAGTTGGCTGTGTTTACTTTCTGCGCGGTTTCGCCTTATGTATTTTGGCGTGTGCTGAGACTGCTACGATGGGGACTACAGTTAATTTTCTTTGTTTGGGAGATGAGTTAGTAATTCGGATGATTCCACTGGCACGGGCAGTTGAGCAATTATGGATTTTAATTCGTTTGCAGTGATACCGGGGCCTTCCATAACCAAATAACCAAATATCATGTATGTGTGTCGTTTGTAGGCTAACAAGCAGGGGCGTAGACAGGATACTTCTGACGTAATCATTTCAGCTCGTCACAAACTGTAAAATAAAGAATATGCTTTCTTATGTATTAAAATATATTACGAGTTTAAGAAAAAAACATCTCACATCTTTGTGTGTGCATGTCTGTGTTAGTCACCTCTAGTGACTCGGGCAGATGGTGCCCGTAAACCTGGGAGAGCCGACCATCTAAGGGCAGAATCCCCCTACAGAAAAGACAATCTGCTGCCTTGCAGGAAGATTGGGGACAATCAAAGGCTAGGGAAAGCAAACCCGAATAAAATGCTGGCTGAAATCGGATACACTGGGCCACTGGCGCAGAACACAGTGCAACGTTTTAACGTGTGTTCAATCAGAGTGGATCTGGCGAACTCTACTTGTGATGTTCTGTCTGTGGGGGCGATCAACACACTTAGCCTGACAGCTGACTTCATATGAGAGTCTAAAATTCTTACTCTGATTGAGTCCTGATCGCAGAGAGAGAGAGAGAGAGAGAGAGAGAGAGAGAGAGAGAGAGAGAGAAACATAAATCTAAAAATAAATTGAAATGACAGAATACAAGTCCGTTTGCGTTCACTCGATGACTAAAGGATCACCTCTTGTTAGCCGCCCTTAAAAGGACGTTAATTGGGCGTATCTGCGTCGTGTTGTGGTTTGTAGTAAAACTGTGATATTTGGGTCTTTTGGTCCAACGTATTTGACTTAGGCACGACAGAATACCTGTAAAGTGAGATTATATTTTTTTAGTACACGTATCCAGGTCTTGGTTACAACTGGCAAAATAAAAGGAAAGAGCGTTCGGGGACGAAAATGAGAGAAAATACTGGATAGCTTTGTTTCATGGCATGAAAAACAGTCAACAGAACCGATACGATGCACTGTAGATAGAGGATTGTGGAAGGACATGATCGCCTACGCCAACCGGTTTAGCACATGATGATGATGACCCAAGTCTCAGGTGGGGAGTATTTTCTTCAGATAAAGCTGTAGTCCCCACCGAAGAAGAGTTCCGCCTCTGCACTTGTTGTAAATCGATGGTGAATGAAGTGTTCCCTAGCGTTCGGCTTCTCGTGGCGAGGCGCAGTGCCAAGGAGTACGGGTTCGATCCTGCCTCGGACCATATATTGTTCTTTGTTTTTTTTCTGTTGTTGATTATTTGTCATTTTTTCTGAGTGGTGTAAAACATATCTCTTCCTCCTATGATTCGCTGAAATATCGCCTCGGAAGTTTCCCTCTATAATAATATTCATTTATTATTATCTGTCTCCTGGTGGATGAATAGATCATTTCATTACCGGTAGCGGCTGTGAGGCAAATATTATTTTCCAGGGTCATTTAATACCCTTCTAAACGTCATTTTGGAAGAAAAGATACATTTAATACCCTTCTAAACGTCATATTGGAAGAGAAGGTACATTTAATACCCTTCTAAACGTCATATTAGAAGAGAAGGTACATTTAATACCCTTCTAAACATCGTAATGGAAGAGAAGGTATAACCTAAACGAGTCAGACAAAGATTAAAGTGCACTGATAACATCAAAAGGTTAGCAGGTGAAACTATTCAACACAGGCAACAGGCTCCATCAAAATGGCGCTACATGGGAGCCAACTTTTGATGTGGAGACGGCACCCAATAAGTGGAGATTAGTTAAAGTTCCATCACCATGCTTTTTCTCTTGAAATTAACTTGTTCTCTGTGATCATAGGTAATTGAATGTTTTTGAATTTGGTTTGTAGAAGGCGAGTTGTAATTGCTGCAGTAAATCGCAAAGTATTTAATGTTGTATTAACCAAAGTTATAACAGTTCACGCTGACTATTATTGCTACTAGTAAAGGGACATAATTGTAACCCTCATAAATAATCGCAATATTTAATTTGTACTGGGATCAAAACGGCAATAATAAAATATAACAAATAGAACTCTACACCCATTGATCTAAAAAGAGGAGTAAGACAAGGATGCATCCTATCACCAAGCTTGTTCAATCTATACACTGAGCAAATCTTGAAAAAAGCGTCATAGAGATGCCAGGCTTAAAAATTAATGGAAAGATAATCAGTAACATATACACGATATACTGACAATACTGTACTACTAGCAGAAAATCCTAAAGATCGACAAAATTACTTAATGAAATAAACATGGTAAGCAAAAAATATGGACTGGATATGAATATCAAAAAGAGTAAAACTATGATCATGAACAAAGAAAATACTCA
Source organism: Megaustenia siamemsis (assembly GCA_032433765.1). Lineage (NCBI taxonomy): Eukaryota > Metazoa > Mollusca > Gastropoda > Stylommatophora > Ariophantidae > Megaustenia > Megaustenia siamemsis. The sequence goes on from JAVIAB010000101.1 coordinate 17,012,359, forward strand.
AAACCCACAAGTGGATATCACAATTGAAGGAATAGACCTGGAGCCAGTTCAGAACTACAACTACCTTGGACATACTATAACCAGTGATGGAAAATGTACAACTGAAATAAACAAAAGAATAGGAATGGCAAAAAGTAATTTTAATGTCATGAAGAACATACTAACATAAAAAAAAATAACACCAGGAATAACTAAGAATAGCAAAATTTTATGTCATCTCAACATTCCTGTATGGTGCAGAAACATGGACATTAGACAAGAAAACAGAACAGAAAATTGAAGCCTTTGAAATGTGGATATATAGCAGAATAGGTAGACTTGGATGGAAAGAAAAGAAAACAAATGATGAAGTCTTAAAAAATAAAATTGAAAAGAGAGCTACTAAACACAATTCAAACAAGACAAGTAAGATTTTTCGGTGCATGTTAAGATATACAACAGTGTACTAACAGTAATCTTGGAAAGGAAAATACAAGGTAAAAGAGGCAGACCAAGACTAATATGGACTAGTAATATCAAAAGATGGCCAAGTCAGCCTATGACAACCTGCACCATCAAAGCAAGAGACAGAGCGGAATGGCGCTCCATGGTAGCCAACCTTCGATGCGGAGACGGCACTCAATGATGATGGTATTTAGAACACTTATTTTACATTTCTTTTAACAGCAAAACCTCTACCTAAATATGCAGAAAACCAAGGACTTTCATGAAAAAGGAAAACAATTAACCCAAAGTCAGCATCAACAGTTAAGAACTTAAAATAGTAAAAAAAAATAGTAAAGTATCCCCGTCACGCCAAGTGGCGTATAGGGAATATGGTGTTAGTGACCATAAATTTTACAGACCTTCAGCACATGATTTTTGGGGTAATGTGGTCGGTATTACGTCCGTGCCGCTTTAATTTCCCAGAAAAAAAATGCGGTACCCATTTAAGGCTGGGTGAACCCGGAACCCGTCTGTTGGGATCGAACCCTACCCCTTGTCCTTTGTAGTCCAGTTCATTAACCACTGAGCTATCGCGGCTCCCAACTTAGAATAGTAATAACAATTTAATATCTGCAATCTATAGTAGTTAACAATGACGACTGTCAGAAAGAGATCAAGATAAGACTAGCAATAACAACACAGAAATTAAACACTATGAGGAACTTGTAGCAGAGTACCAGCAAGGCCGTACAATTAAAATTACTGAGGACATATATCTTCCCGACTTGTTACATGTGGTTGTGAATCATGGACAATTTTGCACAACAAGAAAGAAAATTTAGTCGTTAAAAACAAAATGCTGCAGAAAAATCCTTAAGATGCCTTCTATCTATCTATTGACCTTTCGAGCCGTAACCGGCCCATAGGGCGTAGACCAAGATACACCTTCTCCTATATGAATTTTTGTTCTAGCAGTTTTCTTTTAAAGATATTTTATCAAATCTCGCCATCTGTCTCTGTTCTGTGCAAGCAGTTCTATCTCATTGAGGGAGCCGATTCCTGCTGCTCTTGCCTCTCTCATCAATGTTCTTCTCAGTGTCTCCCTGGGTCTTCCTCTTTTTCTTTTACCTGTTGTTTCCCATATGAGGGCTTGCTTTGCTATTCGATTATTATCTCTTCTCATCACATGTCCAACGTATGACCATCGTCTTTTCTTTATTACTGAAGATATTAGTGGTTGATTGGCGATTTCTCTAATTTCCTCGTTTGTTTTGAATTCGTTCCATTCTATACCAAGTATTTTCCTTAGACATTTATTTTCGAATGCGTTCAACTTTGTTTCTATATCTCTTGTTGTTTTCCAGCTTTCACACGCATACGTAAGGGTTGATAGTACATTTGATTTGAATAGCCTAAGTTTTGTGTTTGTGCTAATGAGTTTTGATTTCCACAACTTTTCAAGGCTTCTGAAAGACATTGCTGCTTTAGCCAGTCTGATTCTAATTTCTTTGCTCGTATCCCCTTCTCGATCAATGTGACTTCCAAGATAGATGAAGTGATCGATCTCTTCTACTGGTTTGTTTTCCATGTATATTTTGTCACTTGTTGGAATTAAACTTTTCATGACTTTAGTCTTTTCATGATTGACCTCAAGCCCAATTTTGCTGGCTATTGATGATAGTTCATTTGTGTTTTCCTGCATCGTTTTTATCTGATTGCTGATGAGAACTATGTCATCAGCAAAGTCCAGGTCCTCCAAATGGTCTCCTTGTATCCATTCGATGCCTTTATTACCAGTGCAGCATTTCTTCATTATGAAGTCCATAACAATTCCAAATAACAAGGGCGATAAAATACATCCTTGTTTAACCCCAGTTTCTATTGGAAACATTCGCTCAGTCCTTCCTCTGTTCGAACTGCACATGTGTAACCATCATACATGTCTTTGATAATATTTATGATTTTTGATGGTAAGCCATATTGCTTCAGAATTTTCCACAAAGAATCTCTATGAATACTATCAAATGCTTTTTTGAAGTCGATGAAGTTAAGTACAAAAGGTTTTTGCTTTTCAATGTGTTCCTCCAATATAAGTCGTAGAGTGAAAATGTGGTCAAGACAGCTTCTCCCTTTTCTAAACCCAGCCTGTTCTTCACGCATTACTGTATCTATTGAATCCTTTATTCTATTTAGGATGATTTTACAGAATAATTTTGAGGCAACTGACAAAAGTGTCACGCCTCTCCAATTGTTACAATCTCTAAGATTGCCCTTTTTTGGGATCTTAACAATGATTCCTTTTTTCCATTTATGAGGCGTCTTCTCTGTTTTCCAAATGATGTTGAACATTTTTTGGAGATGTATTAAATTATGGCTATCAATTGCCTTGAGGATCTCAGCTGTTAACTTATCCTCTCCAGCAGCCTTATTATTGGTCATTAGCTTTAAGGTGGTTTCTATTTCACTCAAGGTGAAGTCATCTAAATTTACATCTAATTCTGCTGCTGGTGTTTCAGCTTCAAAATCTATTAAACTGTGAGGTAGTGGACGGTTAAGAATTTCTTTGAAGTGTTCCGCCCAACGGGCTTTTATGTCTGCGCTTGTTGTTAGCATTAATCCAGATTTGTCTAGAATTGGTGTTCCACTGGATGTATAGGTGTTTGTCAGCATCTTTTGTACAGTATAAAGAGTTCTGCTGTCTCCTGTAATTGCAGCTGTCTCTGCTTTCTCTGCCAAGTTGTCTATATAAGCTCTTGTATCTCTTCTTGCCGAACTTTTCACTTTGTTGTCTAATTCTTTGTATGTTGCTTTTGCCAGAACCTTTCCAAGATCTGTCTTTACATTAGTCATGGCTCTCTTCGCTTCTCTTCTTTCTTTGATGTATTTCCATGTGGTGTCTGAGATCCAAGCTCGTTTTTCCATTTTCTTCAGTCCAGCACTTGCTTCTGCTGCTGTCATTAGTATTTTGCTCTGTGAGTCCCACATTTCATTGATATCTAAGTCTATTTCACCAAGTGCTGAATAACAATTACTTAGCTCTATGTTAAACTTTTCCTTTATTGCTTCATCTTTCAGTTTATGACTATCAATTTTATGTGTAATTGACCTCTTCTGTTGGTTTCTAAATTTTAATCTTATTTTCCCAATGCACAGGTTGTGGTCACTATTAACATCAGCACCTCTGTATGCTCTTACATCTATTAATGATGATCTGAATTGTTGTTTAATACATAGGTGGTCAATTTGATTTGATGTTCTATCATCAGGAGATATCCATGTTGTTTTGTGGATATTTTTATGTGGAAATAATGTCCCACCTATAACTAAATTTTCTATTAAACATAATTCTATTAATCTTTCTCCATTCTGACTTGTTGTATTACAGCCTTCTCTCCCCATCACATGTTCCACTCCTGCGTTATCTTGTCCTACTTTGGCGTTGAAGTCTCCCATTACAATTAAAAGATCGTGTTTTGGTATTTTGTTTATAAGTTGTTGCAGTTGGTTATAAAAATCATCCTTAACTTCATCATCAGCTTCGTTAGTAGGCGCATAACATTGAATAATTGGAAGTCTTCCATGTTTTGTTTTGTAGCGTGTTCGTATCAGACGGCTATTTACCGGTTCCCATTCTAATAAACTTCTTGCAGCTTTGTCTGTCATCATTATGCCTACTCCTTCACGGTGTTTTCCATCTTCCCTTCCAGAAAAAACTACTATTTTATTATCAATAGATCTCCTACCTGTTCCAGGCCAGCGCATTTCGCTTAATCCTAAAATATCTAGATCGTATCTGTCCATCTCGCTCGCGACCTGTGCATGTTTCGTCGGAGCGGCCATTGTTCGCACATTCCAGAATCCTATTTTTGTTGTTGTTTTAGGGCCGAAAAAACTATCACTACTATCTACTGCTAATTTACACATTCTGTATCAGGTCTACGTTTCATTAACAACATCGTTTTTACGATAGCGGCTTGTTAAACCTCTGATCAACGGTTCAATACCAAGCCGGAGAAAAATAATTCCTCCATTTTGGAAACAACCGGAAATAAGATGCCTTAGGTAATGAAAAAAATACAAAAAAGATATTAACAAACTTAAACATGAACAAGAACTGACTTCTAAACAACATTCTGCAGGAACAATTAAAATGCTATTGTCACGTCCAATGACTGAGAACTATAACGGAAAGCATGGTTCCTTGACGACAATGAGGTGTAGACCAATAAGAATGTGATTTCAAGACATCAGAGGCATTGAACATGGAACAAAAGTGGGAAATCTGGCTAGAAACAGAGATTCCTTCAGATGGGCTGTGGTGAATGTAACGTTCTGTGGGAGATCTAGCTAGAAATAGAGATTCTTTCAGATGGACTGTGGTGACTGTAACGTTCTGTGGGAGATCTAGCTAGAAATAGAGATTCTTTCAGATGGACTGTGGTGAATGTAACGTTCTGTGGGAGATCTAGCTAGAAATAGAGATTCTTTCAGATGGACTGTGGTGAATGTAACGTTCTGTGGGAGATCTAGCTAGAAATAGAGATTCTTTCAGATGGACTGTGGTGAATGTAACGTTCTGTGGGAGATCTAGCTAGAAATAGATATTTTTACAGATGGACTGTGGTGAATGTAACGTTCTGTGGGAGATCTAGCTAGAAATAGATATTCTTTCCGATGGACTGTGGTGAATGTAACGTTCTATGGGAGATCTAGCTAGAAATATATATTTTTTCAGATGGACTGTGGTGAATGTTACGTTCTATGGGAGATCTAGCTAGAAATATATATTTTTTCAGATGGACTGTGGTGAATGTAACGTTCTGCAAATTACATTCGACCTGATTATGATGACTGACAGTGTAATCATTTTTATCAGCAAACGGACGAATATAAAAAGACAACAAAAGATAGGATAAGTCTTAAAGGCTGATGTTTAATTTGTGTCAATATATTTTTGTTAACAGAAACTAACTTAACAGAAATGTGCTCCTTTCAGGAAGGACATTACCGACTATGTAAGAAATAAATGTCTTATGAGCGTAAATCGAGGACAAAATATCCGCAAATAAAAAATTCATTTGCAAGAACAAGAATAGATATATGGTTATTGAGCTATTGAGTTATTTGTGGGTCATCATCATTGCAATCCGAACATGTCCATAGGTGCTCAGATCCCCTCCTCAGCAATTCCCTCAGTGTCCAGCGACTGACGACTCCAGTTCTATGTTGGTTGATAAGTCTTCTTACACGGCCACTAAGTTTCTCATTTCTGGCTGTGCCCATCTTAACTCCCATTTCCATCATCCGAAGAAGTGACGTGGATCTGTGTTTGTCGAAGTCCTGTGCTCTTCCCACATCTCGGAGGGCATTGATGATGTCCGCCCGATCCATCGGTTGTCCGTCCTCAACGACAGCGCAGCTACCCAACCTGTTCGCTCTTTCTTTTCCCCGTACTCCTGCATGCCCAGGGACATAGACAAAGGTGACCTTAAGTATTTTGAACTTCTGCAACGACTCTACCCATTGCATGGTTTTAAAGATGAATATTCTACACACTGTGTTTTTTTTAAAGATGAGGATGGTAATAAAAGTGGAGGCGGGCTCTGTACACACTCAAGGGTTAGAGTCATTGCAGAAGTAAACAATATGTAAGGTCAGATTGTCTGCGTCCTAGGACATGAGGAAGTACGGGGAAATGAAAGAGCGGACAGGTTGGCTAGCTGCGCTATTGTTGAGGACGGTCAACCAATGGATCGGGCGGACGTCATCAATGCCCTCCGGGAAGTGGGAAGGACATAGGACTTCGACAACTGTGAGTCCGAGTCACTCCTTCGGATGAAAGAGATGTGAGTTAAGATGGGCACAGCCAGAAACGAGAAACTTAGTGGGCGTGTAAGAAGACTTATCAACCAACACAGAACTGGAGTCGTCAGTCGCTGGACACTGTGGGACTTGCTGAGGAGGGGATCTGAACACCTATGGGTATGTCTGGAGTGCAATGATGGTGACTCGCAAATAACTCAATAACTCAATTTATTTAGATTATGAGGAGATAAGGCACCTGACAGCAACAGAGTTAGAAGCTGTCAACGACTCATAGCTGATTGTTTGCGCCAGGAATTGTGTACAAGAATCACCAAGACCTTACTCCTCCACTTCGACGTGCCACTAAAAACAGACTAACCAGTCTTGTCTGGCCGTGCGAGTAGGGGTCACAGCGGGAAGGCAATTCGATGCTCAAAAATGTCATGTCGGATGTGTTGGGCCGAATAATTCATATTCTGCTGTGAACATCATCCCAGCGTGTCTTCACCTAACGTCCATTAAATGCAAGTCTAGTTGTGTAGATTCGATAAGCTGAGCACGCACAAGAAGACGGAATCTTCACTTTACCACCTCAGCTGTAAACAAGCACACACAAGAAGACGAAATCTTCACTTTACCACCTCCGCTGTAAACAAGCACACACAAGAAGACGGAATCTTCACTTTACCACCTCAGCTGTAAACAAGCACACACAAGAAGACGAAATCTTCACTTTACCACCTCCGCTGTAAACAAGCACACACAAGAAGACGAAATCTTCACTTTACCACCTCCGCTGTAAACAAGCACACACAAGAAGACGGAATCTTCACTTTACCACCTCAGCTGTAAACAAGCACGCACAAGAAGACGGAATCTTCACTTTACCACCTCAGCTGTAAACAAGCACGCACAAGAAGACGGAATCTTCACTTTACCACCTCCGCTGTAAACAAGCACGCACAAGAAGACGAAATCTTCACTTTACCACCTCCGCTGTAAACAAGCACACACAAGAAGACGACATCTTCACTTTACCACCTCAGCTGTAAACAAGCACACACAAGAAGACGGAATCTTCACTTTACCACCTCCGCTGTAAACAAGCACGCACAAGAAGACGAAATCTTCACTTTACCACCTCCGCTGTAAACAAGCACACACAAGAAGACGACATCTTCACTTTACCACCTCAGCTGTAAACAAGCACACACAAGAAGACGACATCTTCACTTTACCACCTCAGCTGTAAACAAGCACACACAAGAAGACGAAATCTTCACTTTACCACCTCCGCTGTAAACAAGCACACACAAGAAGACGAAATCTTCACTTTACCACCTCAGCTGTAAACAAGCACACACAAGAAGACGAAATCTTCACTTTACCACCTCCGCTGTAAACAAGCACACACAAGAAAACGAAATCTTCACTTTACCACCTCCGCTGTAAACAAGCACACACAAGAAGACGAAATCTTCACTTTACCACCTCCGCTGTAAACAAGCACACACAAGAAGACGAAATCTTCACTTTACCACCTCAGCTGTAAACAAGCACACACAAGAAGACGAAATCTTCACTTTACCACCTCCGCTGTAAACAAGCACACACAAGAAGACGAAATCTTCACTTTACCACCTCCGCTGTAAACAAGCACACACAAGAAGACGAAATCTTCACTTTACCACCTCAGCTGTAAACAAGCACACACAAGAAGACGGAATCTTCACTTTACCACCTCCGCTGTAAACAAGCACACACAAGAAGACGAAATCTTCACTTTACCACCTCCGCTGTAAACAAGCACACACAAGAAGACGAAATCTTCACTTTACCACCTCCGCTGTAAACAAGCACACACAAGAAGACGAAATCTTCACTTTACCACCTCCGCTGTAAACAAGCACACACAAGAAGACGAAATCTTCACTTTACCACCTCCGCTGTAAACAAGCACACACAAGAAGACGAAATCTTCACTTTACCACCTCCGCTGTAAACAAGCACGCACAAGAAGACGAAATCTTCACTTTACCACCTCAGCTGTAAACAAGCACGCACAAGAAGACGGAATCTTCACTTTACCACCTCAGCTGTAAACAAGCACGCACAAGAAGACGGAATCTTCACTTTACCACCTCAGCTGTAAACAAGCACGCACAAGAAGACGGAATCTTCACTTTACCACCTCAGCTGTAAACAAGCACGCACAAGAAGACGGAATCTTCACTTTACCACCTCAGCTGTAAACAAGCACGCACAAGAAGACGGAATCTTCACTTTACCACCTCAGCTGTAAACAAGCACGCACAAGAAGACGGAATCTTCACTTTACCACCTCAGCTGTAAACAAGCACGCACAAGAAGACGGAATCTTCACTTTACCACCTCAGCTGTAAACAAGCACACACAAGAAGACGGAATCTTCACTTTACCACCTCAGCTGTAAACAAGCACACACAAGAAGACGGAATCTTCACTTTACCACCTCAGCTGTAAACAAGCACACACAAGAAGACGGAATCTTCACTTTACCACCTCCGCTGTAAACAAGCACACACAAGAAGACGGAATCTTCACTTTACCACCTCCGCTGTAAACAAGCACACACAAGAAGACGGAATCTTCACTTTACCACCTCCGCTGTAAACAAGCACACACAAGAAGACGGAATCTTCACTTTACCACCTCCGCTGTAAACAAGCACACACAAGAAGACGGAATCTTCACTTTACCACCTCCGCTGTAAACAAGCACACACAAGAAGACGAATCTTCACTTTACCACCTCAGCTGTAAACAAGCACACACAAGAAGACGGAATCTTCACTTTACCACCTCCGCTGTAAACAAGCACACACAAGAAGACGAAATCTTCACTTTACCACCTCCGCTGTAAACAAGCACACAGAAGAAGACGAAATCTTCACTTTACCACCTCCGCTGTAAACAAGCACACAGAAGAAGACGAAATCTTCACTTTACCACCTCCGCTGTAAACAAGCACACAGAAGAAGACGAAATCTTCACTTTACCACCTCCGCTGTAAACAAGCACACAGAAGAAGACGAAATCTTCACTTTACCACCTCCGCTGTAAACAAGCACACAGAAGAAGACGAAATCTTCACTTTACCACCTCCGCTGTAAACAAGCACACACAAGAAGACGAAATCTTCACTTTACCACCTCCGCTGTAAACAAGCACACACAAGAAGACGAAATCTTCACTTTACCACCTCCGCTGTAAACAAGCACACACAAGAAGACGAAATCTTCACTTTACCACCTCCGCTGTAAACAAGCACACACAAGAAGACGAAATCTTCACTTTACCACCTCCGCTGTAAACAAGCACACACAAGAAGACGACATCTTCACTTTACCACCTCCGCTGTAAACAAGCACACAGAAGAAGACGAAATCTTCACTTTACCACCTCCGCTGTAAACAAGCACACACAAGAAGACGAAATCTTCACTTTACCACCTCCGCTGTAAACAAGCACACACAAGAAGACGAAATCTTCACTTTACCACCTCCGCTGTAAACAAGCACACACAAGAAGACGAAATCTTCACTTTACCACCTCCGCTGTAAACAAGCACACACAAGAAGACGAAATCTTCACTTTACCACCTCCGCTGTAAACAAGCACACACAAGAAGACGAAATCTTCACTTTACCACCTCCGCTGTAAACAAGCACACACAAGAAGACGAAATCTTCACTTTACCACCTCCGCTGTAAACAAGCACACACAAGAAGACGAAATCTTCACTTTACCACCTCCGCTGTAAACAAGCACACACAAGAAGACGAAATCTTCACTTTACCACCTCCGCTGTAAACAAGCACACACAAGAAGACGAAATCTTCACTTTACCACCTCAGCTGTAAACAAGCACACACAAGAAGACGAAATCTTCACTTTACCACCTCCGCTGTAAACAAGCACACACAAGAAGACGAAATCTTCACTTTACCACCTCCGCTGTAAACAAGCACACACAAGAAGACGAAATCTTCACTTTACCACCTCAGCTGTAAACAAGCACACACAAGAAGACGAAATCTTCACTTTACCACCTCAGCTGTAAACAAGCACACACAAGAAGACGAAATCTTCACTTTACCACCTCAGCTGTAAACAAGCACACACAAGAAGACGAAATCTTCACTTTACCACCTCCGCTGTAAACAAGCACACACAAGAAGACGAAATCTTCACTTTACCACCTCCGCTGTAAACAAGCACACACAAGAAGACGAAATCTTCACTTTACCACCTCCGCTGTAAACAAGCACACACAAGAAGACGAAATCTTCACTTTACCACCTCCGCTGTAAACAAGCACACACAAGAAGACGAAATCTTCACTTTACCACCTCCGCTGTAAACAAGCACACACAAGAAGACGAAATCTTCACTTTACCACCTCAGCTGTAAACAAGCACACACAAGAAGACGAAATCTTCACTTTACCACCTCAGCTGTAAACAAGCACACACAAGAAGACGAAATCTTCACTTTACCACCTCCGCTGTAAACAAGCACACACAAGAAGACGAAATCTTCACTTTACCACCTCAGCTGTAAACAAGCACACACAAGAAGACGGAATCTTCACTTTACCACCTCAGCTGTAAACAAGCACACACAAGAAGACGGAATCTTCACTTTACCACCTCAGCTGTAAACAAGCACACACAAGAAGACGAATCTTCACTTTACCACCTCAGCTGTAAACAAGCACGCACAAGAAGACGAAATCTTCACTTTACCACCTCAGCTGTAAACAAGCACGCACAAGAAGACGAAATCTTCACTTTACCACCTCAGCTGTAAACAAGCACGCACAAGAAGACGAAATCTTCACTTTACCACCTCAGCTGTAAACAAGCACGCACAAGAAGACGGAATCTTCACTTTACCACCTCCGCTGTAAACAAGCACGCACAAGAAGACGAAATCTTCACTTTACCACCTCCGCTGTAAACAAGCACGCACAAGAAGACGAAATCTTCACTTTACCACCTCAGCTGTAAACAAGCACACACAAGAAGACGAAATCTTCACTTTACCACCTCCGCTGTAAACAAGCACACACAAGAAGACGAAATCTTCACTTTACCACCTCCGCTGTAAACAAGCACACACAAGAAGACGAAATCTTCACTTTACCACCTCAGCTGTAAACAAGCACACACAAGAAGACGAAATCTTCACTTTACCACCTCAGCTGTAAACAAGCACACACAAGAAGACGGAATCTTCACTTTACCACCTCAGCTGTAAACAAGGTTCTCGCTCCCTGATCACAAGTGTTCGGGTTCTGTTCCAAGAAGCGGCGGATTTGTTTCGATTGACAAGGCTGCAGGGTTCACTCAGCCACTAAAAATAAGTACCAGACATTTTTTTGAGGGGGGGGGGAGGGGTTGGAGGATAAAGGCAGCCTGTTGTGATACCGACCGCTTGACCCAAAAATGTACCGTGGTAAAGGAAAAATATGGTCGCTAATACGGTATTCCCCATACGGCTAGCATGGCAGGGGAGGGAACCTATTTATTTTAAACAGTGGAGTCATGGTAGCTCAGTAGTTAATGAACTTGACCATTAATGAGAAAAATTTGTTTGGAATCTAATCGACAGCTCCTAGGTTCATCCAGCCTTTAAAAAATATTTTTTTTTCCAGGAAAGTATGGCGACCTATCATGGCACCGACCACATCACTAATAAAATGTCTTGTTGATTTTGATAAATATAAGTTTTAAGACGTTAATGAAACATTTATTTCTACAATCAAACTATAGATTAACAAAAGCTTACTCATGTCGTATTTGACTAGTATATCGGCATATTCCCTGTTGTTATTGTAAATAAGTAAAACATGTAACTTGTACATGCACTGACATTTATTCCATTCTATTCTATTCTATTCTATTCTATTCTATTCCTATTCTATTCTATTCCTATTCTATTTATTCTATTCTATTCCTATTCTATTCTATTCTATTCCTATTCTATTCTATTCTATTCTATTCTACTCTATTCTATTCTATTCCTATTCTATTCTATTCTATTCTATTCTATTCTATTCTATTCTATTCTATTCTATTCTATTCTATTCATCATTATCTCGCCCATTCTTCGCCTCTTTCTATTTAGGAATGAAGAACAAACATCATAATGTAATCTTTGTTCAAGGCTCAGTGTGGCAGTGTTCGCCTATGACCTCATGCTCCTCAAACTCGCGGTGCACCACTTTTTCATTAGATGGATCGCCGCGGCACTGTTTCAGAGGAAGGTGATTCTCAGATGTAGAAGTTGGTCTTCCGAGCCAACATCCATTTGTCCAGGGCTGCCACAAGGCTCACCATTGTCACCAGTTCTATTTAACGTGTACACAATAACGATCACGGAACAACAGCTGGATGGGAGGGGAAGAACTATGACTTTTCGGGATTCCATTCTGGTATATCGACAGGGAAGAGACAGAAGGGAAATCGCCTCCACATTGCAAAACGATCTCGATCGCATCTCTTCCTGGTGTGGAGTATCAGGTACATTGATTAATCATAATAAAGCATCAGTTGCATGCTTCTCTCTTAACAATCATATTGTTAATACGACCACACCGGTAGTTCGAATGGGGGCTGATGAGGTGACCAGGGACAGAGTGTTGACGTACCTCGGAGTTGAGTTTGATCGCAGCCTGCGTTTTCGGGTCCACGTCGATGACAATGGAAGTGATGGTGACTCAGTGACCAGGGCATTCATCTGGTTAGAGTCACAATACTACACTCACGCCTGTATACTGAGTCATTCGATGAATCATCATCATCATGTGCCATACCGGTTGGCGTAGGCGATTATATCCTTCCACAATCTTCTATCTACAGTGCATCGTATCAGTTCTGTTGTTGACTGTTTTCCATGCCATGACACCAAGCTATTCAGTATTTTCTCTCTTTGTCGTCTGAGATCTCTCTTTCCTTTTATTTTGCCAGTTGTAACCAAGTATTCCAACTTTCCTCTTCTCAAGATGTGCCAAAAAAATGTTGATTGTGTTTTTAGGAGTTCCCTTTTTGTGTTGGCCTCTTTCATAATTTCTACATTGGTCTTTTTAGTTGACCAGGGAACTTTCAACATTCTTCTGAAAAATCCCATCTCTGTAGCCTCTAATCGTCTTTTCATTTTCACGAGTAAGATAAAAAAAAAAAAGTAGAGGCTGGCTCTATACGCATGCAATGAGCAGATTCATTACAGAAGTAAAAAAGACGTAGAGTCACCTTTGTCTCTCTCCCAGGACATGCGGGAGTGTGGGGAAATGATAGATCGGACAACCTGTCGGCTCTTACATTTCCCCGTACCGATCAAGCAGGGCTAGGCGCTATGCCGAGGAGTACACTTTCGATCCTGCTTCGGACCATTTATTGTTCGTTTTTTTTGTTATTTCTGTTGATTATTTGTCATTTTTTCCGAGTTCTGTAACCTCTTCCCTTGAAACGATTCGCTCTCTAACATACTTAGCATAGTGTACTCTCATTACTAAATCTCCTCACTCGTTGACCTTCGTTTTCCTGCTAGTCCATTTACAATATTTATTAAATTAATTATTTAAATACAAATTAATATATCAATTTTTTTATTTTCGAATGAACAGAAATAAAATAATAAATAAATAGTAAACGCGATATAGAAATGAAACAATTCTGCTTTTAGATATTTTGTTGTTGTTGTTGTTGTTGCGTTCGCCAGCTTTCAACTCTGACGAAGTCCCTAGAGACTAGGAACTGAATTTTGCGTGTTAATCCATTTTTTCCCTGGCAGCCGTGTGCACAGGGGTCCCTCGCCGCACAGGCAGATAACTCCGACTTCGGAGTTACTCATGTTTTTTTTCGTCGATGAGTAACTGACGTTTCAAGCCGGGTCTCGCTGCCGAGACCAGGGGTGGTTGCCGCAGAGAGAAATCATATACAAAAATCCCAACCGGTGTAGCCGAGATTTGAACCTACAACCTCTCTGTCTCGAGGCCGGCGTCTTGTCTCTAGACCAACAAGTTCCCCATGGACTGGGAATATGAGGAAACTGCAACAAGGAATAATTTTCATGCATACCCTTCAGTGGTTCCCGCCGCCTATCCACAATATACCGCGAAGCCCACGTCCTCACGAAAAACACGATCGTCATTTTATCCGAAAAATGTATAGCACTCGATGATGTTAGGCCATCGGTGTTGACTCCAATTCCGAACATACAAACACACATTTAGTCGTCAGATCATCTCCGTCGCACATCAAACAACAGACCGTAAGATTAGTGTAAGGCCGGTCTAGGGATTTATGATGGGCCATTACGATGACGTAGCACACATAGCAATGTCGCAAACACAGCAATAACGCACACTTTTGATTCTTGATTACTCTAGTGAATACAGCCTACGTCGAACAAAACACAGTGCAAATTCCATAAAAGGATAAAACTGCGGCTGACGAAGCATTTCACTTTAATAAGTAACCTGTAAATAACTTGCGTCAAGGAATTCCAACAACGGTCATGAACAGCCCCGATGAGACGTAAAGCGCAGATCTAGTCTAGACGGTGGAAGGTCGCATTCACAACCCTTGATTTGTCAAAAACGGACTGTTGTCGGCCTACGACCTCGCTTTAGCGGCACAGATGTATTAAGTTTATCATCATTTTGACTTTAACGCAGAAAAGTGCAACGGAGAACCGAAATTAATCTGACCCCGGATGCACTTTCTTAAAAACCGACGCTGTGATGGGAATTCCCGCTGCCAAGATTTTTAAAGATCTGACACTGTTGAGAAAATTCCCGAAGTGATTTGATGTTCTGAAACCGTTTCTATTGCAGACGGACATATTGTCTTAGAGAAACATTTGAAACACTGCAACATTTTAATCATAGGCTCATAAAAGTTGAATGTAAGTACTTGGTAAGTAGTGCCAGGCTTTCTACGTCATTAATTATTTTTTTAGGGTAAAAAGTGAGTAAAATGTGAAACATTCACACACTACTGGACGGCCCCATTATTCCACCAAAAGTGAACAGTTTAATCCACTAACTAGTTGTTAAGAAAACAATGACCGTTTATTTGACCAAATTGACACTTAATAAAAATAGTGGTAGTGGTAGTAGTAAAAGTAGTAGTAGTAGTAGTAGCAGAAGTTGTAGTAGTTGTAGTAGTAGGAGTAGCTGTAGTAGTAGGAGTAGTGTTCAGTTTTAGGGAGTCTTGACAGGCTGTTAAAGGCGATTGATATAAGTGTCTTCATATTTGTGATATCAGTTAGAGGCGGTTGATATAAGTATCTTCATATTTGTGATATCAGTTAGAGGCGATTGATATAAGTGTCTTCATATTTGTGATATCAGTTAGAGGCGATTGATATAAGTGTCTTCATATTTGTGATATCAGTTAGAGGCGGTTGATATAAGTATCTTCATATTTGTGATATCAGTTAGAGGCGATTGATATAAGTGTCTTCATATTTGTGATATCAGTTAAATGCGATTGATATAAGTGTCTTCATATTTGTGATATCAGTTAGAGGCGATTGATATAAGTATCTTCATATTTGTGATATCAGTTAGGGGCGATTGATATAAGTGTCTTCATATTTGTGATATCAGTTAGAAGCGGTTGATATAAGTGTCCTCATATTTGTGATATCAGTTAGAGGCGGTTGATATAAGTGTTTTCATATTTGTGATATCAGTTAGAGGCGGTTGATATAAGTGTTTTCATATTTGTGATATCAGTTAGAGGCGGTTGATATAAGTGTCTTCATATTTGTGATATCAGTTAGAGGCGGTTGATATAAGTGTCTTCATATTTGTGATATCAGTTAGAGGCGATTGATATAAGTATCTTCATATTTGTGATATCAGTTAGAGGCGATTGATATAAGTATCTTCATATTTGTGATATCAGTTAGAGGCGGTTGATATAAGTGTCTTCATATTTGTGATATCAGTTAGAGGCGATTGATATAAGTATCTTCATATTTGTGATATCAGTTAGAGGCGATTGATATAAGTATCTTCATATTTGTGATATCAGTTAGAGGCGATTGATATAAGTATCTTCATATTTGTAATCGAGACAATAATTTAAAAATTGGGATTATGGCATAATCGCCTATTGAACCGAAACTTGGAGCAATTTCCAAATCTCACATATTTTCTTGAATCTTTGGACAAGCAGAGACATGTCACTGATTGCAAAACATTGTTGAAGATTTACGACAGTTTTTGTGAATAACTTCCTGCTCCAGACGCAAACAAGAACCGGATTAGCAATACATTTTCGGTTAATGTGTATGAACTAAAAGGCTTACTACAGAAAGGGAAGACCAGATCCTAAAAATATCAACAGGTGGTTCTTTGAGATTACAGTTCAAGGAACAATCACTCCCTAATTGTTGGGTTCACAAACAAGGAATTTCCCGTTGAGGTCTGTGCAAGTATTGATGCCTCTCATAAGAACATACCTGTGTGAACAATGATTATCTGCTCTTGTTTGTCTTAAAAATAAATACAGAAACCGTTTAGAAAACGTAGTTTTAGTTTTAAACGTAGTAAAAAGAGTTAGATCTTAGAATATAAGTTTTAAACATTAAACCGGAAGTAAAAATTGTCTTGCAGGTGACATGCAGCGACATTCTTCTCATTAATTATATGAATGTACAATGTTACCTTTTACCATTTCCTTTTCATACACACAGGATAGACATTTTTCTTTAACATATTTCGAATATTTTTGTTTTGAATGTTTTGTTATTAGTTTAGTGTGTGTGTTTTTTTCTTGTTTGTTCCTGCTGAAGGCCTATTGGGCCGAAACGTCGTTTAGTCTGTGTCGTCCACTCATCACGTGAAGCTTCTAACATACCATTTTTTGTATTTTTTAATTTTTCCTCATATTCAGCATTACTGCAGCTTCGCATTTTTATGCATTCATTTGCATTTCTTTGCCTTAACCCCTTACCTTTTACCCCCAACCTTGTGATTAGTCAGGTACACATTTTCACTGATTATAACTTTAATTGTTATTTAAAGTCGTGCAAATGTGTGTCAAGTTATTTAAATGTTATTTAATTAATTTTTTCTTCTTCAGAAATACTAAAGCTATTAATAATGTTATTATAATATTTTACATTGGTAAGAAATAATTCTTATTAAAATGTATTAGGAGTATAGAGTTTAAAATCAAGTAGATCAAATGTATGAAGTAGATTAAATGTATAAAGTAGATCAAATGTATAAAGTAGATCAAATGTATAAAATAGATCAAATGTATAAAGTAGATCAAATGTATAAAGTAGATCAAATGTATAAAGTAGATCAAATGAATAAAATAAAACAAATGAATAAAATAGAACAAATGAATAAAGTAGAATAAATGAATAAAGTAGAACAAATGTTTAAAGTAGATCAAACGAATAAAGTAGATCAAATTTATAAAGTAGATCAAATGTATAAAGTAGATTAAATGTATAAAGTAGATCAAATGTATAAAGTAGATCAAATGTATAAGGTAGATCAAATGAATAAAGTAGAACAAATGAATAAAGTGGAACAAATGTATAAAGTAGATCAAATGAATAAAGTAGAATAAATTAATAAAGTAGAACAAATGTATAAAGTAGATCAAATGAATAAAGTAGAACAAATGAATAAAGTAAATCCCATCATAATTAGTTGTAGGAGAGTGAATAACTTTACAAATTACAGTTATTAAAGTTTTAAAAAAAAATAGAATAAAATGCTTGATGCATTTTCTGAATAAAATCTAGAGTGGAGGTTGAATCCTGGGAGTGCATAACTACTGATCGTATTGTATGGGAGTCCATGACTACTGACCGTATTGTATGGGAGTCCATAACTACTGAACGTATTGTATGGGAGTGCATGACTACTGAACGTATTGTATGGGAGTCCATGACTACTGACCGTATTGAATGGGAGTCCATGACCACTGACGTATTGTATGGGAGTCCATGACTACTGACCGTATTGTATGGGAGTCCATGACTAATGACCGTATTGTATGGGAGTCCATGACTACTGACCGTATTGTATGGGAGTCCATGACTACTGACGTATTGTATGGGAGTCCATGACTACTGACGTATTGTATGGGAGTCCATGACTACTGACGTATTGTATGGGAGTCCATGACTACTGACGTATTGTATGGGAGTCCATGACTACTGACCGTATTGTATGGGAGTCCATGACTACTGACCGTATTGTATGGGAGTCCATGACTACTGACCGTGTTGTATGGGAGTCCATGACTACTGACCGTATTGAATGGGAGTCCATGACTACTGACCGTATTGAATGGGAGTCCATGACTACTTAGCGTATTGAATGGGAGTCTACGACTACTTAACGTATTGAATGGGAGTCCATGACTACTTAACGTATTGAATGGGAGTCCATGACTACTGAACGTATTGAATGGGAGTCCATGACTACTGAACGTATTGAATGGGAGTCCATGACTACTGAACGTATTGAATGGGAGTCCATGACTACTGAACGTATTGAATGGAAGTGTCCACGACTACTTAGCGTATTGAATGGGAGTCCACGACTACTTAGCGTATTGAATGGGAGTCCACGACTACTTAGCGTATTGAATGGGAGTCCACGACTACTGAACGTATTGAATGGGAGTCCACGACTACTGAACGTATTGAATGGGAGTCCACGACTACTTAGCGTATTGAATGGGAGTCCACGACTACTGAACGTATTGAATGGGAGTCCACGACTACTGAACGTATTGAATGGGAGTCCATGACTACTGAACGTATTGAATGGGAGTCCACGACTACTGAACGTATTGAATGGGAGTCCACGACTACAGAACGTATTGAATGGGAGTCTACGACTACTGAACGTATTGAATGGGAGTCTACGACTACTGAATGTATTGAATGGGAGTCCACGACTACTGAATGTATTGAATGGGAGTACACGACACCTGAATGTATTGAATGGGAGTCCACGATTACTGAATGTATTGAATGGGAGTCCGCGACTACTAAACGTTTTGAATGACGTCAGTGATAAAGAGTGTTTAAGAACTGTTAAAATAACTGATTTCTTGTATCCTGCAAGATGTTTGTTAATTTCAATTTCTGTTGATTCGTTTAATGATGACTTTAAACATGTTAGTTAGTCAATGAATTATCCTCATCGCACATATGACGTAGCACACACAACATTGTGAACAGTGGTTGTATACACAATGTTGTCAACAATAGATGCTCTCACAATATTGTCAACAATAGATGCACTCACAATATTGTCAACGATAGATACATTTACAATATTGTCAACGATAGATACATTTACAATATTGTCAACGATAGATACATTTACAATATTGTCAACAATAGATACATTTACAATATTGTCAACGATAGATACATTTACAATATTGTCAACGATAGATACATTTACAATATTGTCAACGATAGATACATTTACAATATTGTCAACAATAGATGCACTCACAATATTGTCAACAATAGATGCACTCACAATATTGTCAACGATAGATACATTTACAATATTGTCAACAATAGATGCTCTCACAATATTGTCAACAATAGATGCACTCACAATATTGTCAACGATAGATACATTTACAATATTGTCAACGATAGATACATTTACAATATTGTCAACGATAGATACATTTACAATATTGTCAACGATAGATACATTTACAATATTGTCAACAATAGATACATTTACAATATTGTCAACGATAGATACATTTACAATATTGTCAACGATAGATACATTTACAATATTGTGAACGATAGATACATTTACAATATTGTCAACAATAGATGCACTCACAATATTGTCAACGATAGATACATTTACAATATTGTCAACAATAGATGCACTCACAATATTGTCAACAATAGATGCACTCACAATATTGTCAACAATAGATGCACTCACAATATTGTCAACGATAGATGCACTCACAATATTGTCAACAATAGATGCACTCACAATATTGTCAACGATAGATGCACTCACAATATTGTCAACAATAGATGCACTCACAATATTGTCAACGATAGATGCACTCACAATATTGTCAACAATAGATGCACTCACAATATTGTCAACAATAGATGCACTCACAATATTGTCAACGATAGATGCACTCACAATATTGTCAACAATAGATGCACTCACAATATTGTCAACGATAGATGCACTCACAATATTGTCAACAATAGATGCACTCACAATATTGTCAACGATAGATGCACTCACAATATTGTCAACAATAGATGCTCTCACAATATTGTCAACAATAGATGCTCTCACAATATTGTCAACAATAGATGCTCTCACAATATTGTCAACAATAGATGCTCTTACAATATTGTCAACAATAGATGCACTCACAATATTGTCAACGATAGATGCTCTTACAATATTGTCAACAATAGATGCTCTTACAATATTGTCAACGATAGATGCACTCACAATATTGTCAACAATAGATGCTCTTACAATATTGTCAACAATAGATGCACTCACAATATTGTCAACGATAGATGCTCTCACAATATTGTCAACAATAGATGCTCTTACAATATTGTCAACAATAGATGCACTCACAATATTGTCAACAATAGATACATTTACAATATTGTCAACGATAGATACACACACAATATTGTCAACAATAGATGCACTCACAATATTGTCAACAATAGATACATTTACAATATTGTCAACGATAGATACACACACAATATTGTCAACGATAGATACACACACAATATTGTCAACGATAGATACACACACAATATTGTCAACGATAGATACACACACAATATTGTCAACAATAGATACACACACAATATTGTCAACAATAGATACACACACAATATTGTCAACGATAGATACACACACAATATTGTCAACAATAGATACACACACAATATTGTCAACGATAGATACACACACAATATTGTCAACGATAGATACACACACAATATTGTCAACGATAGATACACACACAATATTGTCAACAATAGATACACACACAATATTGTCAACGATAGATACACTCACAATATTGTCAACAATAGATACACACACAATATTGTCAACGATAGATACACACACAATATTGTCAACAATAGATACACACACAATATTGTCAACGATAGATACACACACAATATTGTCAACAATAGATACACACACAATATTGTCAACGATAGATACACACACAATATTGTCAACGATAGATACACACACAATATTGTCAACGATAGATACACACACAATATTGTCAACAATAGATACACACACAATATTGTCAACGATAGATACACACACAATATTGTCAACGATAGATACACTCACAATATTGTCAACGATAGATACACACACAATATTGTCAACGATAGATACACTCACAATATTGTCAACAATAGATACACACACAATATTGTCAACGATAGATACACACACAATATTGTCAACGATAGATACACACACAATATTGTCAACAATAGATACACACACAATATTGTCAACGATAGATACACACACAATATTGTCAACAATAGATACACACACAATATTGTCAACAATAGATACACACACAATATTGTCAACGATAGATACACACACAATATTGTCAACAATAGATACACACACAATATTGTCAACAATAGATACACACACAATATTGTCAACGATAGATACACACACAATATTGTCAACAATAGATACACACACAATATTGTCAACAATAGATACACACACAATATTGTCAACGATAGATACACACACAATATTGTCAACGATAGATACACACACAATATTGTCAACGATAGATACATTTACAATATTGTCAACGATAGATACATTTACAATATTGTCAACAATAGATACACACACAATATTGTCAACGATAGATACACACACAATATTGTCAACGATAGATACACACACAATATTGTCAACGATAGATACACACACAATATTGTCAACAATAGATACACACACAATATTGTCAACGATAGATACACACACAATATTGTCAACGATAGATACACACACAATATTGTCAACGATAGATACACACACAATATTGTCAACGATAGATACACTTACAATATTGTCAACAATAGATACACACACAATATTGTCAACGATAGATACACACACAATATTGTCAACGATAGATACACACACAATATTGTCAACGATAGATACACACACAATATTGTCAACGATAGATACACACACAATATTGTCAACGATAGATACACACACAATATTGTCAACGATAGATACACTCACAATATTGTCAACAATAGATACACACACAATATTGTCAACAATAGATACACACACAATATTGTCAACAATAGATACACTCACAATATTGTCAACAATAGATACACACACAATATTGTCAACGATAGATACACTCACAATATTGTCAACAATAGATACACACACAATATTGTCAACGATAGATACACTCACAATATTGTCAACAATAGATACACACACAATATTGTCAACGATAGATACACTCACAATATTGTCAACAATAGATACACACACAATATTGTCAACGATAGATACACTCACAATATTGTCAACAATAGATACACACACAATATTGTCAACGATAGATACACTTACAATATTGTCAACGATAGATACACACACAATATTGTCAACAATAGATACACACACAATATTGTCAACGATAGATACACACACAATATTGTCAACGATAGATACACACACAATATTGTCAACGATAGATACACTTACAATATTGTCAACAATAGATACACACACAATATTGTCAACAATAGATACACACACAATATTGTCAACGATAGATACACTTACAATATTGTCAACGATAGATACACACACAATATTGTCAACAATAGATACACACACAATATTGTCAACGATAGATACACTTACAATATTGTCAACGATAGATACACACACAATATTGTCAACAATAGATACACTTACAATATTGTCAACGATAGATACACACACAATATTGTCAACAATAGATACACTTACAATATTGTCAACGATAGATACACACACAATATTGTCAACAATAGATACACACACAATATTGTCAACGATAGATACACACACAATATTGTCAACGATAGATACACACACAATATTGTCAACGATAGATACACTCACAATATTGTCAACGATAGATACACACACAATATTGTCAACAATAGATACACACACAATATTGTCAACGATAGATACACACACAATATTGTCAACAATAGATACACACACAATATTGTCAACGATAGATACACACACAATATTGTCAACAAAAAGTCCACCCTCAACTTTTCATTATACATTTTTACCGTGATCTTGCTTGATCATCTCATGGATGTAATTATTCTTCAATAGGTAACTTTCTTTTGATCTGCCCTTTTTGTATTAAAATAGTAGAGTTCCTTTCTAAACATGCTGCTACAAACCTCTGTACCAGAGCTGTATATATAAGGTTTACTGTAACGCTATGTTCTTGTCCAGCTTTATAATAAGTAAACTGTTTTCTCAACGTTCCCAGGTGCTCTCCCCTCCTTCTGACTTCTCAAGGCCCATTCTGTTTTATCACCTGTAGGGTCCGTTGCTTTCGTCCTCATATGTTATGACGTCATGATTGTCCCTGTGGATACACCCACACACATTTCGTTACAATTGTTCTGTTCTTCCATTGGTTAAGCTTTTCGGCATTTTCCGTCAAGGATATAATCAGTGTTTTGTAGATTGCATAATGTCTTCGCATATTTATATATGTATAAGTTGTATATTTTATGTTATGATGTGTTGTGTTATTCTCATCATCATTGCACTGCAGTCACATCCATAGGTGATCCAATCTTCTCAAACTGTTCATCAGCAGTAGCAGCTGTGTCAGGTCAGTGTTGGTTGACAATCCCTTTCATTTGTCAAAGAAAATACCGTTCTTTTCTGGAAATTCTAACCTTGACCTAGGAGTCATTGAGCTAGATAGCGAGGTAGCTTCACCTCTTTCAAGTACCTCGTTCTTTCCGGGACGAGCCAGATGGATATATATATAGATATATATAAATTCATTCTATGGATGTTTTATTCATTAATTGGATTATGTACTGTTTCAGTGATGTGTTTTTCACGGATTTGGTACTTGTGCATTGGAGCAATTTCTAGCCTTGCACTGACCGGTAACGTGTTCTCTCGGACGTCCGGGAACTTGAGCCTGACAAAGGCGTATCTTTAGATATCGCTCCGGGTAGACGGGACTCGTAAACCTTGACTGACAACCCGTCTAGAAGAAGGGAAACTTCGACCACAAAACCCTCCACTACCTTGTGGACTAGTTTCTAGTTAGAATCGAAGGTTATGGGAGTACACCCAGAGTAAAAATCCGGAGGGAGGGACCCTAAGGCAGTGGACGGCGTTAATCGTCTTTCTGGCATAACCTGCACCTTCTTTCAATTCCGAACGTATGGAATTTGTCCCTCCTTCGGAAATCCTTGAAACGAAGTCGAGAGGGGGATAGTGCGACTGGGTAAAGCACTATCTCCATATCCTGTGCCCAGGCAGAGTAGGCGAGCCTGACCTGTTCATTATGTGACCGCGTGTGTCTGTCAAACATTGGTAGAATTAGCCACGAGAGAAGCTGTTCGGCAAAAACAATACCTCAAAAAAATACGCAATAGCCTCCACTAGACCGTCTGACAAGACGAAAAGGGCCATATATATATATATATATATATATATATATATATATATATATATATGAGAGCCGCGATAGCTCAGTGGTTAGTGAACTGGACTGCAAAGGACAAGGGGTAGGGTTCGATCCCAACCGACGGCTTCCGGGTTCACCCAGCATTAAATGGGTACCGGATTTTTTTCTGGGAAAGTAAAGCAGCACGGGCGTAATACCGACCACATTACCCCAAAAATCATGTGCTGAAGGTCTGTAAAATATAGAGTCACTAACACCATATTTCCCTATACGGCACTTGGCGACGGGGGTACTTTACTTTTACTTTTATATATATTCGGTAGCCTAGTTGGGAAAACCCCCCGACTGGACTACCGACGTTCGGACAACCCGTGTTCGATTCCCGCTGGGAGCAGTGTGAGTTGTACTCGTGGTTGGAAAAAAAAAAAAAATACCCCCACGGTCGACCCAGCCGTTGGCAGAAATGGGTACCAGGGTATTATCCTGGGAAGGTGAGGAATGTAGCTTCGCATCTGAGTTTCGATGCTTGAGGCTACACTATACAGAAATATCCGAACATTTCTGGATAGGCGGCCGAGCACATATGGGTATATACTCGCGTGCTAAGACGCCGGTTCAAGTCTCGTACTTTACCTTTATATATATATATATATATATTTAGAGAGAGAGAGAGAGAGAGAGAGAGAGAGAGAGCCAAAAGGGCACCGAAGATCAGCTTGCCCAGGTCGCCAGCAACCACAGGGCCGACTCTGCATAAACATGGCTTTTATTGTGAGAAACATTACTTGTAGGTTCTTGCTACTGAAACAATCATTATTTCCAAGTTTGGTTTATTCGACGATTATTATCTATGTGTACATGTTATTGAAATAATCACAATCTATAATTATGTTATTAAACTATTTAAACTACTTCTGTTTTCTTGTTTATTGAAGTATTAGTTCTCTGTCTAGATCTTGTCCAGCCCCTTCACAACAAAATCTCAGACTCAGATACTATAGATAACTTTATTGAAATATTAGACCGGAAATAGAAGGTAAGTAACAGTTAGTAGAATATCAACTTTGAAGAAAACTATTATATTTTAATATGTAACATAAACATACAACGGTATGGGGCAATTAAACTAATAGAAAGAAAAGATAAACTCCGACGCTACTGCAAATGCCTTCATCGGGTAAAACATACAAACTGTTAAAATTAATAAGAAATCTAAGCCCGAAAACAAAACACAAATTAAAAAAATTCGGAAAGTGACGGTGGCCAGGATTTACGTAAAGTTGGTTATAAGATAAATATTCAATAAGGCAGGTAGGATTTAAGAGGACCAAAAGTGGAAAGACAAAAAGGTCTCATGAGGAATGATGAAAGGAGGTCACCAACAAGTTACAATGAAGAAAGGAAAAGAGAGAGAATTAGGGGTGGCCACACATACTAGTATTTAATATATTTATATATCTGATATTTCTGATTTTTTAATTTATTTCTAATTTAATTAATGCGTGGTTCAACTATATAGCCAGGATTTCTGATCTTGTTTAAAATTTTGGTTAAAAGTGATAACACCAAATAAAAGAAATAATTTGAGATAGATGAAGACACCAGTGGATGTTATTAAACTGACAGCATGCAGCTCCAAGTATAATAGTGTAAGAGCTCTTGTCATAATAAATCAGAGCTTACTTTACTTGAAATTAGAAGATTTATTGTGAAAGAATAACACTAACGGAGGTTGAACATCTCAAGATTTCTGTCAACAAATTGACTTGCTTTTGCATTAAAGGATTATGTATTCTCAAAGAAAAGAAATAAAGAGACTTGATGTTTTATGTATTTGATCAACTTACTTAAGTTAATGTAACTTTGTTTCCAACTTTGTCAACAGATCCTGTATCAACTTTACATAAAGTGATTACACTAGAAAAGATGGATGACTTGTCAAGACAACTACCAACGCCAGTCACTAGCAAAGATGGCGAGCTTCTGGTTAGACTGTTGACGTTGTTATCAGATAAAGAATTTAAGATCTTAAGTGACCACAAAAAGTGTATTCATCATTACAAGAGATCCGCAAGTACCAGTCATGGTAAGGATGACAACCCGGACAAGCCACCATCTTCTTTCTCTGGGTTCAGTCACAGCAAAGATGTTGACGTTCTACATACTGCTGCAGTTTATGTCAACAAGAGAGGTACATTAGACAGAACTCCGTTACACTGGAGTGCCCACACTGGGGACACAGACCTTGTGAACATCTTCCTTAAGGCTGGATCTAATGTTGATGATGAAGATATTTTCATGCAAAATCCACTACATTTGAGTGCTGAAATGGGTTTCAAAGAAGTTGTTGAAGTTCTTCTTAAAGCTGGAGCTAATATTAATGCTGAAGATTCGTATAGGCAAACTCCACTACATTTTAGTTCTGTAATGGGTCACAAAGAAGTTGTTGAAGTTCTTCTTAAAGCTGGAGCTAATATTAATGCTGAAGATTCGTATAGGCAAACTCCACTACATTTTAGTTCTGTAATGGGTCACAAAGAAGTTGTTGAAGTTCTTCTTAACGCTGGAACTAACGTTGATGCTGAAGGCTATTTTCAACAAACTCCACTACATTTGAGTGCTGAAAAGGGTTATAAAGAAGTTGTGCAAACCCTTCTTAAAGCTGGAGCTAATGTTAATGCTGAAGACCGTCTTGGGCAAACTCCACTACATTTGAGTGCTGAAAAGGGTTACAAAGAAGTTGTTGAAGTTCTCCTTAAAGCTAAAGCTAATGTTGATGTTGTAGACATTAATATGCAAACACCCTTATGTTATTCCATCAAAGGAAAACATGATGATGTTTCTAAAAGTCTTCTCAATGCTGGTGCATGTGTTAATATAATAGATAAGTATGGACGCAGTGTTCTGGATTATATGAATAATGAACAAAAGGTTGGACTTGGCTTTAAATTTGTTAGCCCAATTGTTAGAAAACGTAACTGGGTATTATCTAGAAAACAAAACGTGAAATATACAGAACATTTTAGCTCCACTAGAGCTGAATTTGAAAATGTTGAAACAATCAGTACCACGGTTACAGAAGCTGACAGTCAGAGGGTCCAATTTGAGCTCAGCCATTCCAAGGGAGGTAAGACTTGTTCTGCGTTGCTTTTATTTTCTAATAAACGATAAGTTATCGCTAAGTATGTCTGAGTAGTTCTCTCTCTCTCTCTCTCTCTCTCTCTCTCTCTCTCTCTCTCTCTCTCATTGCGATCAAGTCTCAATCAGAGTAGGGTTCCAGACTCTCTTATGAAGTCAGTTGTCTGTTTAAGCGAATCGATTGCCCCATATAGTTTCTCTTACAGGGAGGTGGGTGTGGACCACATTGCTCTTCTCAGGTCTGTGTTCTGGGGGAAATCCTGTAGAACATGTTTTGTAGTCATATTGTTCAGTGTACAGTGGCATAGGCTGGTTGTACCTATTTTGAATTTGGTGAACCTGTGATTTCTCATTCTATTGTGGCCAGTGCGTAGGCGAAGTATGATGACTTGACCCCTGCTTGATAGTTGGTGGTATCCGTCACTCTTGTTATGCTTTGGGTGTTCTCGTTTCCATTTTTCATGGAACTGACCCTTGAGGATGGATTTGGCTTCATCATAACTGAGCGGATGGTTCTCTTGGGGTAATCTCCCTCCCTCTTTAGCTAATTTGTCTGCGCGTTCATTCCCGTGTATGTTACAGTGTGATGGTATCCACTGAATGACTACTCTCTGGAAGTTATTGCATAGTTGGTCAAAGGTTGTTCTCAAGTCATCTAGTTTATTGTTCCTAGGGCTTTTTAAAGCTGATAGTACTGACAGAGCATCAGTCAGAATCACCAATTTATTGTGCTTGTTATTTTTGTGTTGAGTAGCCAGTGTTGCATCATCTCTGAGGGCCTCAGTTGCTGATTTAAAGTTGTTTGAGAATTTCCCAATATCTATTGACTTGGTGATCTCGTCCTGGTTATTCAGCGTCAAGAGCACACCTCCCCCTCCATTTCTGGTGACATTTGTAGCAGAGCCATCTGTGTCTATGTGGGACCAAGATTCCCGTGGGTAGTTATCGCTTATGTGTTTTTCTGTTACGTTTTTTCTTTCTATGTCTGATTGGGTGCCTTTTTTCATGATTCCTATTATACCTTCCTTAAGTTCTGGTATTTTGTGCTTCCCATGAGGAAACATATCAGATGGGCCCAAGGGTTTCGGTATTGTTTGGGACAGTACTGGGTCTCTAGTTTCCAGTTCATTGGAGAATGCAGCGAAGTTGCTCCCCTTTAGTCGTACTATTCCGTAACCAGTTAATCTTTGGTGCATGGGGTGGCTAAGGAGCCTTCTACATTTCTCAACTTGTTGCAATACTTTAGTGACCCGTCTGTCATCTAAGGGTTGTAAACCTGTTACTGTTCCTAGAGTCTTGATAGATGTAGATTTCATAGCACCAGTGATGATACAGGCAGCTTGGTTCTGTGTTCTGTTAATTTTGATAAGGTGTGATTTGGAAACTGTAGCCCAAGCTGTGACTCCATACTCTAGGACTGGTCGTACTCTTCCTACGTATAGTCGTTTCAAGATATTGCTGTCTGCTTCCCATTCCGTTTATGCCAATTTCTCCATATTCAATATGTGCTATTATTTTTTTAGTCTGAAATAATAGATTGAAATGTAGTGGACTTATCGTAGTATTTGACAGTGATATCCTTCGGTAACGTAATTGTGAAGTACTTTTTAGCTGTAGGTTTTAGCTCTAGATGTGTGTTCCATAAAATTGAAATTTGTTTGCAGAGAATATTCGTGACCTGTACTTAGGAGATCTGTTGAGATCGACGCTTTCTTTTCTCACTGCCTCTGGTTTGTCGTTGATATATAAAGCATATCGGTATATTATATATAAGAACAAAAAAGTAAAGTGCCCCCGTCACGCCAAGTGGCGTATAGGGAATATGGTGTTAGTGATCATACATTTTACAGACCTTCGGCACATGATTTTTGGGGTAATGTGGTCTGTATTACGTCCGTACCGCTTTACTTTCCCAGAAAAAATCCGGTACCCATTAAAGACTGGGTGAACCCGGAGGCCGTCGGTTGGGATCGAACCCTACCTCTTGTCCTTTGTAGTCCAGTCCACTAAGCACTGAGCTATCGCAGCTCGCCTATATTATATGTGATTCTTAGTTTTTATTCTGCTGGTTTTGATGATGCTGGTTGTATGCATTCTGCAGTTGAGTATATAACGTAATCTTTCGGTACATTTGATCGCACCAGGGCTTTGTATAAGGCAGTGGCGTATACTGGTTTTGAGGTCTGGGCTACCGCTGACATAATAAATAAAAACGTACATTATATTCAGTAGGCTAACATAAAGTAATATTTTCTAATGACATCACTATATTTTAAATTACTTACTTATTTATGTTAATTATATCCGTCTTGTTTGGGACGAAAATGTCTTGATGACTTTGTCATTGAAAGTACTGTTGGGTTGGTTTCTAAGTTTCTGAGGGAATGATTTCTCAATGTACATTAATGCCAAACCAGATAATCGTTCTTGTGTCTGAGTTGAGCGACAATAAGATTTAATTCTCTTGAGAGCAGAAAAAGTTCTTTCTACAGATGCTGATGCTCATAACGTATTTATAGATAGCTAAGGAAGTAATCAAACATTGTTTCACTTTCACTTTGTGACTATTCTGATTGGCTAGAACTAAAAATAACCAATGAAACCGCATTAGTGTAGAGGTTTCTTTGTCGTATAATTTAATGGTAATTTTTGAATGTCAAGGTCGTTAATATAATGATCCGTATAGATGAAAAATGTACCGCTGGCTAATAAAGGTTTCAATGTAGTTTCGGTTTCATTCACAAACATTATAGTGGCCATGGGAAAACCTTGCTTTAATAAATGCAAATCAAAGCAAATAAATCATAGTGGCCTACGAAATGTGTGATAGAATATTCGAAAATTTGTAATATAATTATGAAAAAAATATAATAAATTATCATTTCCTTTTGTATTTCGTTAATATGTTCAGGCTACCGTCGGTAGCTGCGGTATCATAGAGAATACGCCACTGGTATAAGGGATTAGAATATAAGGGGTCACGATAGCTCAGTGGTTAATTGGTTAAGTTGATGAGAACAAGAGGTCTAGTTTGATCCCAATCAATTTCCTATGTTTATCCAGCCTTTGTTGACACATATTTCTAGGAAATATCAATGCTTTGGTGAGATCTAGAAACCATACATTCAGATACGTTTCACTTCTAGATCTTTTTATACTATTGATCTTATGATTATTATGTCTCTGTAATTCTACATCCAATAGGTACTCAATTCATCACAAATTTATAGTTTCAATTTGTTTCTCACTCTTTGCATAGTAATTATTAGTAACATTTTAGCGACGTGATTTGTAAAGTGTAATGTGCGACATTTTCACGCTTCCTGTTTCTTTAGTGGCTTTTTTTTTTTTTTTAGTACCCCGTCACGCCAAGTGGCGTATAGGGAAATATGGTGTTAGTGACCATATATTTTACAGACCTTCTGCACATGATTTTTGGGGTAATGTGGTCGGTATTACGCCCGTGCTGCTTTACTTTCCCAGAAAAAAATCCGGTACCCATTTAAGGCTGGGTGAACCCGGAAGCCGTCGGTTGGGATCGAACCCTACCCCTTGTACTTTGTAGTCCAGTTCACTAACCACTGAGCTATCGCGGCTCCCTTTAGTGGCTTAGAATGTAGATTTTAGTAGAGGACTGAATAGACAATTTACTAGATCCATGAATTTAGAATTTAGTAAGGCACTGAATATAGATTTTAGTAGATCTATGAAAAAAGAATTTAGTAGATCACTGAATATAGAATTTAGTGGATCTAAGAATAGAGGTTTTAGTAGATCTATGAATATAGAATTTAGTAGAGCACTGAATATAGATTTTAGTAGATCTATGAATAGAGAATTTAATTGAGCTCTAAATTTATACTTTTTTTTTACATCTATGAATATACACTTTTGTAGATATATGAATATAGACTTTAGTAGACCAGATATTACATATACGTAACCACGTGACCGCTGTTGTAGATAGCACATACAATATTTGTTATTTTTCCACTCTCCCAAAGCCTCTGTGAGTATCTGCAGTCCTTCTCTATTTTCTTGAATGTTTACTTCTGGTCGTTGATCCTTACAGAGTCCCATAATTTATTCTGGTCATCTTTCTAATATAATATCCTGTTTATAGACATCGGGAGGTCATTTATCATGTTAGTATTATTATTATACTTCATCTGTCAAGACCGGGTAAGTCAAAATATGAAGAGTTGTTATTTATCGAAGATTCTGAGCCATTTTTTATGTAAATCTTCTTTCTTTTTAAAATAATTATTATATTATTTTAACATTTTTATTTACATCAATTTTTTTAATGTTACACCCTGACAGCCTTAGTTATCAATCTCGGAAATGTTGCATTCAAACAACTTTCTATTTGCTAACTTCCAAATGTAGCATTATTTTGCAGTTAATTATTAATCTACTTCCAAATGTTGTATTATGTTGGGTTGTTTATCTCGTCAACAGTTTCTAGTTCAGCTACTGAATCATTAAGTGACACTTCTACATCAGTGGAGCATCCCGACCTAAATGATGGTGACCTTCAAGAATTCAGACAAAAAGTAGAGGACCACTGGGCTAAGTTTTCTCCACAACAGAAAGAAGGCTGGGAGACAAATTGTTCACACGGTGTGAGGGCTGCGCTCAAGGCTGGACAAATTAGCATGTATGTTTCTTGTAACTCTGTATAATATAATCCTTATTATAACAAATGTAGTATAATATATCACAATATTGGTTCTGTAACAGCAGTTAGACAAGGTTGATATAAGTGTTTTGATTTGTGTAAGAGCAGTGGGAGAAGGTTGATATAAGTGTTTTGATTTGTGTAAGAGCAGTGGGAGAAGGTTGATATAAGTGGGAGAAGGTTGATATGCGTCACTTCATATTTGTGACAGACAGTCAGGGATGGTTGATATGCGTCACTTCATATTTGTGACAGACAGTCAGGGATGGTTGATATGCGTCACTTCATATTTGTGACAGACAGTCAGGGATGGTTGATATGCGTCACTTCATATTTGTGACAGACAGTCAGGGATGGTTGATATGCGTCACTTCATATTTGTGACAGACAGTCAGGGATGGTTGATATGCGTCACTTCATATTTGTGACAGACAGTCAGGGATGGTTGATATGCGTCACTTCATATTTGTGACAGACAGTCAGGGATGGTTGATATGCGTCACTTCATATTTGTGACAGACAGTCAGGGATGGTTGATATGCGTCACTTCATATTTGTGACAGACAGTCAGGGATGGTTGATACGTCTTCAAGTGAGGTCTGGCTTGATACGTCAATTACTCATGGATGGAAAAAAATATTAGTATCTCCGAAGACGGAGTTATCTGCCTGTGCGGCGAAGGACCCCTGTGAACACGGCTGCAGAGGAAAGACGAATTAACAAGCAAAATTCAGTTCCTAGTCTCTAGGGACTTTGACAGGGATAAAAGCTGGGAAACGAAAAAAAAATGTCTTCCTGCACGTGACAACAATCTGAAACGGTTGATAAAATATGTCTTCATGGAAATTACAGCAGTTAAGGAAAAATAGATATAGATATCTTCTATGTGACAACAGTTAGAGAAAATAGATATAGATGACATCTTCTATGTGACAACAGTTAGAGAAAATAGATATAGATGACATCTTCTATGTGACAACAGTTAGAGAAAATAGATATAGATGACATCTTCTATGTGAAAACACTTAGAGAAAAATAGATATAGATGACATCTTCTATGTGACAACACTTAGAGAAAATAGATATAAATGGCTCCTTCTCTGTGACAGCACTTAGAGAAAATAGATATAAATGGCTCCTTCTCTGTGACAGAACTTAGAGAAAATAGATATAAATGGCTCCTTCTCTGTGACAGCACTTAGAGAAAATAGATATAAATGGCTTCTTCTCAGTGACAGCAATTAGAGAAAATATATATAAATGGCTCCTTCTCTGTGACCGCAGTTACAGAAAATATATATAAATGGCTCCTTCTCTCTGACAGCACTTAGAGAAAATAGATATAAATGGCTCCTTGTCTGTGACGTCAGTTACAGAAAATATATATCAATGGCCCTTTCTCTGTGACAGCAGTTAGAGAAAATATATGTATATAAATGGCTCCTTCACTCTGACAGAATGCATAGACACTCGATGTATTTGCGTGTACATATCTTCATGCTTGAATGTGTCCTTTTTATTTCTGAATAAATTATTTCCAGACATACAACAATAAATGTCACCAACAAGAAAATCAACAAGAAAAAGATAATCTACAAATGTGCACCAGGATCAAAACTCAGATTCCGCCAACCTGGTGTTGTGTGTGTGAACGGCCAAATTGTTGTTCATAACAGAAGAGACGATGATGATGATGATGATGATGATGAAAGTGAATATGATGACAGCTCCATTGATGATAACAGTGATACCAATACACAAGGTAGTATTTACCTCATATATGTTTTCTTCCTTGTTTTCTCCTCCTCGTATGTGGATATTTTTGTTTCAATTACATCATTTTAAAATACCATTCTGTCAGTGATGTTGACATTCTCAGACATAGATTTATTCAACTCATCCTGATGGCTCACCCTCAAACACATCGTACACCAGGATAGGTTAAGTAAGACCCGAGTGCCAGAAGGGGCCAATATGTCATTTTGACCAGCTCGTAATACAAAATACAATCTTCATCCCAACGTTGTGCTACCAATGCCAGACCTGGATCCTAGATGCAAGAACAATAAGAAAAATAACCTCTACAGAGATGAAATGTGTTAGACGAATGACAGGAAACAGTCTGAGAGATAAGATCAGAAATGAAGAACTGAGAAAAAAGTTAGGAATAGCCTCCGCCATAGAATATATAAGGAAACAACAGATAAAATGGTTTGGCCACGTGACAAGGCAGAAAGAACAAAACGCAACACAACGAGCCTTCAACAAACGTTGTGAGAACACCAGACCCAAGGGTCGACCACGAAAAAGATGGGTCGATGGAATGTTATAAGCACTAGGAAACATAACAGCAGCAGAGGCGAACAGAAGAGCAAAAGACCGCAAATTATATCTCCCCTC
Organism: Megaustenia siamemsis; assembly: GCA_032433765.1. Classification (NCBI taxonomy): domain Eukaryota; kingdom Metazoa; phylum Mollusca; class Gastropoda; order Stylommatophora; family Ariophantidae; genus Megaustenia; species Megaustenia siamemsis. The sequence goes on from JAVIAB010000101.1 coordinate 17,047,650, forward strand.
GACGCTGAAAGGCAAATGAGGAAGGAAAGTAGAGGAAGAAGACCAGCTCGTGAGGTTAATTGATAACTACTATACACTCCAGCACATGGGCTGAAAAGAAATAGAGAATTGAAAATTGAAACAAATATGCGAGAATAAAACATAAATATAAAATAATCAACATACAATTAATGATTGGCTTTTTATAGTCATCAAAAGAGAAATAATTAGTGAAAAAATATGTGGAATCTTAAATCGTTCAAGATTTGCGAAGATCAATTCTTTAATAACACGATCTTTAATGACAGCAGTCTTTTTTCTATTTGTCATGATTCTGGAGATCAAAATGGTGATGTAGCTGTGTCTTTAGTAGTAGGATAGGTAAGAGTTCATAGTGGTGAGGGTGAGTGGTATTCACATTTTAATGAGGGAGGCATTAAATCTAAATAAACAGTTGTCCCGACCAAGCAACAAATTTGACTCCCGTTTATTCTGTATCGCGATAAGAATGTGCATTTTGTCATTAAATCACAACCCTCTCCTTAAATCGGCTAACCCTACATTTAATATTTATATTGTCTTTGTTTCTTTTATCCTTTCTTTCTTTCTTTCTTTCTTTCTTTCTTTCTTTTTTTCTAACCTTTTTTTATGATACTTAAATATAGCCTGTTAACAGAAGGGAGATGTGGGGGAAGGGGTGTGTGTGTGTGTGTGTGTGTGTGGAGGGACGCTTACCTAAAAACTATAAATTGGCTTCAAAATATATTTCTTTTGTTAATCTCCACAACGAAAAATATTTGCAGACTAACATGAGATTTTAAAATGTATTTTGTCTTTGCAGTAGCCACTTCCTTGTTCCAACTTTCCATTATCTGAGAATTATTAAGCCAAACAATTATTGCTGAAGTCAACTTTCACCAATCCTCTTCTTATTGTTGCCTTTTGTGACCGAACAAAGTCAAGGAACATGTCAATTCTCTGATATTATCAATTTATAGTTTCACATGCCCTCTGTGTTGTCTCCCCTTTATTACCTACAGGATGGTTTTAGCGCGGCCTGGACAAGTGTCATATGTGGCCCTACCACTTCAACTTACACTTCTTTGTTATGGTTAGACGTCATTATATGCTCATCATTTCCATTTTTTAACCAATTAATTGTGAACATTTTACATCCGGTTATAGAATCAGCCTAAAAGAATGATAATATTTTGAGTAGTCTTATGTCAGCTTAGGGGACTTGTTGGTCTCGAGGCAAGACGCATCGAGACAGGGAAGTTGTGGGTTCAAATCCCGGCTACACGGGTTGGGATTTTTAATTATGATTTCTCTCTGCGGCAACTACCCCTGGTCTCAGCAGCGGGGGCCCGGCTTGAACCGTCAATTACTCATCGACGGAAAAAAATATGAGTACCTCCGAAGTCGAAGTTATCTGCCATTGCGGCGAGGGACCCCTGTGCACGCGGCTGCCAGGGAAAAATGGATTAACACGCAAAATTCTGTTCCTAGTCTCTATGGACTTTGTCAGAGGTAAAAGCTGGCGAACGAAAAAAAAAAATGTAAGCTTTGATCATCAGAACTATAAAGAAAGATTACACCAAATTTAAAAAGAAAGCAATTTTACTATTCTTCGTCATTGATGACTTCTCATTTGGTCATCTTTTTTTAACGTAATCTTTTTAACTTAAATGTGTCATTTAAATGTCATACAATTTGTTTGAAGTCTCTCTCTCTCTCTCACTTACTCTCTCCTGCCTTGTTTGCTCCTTCCAATGTTGAGGGAGATGCAAAGTTCTATTTCTCGTCCTTCTAGCAACATAAACCATTGTCAATTTATGTTGTAGCTTTTCTTAAATGTTGCCAGTCCATCTTACTCTGGGACTACCACAAGCTTGTGTAGTGAGTAGATGAGTAAAGTAGATAAATTATCAGGTTGTTGCCAGTCCATCTTACTCTGGGACTACCACAAGCTTGTGTAGTGAGTAGATGAGTAAAGTAGATAAATTATCAGGTTGTTGCCAGTACATCTTACTCTAGGACTACCACAAGCATGTGTAGTGAGTAGATGAGTAAAGTAGATAAATTATCAGGTTGTTGCCAGTCTATCTTACTCTGGGACTACCACAAGCATGTGTAGTGAGTAGATGAGTAAAGCAGATAAATTATCAGGTTGTTGCCAGTCCATCTTACTCTGGGACTACCACAAGCTTGTGTAGTGAGTAGATGAGTAAAGTAGATAAATTACCAGGTTGTTGCCAGTCCATCTTACTCTGTGACTACCACAAGCTTGTGTAGTGAGTAGATGAGTAAAGTAGATAAATTATCAGGTTGTTGCCAGTCCATCTTACTCTGGGACTACCACAAGCTTGTGTAGTGAGTAGATGAGTAAAGCAGATAAATTATCAGGTTGTTGCCAGTCCATCTTACTCTGGGACTACCACAAGCATGTGTAGTGAGTAGATGAGTAAAGCAGATAAATTATCAGGTTGTTGCCAGTCCATCTTACTCTGGGACTACCATAAGCATGTGTAGTGAGTAGATGAGTAAAGCAGATAAATTATCAGGTTGTTGCCAGTCTATCTTACTGTGGGACTACCACAAGCTTGTGTAGTGAGTAGATGAGTAAAGCAGATAAATTATCAGGTTGTTGCCAGTCCATCTTACTCTGGGACTACCACAAGCTTGTGTAGTGAGTAGATGAGTAAAGTAGATAAATTATCAGGTTGTTGCCAGTCCATCTTACTCTGGGACTACCATAAGCATGTGTAGTGAGTAGATGAGTAAAGCAGATAAATTATCAGGTTGTTGCCAGTCTATCTTACTCTGGGACTACCATAAGCATGTGTAGTGAGTAGATGAGTAAAGCAGATAAATTATCAGGTTGTTGCCAGTCTATCTTACTGTGGGACTACCACAAGCATGTGTAGTGAGTAGATGAGTAAAGCAGATAAATTATCAGGTTGTTGCCAGTCCATCTTACTCTAGGACTACCACAAGCTTGTGTAGTGAGTAGATGAGTAAAGCAGATAAATTATCAGGTTGTTGCCAGTCTATCTTACTCTGGGACTACCACAAGCTTGTGTAGTGGGTAGATGAGTAAAGCAGATAAATTATCAGGTTGTTGCCAGTCCATCTTACTCTGGGACTCCCACAAGCATGTGTAGTGAGTAGATGAGTAAAGTAGATAAATTATCAGGTTGTTGCCAGTCCATCTTACTCTGGGACTACCACAAGCTTGTGTAGTGAGTAGATGAGTAAAGCAGATAAATTATCAGGTTGTTGCCAGTCCATCTTACTCTGGGACTACCACAAGCTTGTGTAGTGAGTAGATGAGTAAAGTAGATAAATTATCAGGTTGTTGCCAGTCCATCTTACTCTGGGACTACCATAAGCATGTGTAGTGAGTAGATGAGTAAAGCAGATAAATTATCAGGTTGTTGCCAGTCTATCTTACTGTGGGACTACCACAAGCATGTGTAGTGAGTAGATGAGTAAAGCAGATAAATTATCAGGTTGTTGCCAGTCCATCTTACTCTAGGACTACCACAAGCTTGTGTAGTGAGTAGATGAGTAAAGCAGATAAATTATCAGGTTGTTGCCAGTCTATCTTACTCTGGGACTACCACAGGCTTGTGTAGTGGGTAGATGAGTAAAGCAGATAAATTATCAGGTTGTTGCCAGTCCATCTTACTCTGGGACTCCCACAAGCATGTGTAGTGAGTAGATGAGTAAAGTAGATAAATTATCAGGTTGTTGCCAGTCCATCTTACTCTGGGACTACCACAAGCTTGTGTAGTGAGTAGATGAGTAAAGCAGATAAATTATCAGGTTGTTGCCAGTCCATCTTACTCTGGGACTACCACAAGCTTGTGTAGTGAGTAGATGAGTAAAGCAGATAAATTATCAGGTTGTTGCCAGTCTATCTTACTCTGGGACTACCACAGGCTTGTGTAGTGGGTAGATGAGTAAAGCAGATAAATTATCAGGTAAGGGAACATTGCGTGAACAAGTTAGTATTTTGTTGTGCTACGATTGTGTAAAGCTGTCATTAAACACTACTTGATCCTTGTACACACTTGATCCGTGTACACACTTTACTGATTTCTAATTGTAGTTCTAAGAAGATAATGATCGTTTTGTGTGTTCATCTCCAGGATCATTTATAGGTATGGCAGATGATACCGGACACTTGAGAGCTGGTTAAGTGGTTGGTATAATGTGTTTAGTACATCTCAATGAATGTCCTAACTAAAAATTGAACAAATAATAAACTGATTGATAAAATGTGCATACATAAACATCACACTAATGATAGATTTATAACGCTTTCCGTACGTTTCGACGCGCCATGCCAATTTCGGGCACGTACGTTCACCCACAGAGTGCCTCACTCTCAATTTGTTCAGTGTACATGTTCATCAAACCATCTTTTTTTCTAGGTCTTGTATCATCTTGGTATTGGTGAAATATAATTCATTGTTTAAGTATCTAAAAATTCATATATAACATGTTAAGTGTTAAATAATTATAAACATGTGGATTGATATTAAAATTATCATGACAAATTTTGTCTCTGAAATCTCTTCCGTTGGATTGATAAAAACTGTCCGCACTGAAAGAGTTAAGACTATATATATATATATTTATTTATTTATTTTCTCTGAGAAAACAGGCAAATAGAAATGTTCGCTCTGAGATAACAGATAAGTAGAAATATCCACTCTGAGATAACAGATAAGTAAAAATATCCACTCTGAGATAACAGGTAAACAGAAATATTCACTCTGAAATAACAGGCAAAGGCTGCATCAGGATGTTCTCTGAAGAGATCCAGAAATAAGACCTTCTATAAATTGAATAGGCAGATCAAGGAAAGTCTGGAGGATAACTGTAAACAGATCTACTAAGTATGAGTCAATTGGAAGTCACAATCAATTCACCCACTGACTACGCCACATTGCTTGTACTAGTTCACAGAATCCATTTTTAAAAAAATTGTAGTGAACCCACATTTGTTATTAATTATATGTATTTATGTTAGAAGACTTCTGGTCAATATGGCGGATACGCGACAGGGAACTGTTGAGACACTTTCTGAAGTGTTTCTTGTTGCAGTTTCCTTATATTGCAAGTCCGTCTTATTGCCGGAGCTACTAAGTAGTAGCTCTGTGCACACCGTGAGCTGTGCTCCGGATGGCGTTTTCTATTCTCAGATTGCTTAGGTGAATGATGACATCGTATGACGAAAAACAGCTCAGATGCGTTCACTGTCGGTGCTACAATACGCCTTATTCTTTTGGCGTGTGCTGTGTTTGCTACGATGGGGACTGCAACTGGCTTTCTTTGTTTGGATATTCGATGAGATGTTAATCCGGACGATTCCACTGGCACGGCCGGTTGAGAAATTGTGGATTTACATTCGTTTGCGGTGATACCGGGCCCTTTCAATAACCATAACTATAACCATTTATGTAGGAAGAAAGAAGAATAAACTCAACATAGTTATAGAACATCAAGTTATAGAACATCAAGTTATAGAACATCAAGTTATAGAACATCAAGTTATAAAACATCAAGTTATAGAAAATCAAGTTATAGAACATCAAGTTATAGAACATCAAGTTATAGAACATAAAGTTATAGAACATCAAGTTATAGAACATCAAGTTATAAAACATCAAGTTATAAAACATCAAGTTATAAAACATCAAGTTATAGAACATAAAGTTATAGAACATCAAGTTATAAAACATCAAGTTATAGAACATCAAGTTATAAATCATCAAGTTATAGAACATCAAGTTATAGAACGTCAAGTTATAAAACATCAAGTTATAGAACATCAAGTTATAGAACATCCAGTTGTAGAACATCAAGTTATAAAACATCAAGTTATAGAACATCAAGTTATAGAACATCAAGTAATAGAATGTCAAGTTATAGAACATCAAGTTATAAAACATCGAGTTATAGAACATCAAGTTAAAAAACAAGTAGAAAACTTTAAAATTTGTGGGAACATAATTCTTTGAAGATGGTAAAAGCAATAAATAAATAGATATACAATACAGTAAGGCAAACCAAATATTGAGACGACTATCCCCTCTACTTCAACACAAAGTAATACCTACCAGCACCAAGAAACATCTTATACAGAGTGTATTCATTCCAATATTGTGCTACCAATGCCAAACATGGCCAATTACGTCTAAGCATAAAAGAAAGCTAGTCACCACAGAGATGAGATGTCTGAGAAATATGCTTGGAGTAACTAGAAAGGACAGAATCAGAAATGATATTATAAGAGAAAGAGTAGGCATCGATCCAATCCTAAGATAGACACAAACACAACAAATAAACTAGTTTGTTCATCTAGAAAGAATGTCGTGTTATTTCTTACCACACAAAACATATTAAAAGAGAAGACGGGAGAAGAGCAAGAGGCGGACCTAGAGTAAGATGGGCAGACAATATCAAAGAAACGCTCCAACAACATCAATTGACAATGAGCGAATCCGTCAAAGGGACGAGAACCAGAAATTTGTATCTATCTCAAGACCCGAAAAGATACAAGAGGAAGTGAAGAAAGAACCAGAAATTTGTATCTATCTCAACAACCGTAAAGATACAAGAGGAAGTGAAGAAAAAACCAGAAATTTGTATCTATCTCAAGACCCAAAAAGATACAAGAGGAAGTGAAGAAAGAACCAGAAATTTGTATCTCACACGAGACCCGAAAAGATACAAGAGGAAGTGAAGAAAGAACCAGAAATTTGTATCTCACACGAGACCCGAAAAGATACAAGAGGAAGTGAAGAAAAAACCAGAAATTTGTATCTATCTCAACACCCGAAACGATACAAGAGGAAGTGAAGAAAGAACCAGAAATTTGTATCTATCTCAACACCCAAAAAGATACAAGAGGAAGTGAAGAAAAAACCAGAAATTTGTATCTATCTCAACACCCAAAAAGATACAAGAGGAAGTGAAGAAAGAACCAGGAATTTGTATCTATCTCAACAACCGAAAAGATACAAGAGGAAGTGAAGAAAGAACCAGAAATTTGTATCTATCTCAACAACCGAAAAGATACAAGAGGAAGTGAAGAAAGAACCAGGAATTTGTATCTCCCACGAGATCCGAAAAAATACAAGAGGAAGTGAAGAAAGAGAAGTAAGAAGTTTTCATGTAGTGTGGTTTGTTGGTCGTTATATTTATAGTCCGTTTAAAATGTAGGTTTGCTATGATTTTCAATGATTAGCACTTGTATAATCAGAGTTTAGCTCTTATCTATCAAAGAAATATTTTTTTATTAAAAAAATAGATGCAGCATGTTACACAAATAAAAAAAAAATATCTTATAAGGTTTGCATGTCAATTTTTTGTTATAACCCTCACAAAGGTAAAGGTAAAGGTAAAGTACGAGACTTGAACCGGCGTCTTAGCACACGAGTTTACACCCATATGTGCTCGACCGTCTATCTAGAAATGTTCCGATATTTCTGTATAGTGTAGCCTCAATTTTTTTTTAGTTAGCTGAGTGGCAGTGTACCAAGCGTTCGGCTTCTCGTGGCAAGGCGCAGTGCCATGGAGTACGGGTTCGATCCTGCTTCAGACCATATATTGTTCTTTGTTTTTTTCTGTTGTTGTTTATTTGTCATTTTTTCTGAGTGCTGTAGCAGATACCTCTTCCTTCTATGATTCCCTGAATTATCGCCTCGGAAGTTTCCCTCTATAATAATATTCATTTATTATTATTTGTCTCAAGCATCGAAACTCAGATGCGAGTCTTTGCATGTAAATTTATCATTTTATAAGCCTCACGAATTACACTGTAAAGTTTGTATGAAAATTTAATTTATTATAAGTCTCACAAATTACCTTGTAAGGTTTGCATGCCATTTAAAAAATAGGCCTCACAAAATGCGTTACAAGGTGCTCATGTACATTTTTGCATAAGCCTAAAAAATTACCTCGCAAGGTTTAGCTGTTAATTAATTTGTTTTTAGCCTCACAAATTACCTTGTAAGATTTGCATGTCAATTTCAATTTTTTCTAAACCTCACTAATTGCCTTGAAAGATTTGCATGTCAATTTCTATTTTTCATTAACCTCACAAACTACCTTGTGAGATTTGCATGTCAATTTCTATTTTTTATAAACCTCACAAATTACCTTGTAAGATTTGCATATCAGTTTCTATATTTTATAAACTTCACTAAATACTTTGTAAGGTGTGTATGTCAATTTCCTTTATTTATAAGCCTTACGAATTTTCTTGTAAGTTTTTCTTGTCAATTTCATTTTGTATAAGCTCCACAATTTACTTTGTAAGGTTTACATTTCTTTTTTCCTTAGCCTCTCAAATTGTCTAGTAAGGTTCGTATGCCAATTTCTTTTTTAGATGCCTCATGAATTACCTTTTAAGGTTTTGCATGAAAATTTGCCTCTTTTTTACAGAAGCCTCACAATTTATGTTGTATGGTTTGCATGTCAATTTTTAAAGTCTTACAAAATTAACTTGTAAGATATGCATGTCAATTTCACTTTTATCAGCATCACATTTTACTGTGTAAGGTATGTATGTCAATTTGTTTTATAAACCTCACAAAATACCTTGTAAGGTTTGCATGTCAGTTTCTTTTATTTATAATATTAATAGATTAACGTGTAAGGTTTGCATGTCAGTTTCTTTTATTTATAATACTTAGAAATTACCTTGTCAGGTTTGCATGTCAACTTCTTATTTCTTAATATCTCACAAAAATGCTTGTAAGGTTTGCATGTCAATTTATATTTTTTCTAAATAAAACCCACATTTTAGCTTGAAAGCAGAGCATTCAATTTATGTTTTTTAATAGGCCTTTAAAATTACCTTGTTAGGTTTGCATGTCATTAAAAAAAAATAAGCCTCCCAAATTACCTTGTAAGGTTTGCATGTCAATTTCTTTTTTTTTAAATAAGCCTCACAAATTACCTTGTAAGTTTAGCATGTCAATTTAATTTTTTTTTTAAATAAGCCTCTGAAATTACCATGTATGGTTTCCATGCCTTTTTAAAAATAAGCTTCACAAATTATCTTGTAAGGTTTGCACATCATTTTCTTTTTTTAATCAGTCTCATAAATTACCTTTTTAGGCTTAGTAAAAAGTAAAGTACCCCCCGTCACGCCAAGTGGCGTATAGGGAAATATGGTGTTAGTGACCCTATATTTTACAGACCTTCAGCACATGATTTTTGGGGTAATGTGGTCGGTATTACGCCCGTGCTGCTTTTACTTTCCCAGAAAAAATCCGGTACCCATTTAAGGCTGGGTGAACCCGGAGCCGTCGGTTGGGATCGAACCCTACCCCTTGTCCGTAGTAGTCCAGTTCACTAACCACTGAGCTATCGCGGCTCCTACTAATTTTTAGGGAATTAGTAAAACCCAGGTGTCCTCGCCAGGATTACGAACCCCGGCTGTTGCCGTGGTAAGCCAACCGCCTATCGATTGCGCTAACCGGACACCCTTTTTTAGGCTTGCTTGTCAATTTATTTTTTATAAATCACAAATTACCTTACATGGTTTGCATGTTATTTTCTTTTTTTTTTTATCGCCTCATAAATTATTTTATAAGGCTTGCATGTCAATTTCTTTATTTTAGTGTTATATAAGCTTCACAAAAATGTTTGTAATTTTTGCATGCCTATTTTTTCCTTAAATAAACTCCACATTTTATCTTGTAAGTCTAGCATGTCAATTTATTTTTTTAAAATAAGCCTCATAAATTACCTGGTAAGGTTTGCAAGTCAATTTCTTTTATTTATAAGCCTCACAATTTACATTGTAAAATGTGCTTGTCAATTTTTATTTATAAACCTTACTAATTACTTTGTCGGGGTTGCATATCTATTTCATTTTGTAATCCTGACACATTACCTAGTAAGGTTTGCATGTTTATTTTTTTTTGTTTAAAACAATCCTCATGAATTACCTTGTAAGGTTTGCTGTGTTAATTTCTTTTTTTTTTTTTTTGTAAATAATCCTCACGAATTACCTTGTAAGGTTTGCGTGTTAATTTCTTTTTTTAAATAATCCTCACGAATTACCTTGTAAGGTTTGCGTGTCAATTTCATTTTTTTATTAATCCTCACGAATTACCTTATAAGGTTTGCGTGTTAAATTTTTTTTATCCTCACGAATTACCTTGCAAGGTTTGCGTTTTAATTTTTTAAAATAATCCTCACGAATTACCTTGTAAGGTTTGCGTGTTATTTTTTTTATAATCCTCACGAATTACCTTGTAATGTTTGCGTGTTAATTTTTTTACAATCCTCACGAATTACCTTGTACGGTTTGCGTGTTAATTTTTTTTATAAATCTCACGAATTACCTTGTAAGGTATGCATGTTAATTTTTAAAAATAATCCTCACGGAATTACCTTGTAAAGTTTGCGTGTTAATTTATTTTTTTTATAATCCTCACGAATTACCTGTGTAAACAAAGGTTTACATTTCAATTTAAAAAAAAAATAATTCTAACGAATTACCTTGTAAGGTTTGCGTGTTAATTTCTTGATTATAAGCCTCATAAATAAAATAAAACATGGGCTGGGTGGAGTCATGGGGTCGTTTTCCCACACATCCATGGAAAGTTTTAAATCAGAAACATTTGCTTTAATTTGCTGATATTAAGTTTATTGACTGTTTTATGACGTCCTCATTTACTGATTTAGGTAGCTAGAACAAAGCCTGGGAAGGGGGAAATGTCACAGAAGATGGCAAAAAAGCTATCACTGTTCCACTATGGAAGAACAAATAGAGCAAGAGAGACTGATTTATATAGGGGAATTTCGTTATTAAGTGATGTAGGCAAGATGTAGGCAAGATGTATGCAAAAATTCTAGAATACAGGATAGAACCAAACAAGGTTATAATATATGCAATAATAAATTTGGTTTCTGAAAAAAAACAAAAGCTGCACAAAAGCACTATTCATAATGAGGTAATTGAGTGAAACAGGAAATTAATACAACAAGAATCTAAATGTTGTGTTTATTGAGGAAGAGAAAGCATTTGATCGAGCCAACAGAGACAAACTGGGGAAAATGCTAGAATACTGTGTAAAAGGATAATTGTTAGAAAACATCATAATCATCGCTATAGAAGAAAAGTCAAAGCACTGTACAAACGTGAGAAGGAACGACAGACTGGATCCAAATCACATCAGGGGTAAAACCAGGCTATGTTCTCGCGCCACTGCTGTTTACAACCGTTATTGACAAGGTGAGAGGTGCGCGTGGCCGTGTGGCTAAAACCTCTGCTCCGCTAGCTGAAAAGCTGACGTACGGTGTTCGAAGCCCGTGATAGACAGAAAGGATTTTTTCTATCAGGGGTAAAATAAAAATCCTGAGTCTCACACGTCGCGACGACTGCTTGACCAAGCGGCCTTTATCCCTCTGGTTCTATCGTTGCCCCCCCCCCTCCCCCCGACATACACCAGAAATGGTAATATGTGACGTAAAGATAGTCTTTTATTGACAAGGTGGGTGCTGGTTGGTCTCGAGGCAAACGTTGATCTCCAGAGAGGGAGGTTGTGAATCCAAATCCCGGCTGTAGCTGTTGGGATCTTTATTTGTGATTTCTTTCTGTAACAACCACACCTGGTCTCAGTCGCAAGGCCCGGCTTGAAATGTCAGTTACTCCCCGGCGGGAAAATTATGAGTATCTCCGAAGATGGAGTTATCTGCCTGTGTGGTGAGTGTCCCTTGTGCACCCCGTTACCTGGAAAAAACGGGTCAACAGGCAAAATCCAGTTCCTGGACTCTCCAGACGTCGCCACAGGTAAAAGTTGACGAACGTATATATATTTATATATATATATATATATATGAACAGATTACTGTAGAAGCAAATCTGAAAATCAAGGGCGATGATCAAAAGAACGTCAGTGCATTTTTTTTTCCTGATGACACATGATATATGTGGATGAAGAGCAGCATCAATAACAAGCAACAGCCCTAAATGACATATGCAATGATTACAATATAAAAATTAACGTAGCCAAAATAGAAATAATGTAAGTGAGCAAGAAAAGAGGATATATAAATTTCAAAATAAATGACAATCAAATAAAGCAAGTTAGCGAATTGAAATATTTGGTGAGTATGTTCATGAAAATGGAAGTATAAACAGAGAAATAGTAACCTGAGTGCAGAAAGGGAACTGGCAATAGACTTCACTCTTTAAACATCCAAGTATTTCAATGACAGCTAAGAGAGAAATGATCAATATAGGATCTTCACACCAACGTTATGCTACCAATGTCAAACATGGACATTGAACAAAGCCCAAAAACATAAAATCACGACATCCAAAATGATATGCATGAGGAAAATAAGAGGGAAAATAACAAGGAAAATAACAAGGAAAATAAGAAGGAAAATAAGAAAAAAAAATAACCAGGAAAATAACAAGGAAAATAACAACCAACACAAAGATAGATAGAGTATGAAATATTAACATCAGAGAAGAAATCGCAATTAAACCATGTCTGGAATATATATTATCATCATCATCAAGTACCATGCCTGCTGGCCTTGATGATCATGTCTCTCCACAACTTTCGATCTCGACAGTTATTTATCATTTCTGTTTTCACCTTCTGCCAAACCATTCTCCTAGGCTGCCTGGTATCTTTTCTCATTGCTTCCCTCCATCTCTTCGTCCATCAGTTTTCCCAGTTGTTACAATATATTCCAGCTGTTCCCTTCTCATTACATGGCCACACACATGATGATTGTTTCTTCCTGAAATTGGAAATTAGCGCCCTTAACCAAGACCGACTCACCGTACCTATTTTTTCCGTTACCTTTTTTTTTGTAAACTATGCTGACGTCATTGATCTCTTGTCTCTCTCTCTCTCTCTCTCTCTCTCTCTCTCTCTCTCTCTGTGGGTGTGTGTTTGTGTGAAAAAGGATAAGAATTATTATGAAAATAAACCACCGATCCTCACTCTAATTTTTCTATGCAAAGTGGATCTAACATGATTACTTCCCCTGATATATGGTCAAACTTCATATATCCAAAGTTTTAATGATTGAATCTCATCAGCTGCAATTGTAGTACAATGACGGTTTGTATTGTTGAACTGGGTCATGTATATCATCATCCAAATCTTCTTCACAATTTGTTGAACCTTGGAATTCCATTTTATCTAAATCTGACTTTCTTAAATCGGCTTCGCTGTTGTATTCAATGATACTTAGATTTGGCAAACTTGTGTTCTGTAATACTTAGAGTTGGCAAACTTGTGTTCTGTAACACTTAGATTTGACAAACTTGTGTTCTGTAATACTTAGAGTTGGCAAACTTGTAAGCCTAATTTAGACTACTTCGAAGTTCACCCACAAACACTTTACAAGTGACTAAAGAGAAGAGGGCATCAAGATTATTCTGTGGTCGAGTTGGGAGGTGAAGGAGAAAGAGAGAATTAGGAAAAGAAAATTGTTGTCATAGACATCGAAGACGATCGGACCATCGAAGATTGCCACTTTTAATGTCCACCACATACTTTTGATGTGGGGGAGGGGGGGGGCTGTCTTAGGCGCCGCTAATGAAAAAATTCACTGAGTAAAAAGAACTGATATTTTCGGTTGTATTCTACCAGCACAATTTTTACAATCATCTGTATTCTACAAGCGTCTATATTATACAATCATCAATATTTTACAATAATCTGTATTCTACAATCATCTATATTTTACAATAATCTGTATTCTACAATCATCTATATTTTACAATAATCTGTATTCTACAATCATCTATATTTTACAATAATCTGTATTCTACCAGCGTCTATATTCTACAATCATCTATATTTTACAATAATCTGCATTCTACAATCATCTATATTTTACTATTATTATTAATATTATTATTTGAAGAAGAAGATCTGTATTCTACAAGCGTCTATATTAGACAAGCGTCTACATTCTACAATCATCTGTATTCTATGATTGTAACATAATGTGAGAATTAAAGTATGAGTCAGGTAACACCCGGTACTCATTTCTTAACAGCTTATAAACAGTGGTATAACAGTCACCAGTAGTTAGTGACAGTACATAAGAAATGGAAAGTTGATAGCGGGTAGTGGACAAAGCCGAGGCCTAAGGTGGGGATGAAAGAAGAGTAGTAGTCAGACACAAGTTTAATGAGAATGGAAATTTTATAGATGTTGTGAAATTGTGAGCCAATACAGGGCTTGACCCGTCAGATAAATAGGTTGACAAACAACTTCCAGGACAGGTCAAAGTCATGAAGTAAACATCACTATTTTGAAACTCAGAAGAGGTCAAGCTGACTAGAGGTTACTTTGGGAGTCACAAACATGCCTGTGTGGACCATCCTAAAACGTAAGAGTTCATCTCTTGTGGGTATCTGCGCGTAGGCTCCTTGCGACAATTTCATTGGATGCGGATATTCTACGGGCAGATTTATGTGTGAGTATTTAAGCTTCGACATAATAGGTTTTCAGTAGTTAGGCACGAAATTTAGAACAGATAGTTAGAGTGTTAGTAGTTTTCGGTTTTCAGTTATTTGAGAAGTTATTAAGGAACAGACTAGAGAGTAGTAGTAAGAAGCAGTTTGAATAATAAATGTAGACTAGTCAAACTTAGTAGAGAACACAGGAAGAGATATCAGTGACTCAGGAAATTAGTTGAGCCATAGACAAGTGAATCACCAGAACAAGTGAATTATAACATAATAAACATTTAGTTGTCAAAGTGCTTTAGTTAAGAATGTTTCCAATGTTGTGCTTCAGAGAATATAAGTAAGTAGGTTGTGAGAGAGATTAATGTACGATATGCACTTATTGACATTACATAATCATCGGTGTTAACCTCTGTATGTCCAGAATTAAAGAACATTAATTCTAAGAGAAGTGCTTCCACTATTATGTATCACGTGCCAAATTAAAGATCAATAAACTTGATTATGAATTACGACTGAACAGTCTGTGATGATTAATGTTGTTGACTATAAATGTGCTGTGATGTGAACAATTAACATTAATATAAATAACAGAAATAAATAACATTATCCAACTTATTACACGATCACCAGTATTCTATAAGCGTCTATATTCTACAAGCATCTATATTCTACAAGCATCTACATTCTACAAGCATCTATATTCTACAAGCATCTACATTCTACAAACATCTACATTCTACAATCCTCTATATTCTACAAGCATCTATATTCTACAAGCATCTATATTCTACAAGCATCTACATTCTACAGGAGTCTATATTCTACAAGCATCTATATTCTACAGGAGTCTATATTCTACAAGCATCTACATTCTACACGCATCTATATTCTACAGAGTATATATTCTACAAGCATCTACATTCTACAAGCATCTACATTCTACAATCATCTATATTCTACAAGCATCTATATTCTACAAGCATCTATATTCTACAAGCATCTACATTCTACAGGAGTCACCTCTACAGGAGTACAACCACCCCCCCCCCCCCCGGTTGTGAACCACTGCATTAATCTACGGATAGTCGACCTTGGCATTTCAGAATGAAACCAGGAATGACACAGCAGGTACATCTAAGAGGGGAAAACATTTTATTCTGAAATTCATTTGTAATTATGTAACACCAATTCCTCCTCTCCCCCCCCCCACCTCCCAAGCTTCGCCCTGGGACAGGTCTTCTCCCCTTTTACCCCCACCCTTAGCTACGCCACTGGTCTGTTGATTAGTTTGTAGAGTTTATTATTCATACATTTTATCTTGTCTCCCCTTTCTCCATCTCATCCATGACAACCAAAAGCAACAAAATAAAAGTTAATGTTTGTTTAACAGCCATGTTGGATGACGTCATAACATTTGCATACAAACACTTAGGGGCGTCAATTGTTGGGGGACTTTGCTTTCTGGAAAGTGCTTGAAACGTGGCATTGATATTTTCTTTGTGCCGTTTGTAGCCTAACAAGCAGGGGCGTAGACAGGACACTCCGACGTCATCATTCCAGCTCAACACAAACTGTGAAGCACACACACAAAATATATTTACTTCTACTTTTTAATATTTAAAACCAGTTTTTAAGAACAAAACGTAAATGTATGAAAAAAAATTAAATGGCAGAATACAAGAGAAGTGTGATTAATCGAGTACGTGTATCTCTCTTATCATCATGTGCCATACCAGTTGGAGTACATGCATTTCTCTTATCATCATGTTCCATACTGGTTGGAGTACATGTATTTCTCTTATCATCATGTGCCATACCAGTTGGAGTACATGTATTTCTCTTATCATCATGTGCATACTGGTTGGAGTACATATAATCAATTCTCTGGGGGTGAGTATTCTCTTCAGATACAGCTGGTCCTCGCTGAGGAAGACCTTCACCTCTGCACTTTCTGTTGTCTTAAATTATTCATCATCATCGAGTGCCGTCTCCACAACGAAGGTTGGCTACCATGGAGCGCCATTCTGCTCTGTCTCTTGCTTTGATGGTGCAGGTTGTCATAGGCTGATTTGTCCATCTTTTGATGTTACTCGTCCATGTTAATCTTGGTCTGCCTCTGCCTCTTTTACCTTGTATTTTCCCCTCCAGGATTACTTTTAGTAGGCTGTTGTGTCTTTTAACATTGTCCAAAACATCGCATTTGCCTTGTTTCAATTGTGTTTAGTAGTTCTCTTTTCATTTTTAGTTGTTTTAAGACTTCATCGTTTGTTTTCTTTTCCTTCCATCCAATTCTCCCTATTCTTCTATATATTCACATTTCAAAGGCTTCAATTCTCTGTTCTGTTTTCTTGTCTAATGTCCATGTTTCTGCACCATATTGGAATGTTGAGAAGATGTAACATTTTGATATTCTTAGTTTTAGCCCTGGTTTTATTTGTTTTGATGTTAGTTTGTTCTTCATGGCATTAAAATTACTTTATGCCATTTCTATTCTTTTCTTTTAAATTATTAGGTGAACGAATAGATCGTCTACAGTAGTGGCGGGGAGGCAAATATTATTTTCTAGGCTGAAATAAAGTTCCATTAACGTGCTGTTTCTCTTCATATAAACTTTTTCTCTGTTATTAGTTATTTGCCGGTCATCATCTCCGACAAGAAGTTTGCCCCAACTACGCCCAGGTTGACGAATTCTGTCAGTGGTGCCCCAGCTACCCCCAAGTTGACGAATTCTGTCAGTGGTGCCCCAACTACCCCCAGGTTGACTAATTCTGTCAGTGGTGTCCCAACTACCCCAGGTTGACGAATTCTGTCAGTGGTGTCCCAACTACACCCAGGTTGACGAATTCTGTCAGTGGTGCCTCAACTACACCCAGGTTGACTAATTCTGTCAGTGGTGCCCCAACTACCCCCAGGTTGACGAATTCTGTCAGTGGTGTCCCAACTACACCCAGGTTGACGAATTCTGTCATTGGTGTCCAAACTACCCCCAGGTTAACGAATTCTGTCAGTGGTGTCCCAACTACCCCCAGGTTGACGAATTCTGTCAGTGGTGTCCCAACTACACCCAGGTTGACGAATTCTGTCAGTGGTGCCTCAACTACACTCAGGTTGACGAATTCTGTCAGTGGTGTCCCAACTACACCCAGGTTGACGAATTCTGTTAGTGGTGCCCCAACTACACCCAGGTTGACGAATTCTGTCAGTGGTGTCCCAACTACCCCCAGGTTGACGAATTCTGTCAGTGGTGTCCCAACTACCCCCAGGTTGACGAATTCTGTCAGTGGTGCCCCAACTACCCCCAGGTTGACGAATTCTGTCAGTGGTGTCCCAACTACACACAGGTTGACGAATTCTGTCATTGGGGCCCCAACTACACCCAGGTTGACGAATTCTGTCAGTGGTGTCCCAACTACCCCCGGGTTGACGAATTCTGTCAGTGGTGTCCCAACTACACCCAGATTGACAAATTCTGTCAGTGGTGCCCCAACTACACCCAGGTTGACTAATTCTGTCAGTGGTGCCCAACTACCCCCAGGTTGACGAATTCTGTCAGTGGTGCCCCAACTACACCCAGGTTGACTAATTCTGTCAGTGGTGCCCCAACTACCCCCAGGTTGACGAATTCTGTCAGTGGTGCCCCAACTACGCCCAGGTTGATGAATTCTGTCAGTAGTGCCCCAACTACCCCCAGGTTGACGAATTCTGTCAGTGGTGCTCCAACTACCCCCAGGTTGACTAATTCTGTCAGTGGTGCCCCAACTACGCCCAGGTTGATGAATTCTGTCAGTGGTGCCCCAACTACCCCCAGGTTGACGAATTCTGTCAGTGGTGCCCCAACTACCCCCAGGTTGACGAATTCTGTCAGTGGTGCCCCGGTGTCTCCCTGTGTTTTGGGTGATGAAACAGATACACAACAAAATGTTTAGCGGAACAAGCATAATTGTTTCTCAGAATTGTTAACATTTCTCAGAAGAGTGTTAAGAGTTCCCCGCACAGTTAAAAAGACCAACTAAGAAATTCTCCCAAAGGAAACACAAAAGGATGCTCCTTAGCAACATCAAAAAGAAACCGTTAACATTTTTTTGGCACATCGTGAGAAGATGAAAGTTGGAATACTAGGATACAACTGTAAAATTGAATGAAAGCGATATCATGGACGACAAAGAAAGTATATATTGGATAGCTTGGTGTCATGGAATGGTAAACAGTCTACAACATAATTTACATGATGAATTGTTGTTTGAGAATTGTGGATGGACATGATCGCCTACGCCACTTGGTAATTCACTTTAATGATGATGATTGTTAAGCTGAACAGCGAGAAGAAAACAGAGAAAATCTTCATCGTTTTACCACTTCCACTACAAACAAGTTGATCGCTTCAAGGTGCTCGTTGATAAATGTTCCTTTTGATGCAGTAAATGTTACTCATTCATAGAAACGTTCTCTTCTCCATCATTCCCCCTCCTCTCTCTCTCTCTCTCTCTAAATCTCTTTCTCTCTCAATCTCTCTTTCTCTCTCATTCAAAAACAAACTTCTGACTTTATTCGTCCACAAGTGGACTTTCCTTTATTTTCTTTCGCTTCCGTTTTCTTCCACATTTATCCTTGATCTTAATAAGCATCTTTTTGATAACCTTAAGTTCACTGAATATATGTTGTCTTACATAACGTGACTCAATATATGTTGTACTACATAACGTGACTCAATATATGATGTCATACATAACGTGACTCAATATATGATGTCCTACATAACGTGACTCAATATATGTTGTCTTACATAACGTGACTCAATATATGTGATACTACATAACGTGACTCAATATATGATGTCCTACATAACGTGACTCAATATATGATGTCCTACATAACATGACTCAATATATGATGTCCTACATAACGTGACTCAATATATGATGTCCTACATAACATGACTCAATATATGATGTCCTACATAACGTGACTCAATATATGATGTCCTACATAACATGACTCAATATATGATGTCCTACATAACGTGACTCAATATATGGTGTCCTACATAACGTGACTCAATATATGATGTCCTACATAACGTGACTCAATATATGATGTCCTACATAACGTGACTCAATATATGATGTCCTACATAACGTGACTCAATATATGATGTACTACATAACGTGACTCAATATATGATGTACTACATAACGTGACTCAATATATGTATCCTACATAACGTGACTCAATATATGATGTCCTACATAACGTGAAGCTCAGTGGTTAGTGAACTGGACTACCATGGACAAGGGGTAGGGTTCGATCCCAACCCACGGCTTCCGGGTTCACCCAGCCTTAAATGGGTACCGGATTTTTTTTCTGGGAAAGTAAAGCAGCATGGGCGTAATACTGACCACATTACCCCAAAAATCATGTGCTGAAGGTCTGTAAAATATAGGGTCACTAACACCATATTTCCCTAAACGCCACTTGGCGTGACGGGGGTACTTTACTTTACTACATAACTTGACTCAATATATGATTTCCTACATAACGTGACTCAATATATGTGGTCCAACATAAGACCAACATTATGAGAATTAAAACAGTTGGCAATAACCAAATAAAACTAGGAGAAATACATCTACTAGACGTACAATCTTACATATATCTGGGCAGTAATATAGATAAAGAGGGAGGAACAGAAAATGATACCAAAATAAGGATATCAAAAGCAAGAGGAGCTTTCATTGCACTGGGAAAAATATGGAAATCCAAAGAAATTAGGTTCAATACAAAAAGAAAAATTTTCAACTCAAATGTTAAGTCGGTCCTATTATATGGCTGTGAAACATGGAGAATAACAAAATTGGCAATCACGAAGGTACAGACTTTCATTAATGGATGCTTGCGCAGAATAAAGGGATGGAAATGGCAGGACAAATTCCCTAACGTGGAATTATGAAAATGTACCTGTCAAATACCAGTTGATAAAGAGATACAGCGAAGACGATGGCGATGGATAGGACACACACTACTGAAGCCAACTGAGAGTATTACACAGCAGGCCCATTTTTGGAATCCCCAGGGGAAAAGACAAAGAGGAAGACCAAGGAATTCTTGGAGAAGACAGATCGAAGCAGAGATGAAGATGATGGGGAAGACATGGAATGATCTTAAAAGAATTGCAAAAAACAGAACGACTTGGAAAGTGTTTGTTGAAGACCTATGCTCCACTGGGAGCTAAAAGGTAGAAGAACATAACGTGACTCAATATATGATGTCATACATAACGTGACTCAATTTATGTTGTCCTATGTAAACTGACTCAATATATGTTGTCCAACATAACGTGACTCAATATATGATGTCATACATAACGTGACTCAATCTATGTTGTTCTACGTAAACTGACTCAATATATGTTGTCCTAAGTAACATGACTTCCCAGCAGAGATCTTATTATGGCCCAGACAACACGCATTGAAGGCACTCGTCAGCACCAGCGGTCTGTGTCTCATAGCTGACTTCTGGTGCTTCAGTGAATCAGTGAACCAGAACTATCCAGCTCCCACTCCATCCCTTCAAAAACAGTCTGGCAAAATGAGTAGGGACAAAGAGGGAAGACACCATTGTACTAAAAAATGACATGCTGAAATCGGATGCATTGGGACGGAAGACACAGATATTACAGCTTTCAAGAAACAGTTATTACACAAGCGATCTATGCCCACTCTTAAGATAGAGAGAACGACGAAGCAGATTTGTTCCCCTTTAAACATTTGTTGAACGCAAGGGGAAACAATTGAAGATCCAACACATTTTCAGAAACATGCCGGCTTTTCTATTGGTGGATATATTTAGTTGAGGTCAAATTTTAAAAAAGAAACTGGAAATCTAAGAAAATTTTCTTTGCTATCAAGGGAGAATAGTCTATATCTATCTACTTCTAATGGTAGCAACAAAGAAAAAGACATCACTTCAGTGCACAATAAAGACAAGAGGAACAATATTAAAAACAGGTAAATGCATTTTAATAGCTGGAAACATTGTTAACCATAGACGATAGATGTATAACAGAGGTGAGAGGCAGAATGGATCAGGCAAAAGCAGCTTTCGAAAAAAGAAAAAAATGAGGAAGATACTGTGCAGTCCATTTTTGACAATATAAACAAGAAAAATAGTAGTTAAATGTTATGTCTGCTACAACAGCATATAACATCTCTAGATAAAAACTGCACAAACTACAGTATGAAAATTAACACAGCAAAAACAGAGGCTATGAGAATAAGCAAATTGAGACACCCATTAAGCATCAAGATCAAAGATAAAGAAATAAAACAAGTAGAGGAATTCAAGTATTTAGGCACAATGTTCACAGAAGATGGAAAACTAGACAGAGAAATTGACATGAGAATACAAAAAGCAAATGCTGTTACATACCAGCTTTCACCATTGCTAAGATATCCAAACATTTCTATGCCAGCTAAACAACAAATGATAAATAGCATTTTCATACCAACTTTGTGCTATGGAAGTCAAACATGGACCCTTTCTAAATCACAATTAAGGAAGATAAATCCATGTAAGATGCGATGCTTGAGAAAAGTAACAAAAAACACAAGAAGAGATAGAATACCAAATGAAACCATAAGAAAAATGGTAGGAACAAAACCCTGCCAAGAATATATAGAACAACAACAACTTAAATGGTTTGACCACCTGGTCAGAATGAATCCTCACCAATCACCATCAAGGGCGTTCTTCTCGAGAATGCATGGGAAAAGACCAAGAGGAAGACCCAGAAGAAGATGGAGTAACAGAGATATGTCACAACAAAGGAAAATCACTAATTCAGACAGTTCGAGCAGCTCAAGAACGACACATGATATAAAGCACGGCACCTTTTAGGTATCAGTGAAAAGAGAAAAGAGGAAGAAATGTTATGTAGAGCCAGTCTTAAAATATGAAAGTAAATCATGAACATTAGGACGACATGCAAGAAAATCACTGGAGGCCTTAGAAATGTGGTTTTACAGAAGAATGTTGAGAATACAATGGGTAGTTAAGAAGAGTAATAAAAACGTTCTGAAAGAGGCAAAAGCAAAAATAGATCTAATTTCCAATATTAGGAAGAAACAATCATCATTTTTGGCCATGTAATGAGAAGGGAACAGCTGAAATAT
This sequence comes from Megaustenia siamemsis, assembly GCA_032433765.1. Classification (NCBI taxonomy): domain Eukaryota; kingdom Metazoa; phylum Mollusca; class Gastropoda; order Stylommatophora; family Ariophantidae; genus Megaustenia; species Megaustenia siamemsis. Next base: position 17,070,276 of record JAVIAB010000101.1, read on the forward strand.
ATGTAACAACTGGGAAAATTGAGGGACGAAGAGCTAGAGGGAAGCAAAGAGTAAAGATACCAGACAGCTCTAGAGAATGGCTTAACAGAAGGTCAACAACAGAAATAATAAATAACTGTCGAGATAGAAAGTTGTGGAGAGACATGATCACCTATGCCAGCAGGCCCGGTACATGATAATGATGATCTACTTCCGCTTGTTTAAAGTAGTTGTTTCCCTTTACTTGTCCATGAAACTTAGTGGCCGTGTATTAAGACTAATCATCCAACATAGAACTGGAGTCGTCTGTCCCTGGACACTGCGGGACTTGCTGAGGAGGTGATCTGAGCACCTACGGACATGTTTGGAGTGCAATGATGTTGACCCGCAAATAACTCAATAGTTGTCTATGTTTACACTCCCGCATTAAGTTTGTCTTTCTCTCTAACACTCTCCTTTTTACAATCTTTTGTTTTATTGTCTCTTTACCCTCATATTAATTCCATCCCATTTACGTTATACTCCAATCAATTATTCTTCCTCTATCTCTATCACACTAGTATAGTACACTCTCATTACTAAATCCCCTCAATCGTTGACCCTTTTTTTTTCCTGCTAGTGCATTCACGAAATTTATTAAATTAATTACTAAGCAATACTACTTTTAGATATTTGGAAAACCGAGGCTGTGATGGGAATTCCCGCGGCGAAGTAATTCAAAGATTTGACACTGTTGAGAAAATTCCCGAAGTGATTTGACTTTCTGAAACCATTTTGATTGAAGACGGACATCTTGTCTTAGAGAAACATTTGAAACATAGGCTGATAATAAGTACTTGGTAAGTAGTGTTTTCTGCATCATTAATTATTTATTTTTTTTAGGGTAAAAAGTGAGTAAAATGTGAAACATGCACATACTACTGGACGGCCCCATTAATCCGCCAAAAGTGAACAGTACTGTTTATTCACTTAATAGTTAATAAGAAATCAAAGACCTCTTATTTGACGAAAATCACACTTATAAAAATAGTAATGGTGGTAGTAGTGGTAGTAGTAGTAGTAGTAGTAGTAGTAGTAGTAGTAGTAGTAGTTACATCAATGTAGTGGTTGAAGTAATAGTAGTACTAGTTGTAGTGGTAGACGTAATTGTTGTAGCAGTTGCTGTAGTAGAAGTAATAGTAGAAGTAGTTGTTGTAGCAGTTACTGTGGTAGAAGTAATAGTTGTAGTAGAAGTAATATTAGTAGTAGTAGTAATAGTAGTAGTAGAAGTAGTTGTTGTAGCAGTTGCTGTAGTAGAAGTAATAGTTGTAGTAGAAGTAATAGTAGTAGTTGTAGTAATAGTAGAAGTAGTTGTAATAGTAGTAGTAGAAGCAGTTGTTGTAGCAATTGCTGTAATAGAAGTAATATTTGTAGTAGAAGTAATAGTAGCAGTAGTTGTAATAGTAGTACTAGTTGTAGTGGTAGAAGTAATAGAAGTACTAGTTGTAGTGGTAGTAGAAGTAATATTAGTAGTTGTAGTAATAGTAGTAGTAGTTGTAATAGTAGTAGTAGAAGTAGTTGTTGTAGCAGTTGCTGAAGTAGAAGTAATAGTAGTAGTAGAAGTAATTGTTGTAGCAGTTGCTATAGTAGAAGTAATAGTAGTAGTAGAAGTAATAGTAGTAGTAGAAGTAGTTGTTGTAGCAGTTGCTGTAGTAGAAGTAATAGTAGTAGTAGAAGTATTAGTAGTACTAGTTATATTGGTAGAAGTAATAGTAGTACTAGTTGTAGTGGTATTAGTTGTAGTAATTGTAGCAGGTACTGTAGTAGAGGTAACAGTAGTAGTAGAAGTAATAGTAGTAGTTGTTGTTGTAGCAGTTGCTGTAGTAGGAAGTAATAGTTGTAGTAGAAGTAATAGTAGTAGTAGTTTATGGTTTTGGGAGTCTTGGCAGGCTGTTAGGGGCTGTTGATATAAGTGTCTTCATATTTGTGATATCAGTTAGGGACTGTTGATATAAGTGTCAGGAAAGCTAGGATTTCTGATCTTGTTTAAGATTTGGGCTGGTTGAAAAATAATAACACCAAATGGAAGAAATAAATGAAGACGCAAGTGGATGTTATTAAACCGAAAGCATGCAGCTCCAAGTATAGTAGTGTAAGAGCTCTTGTCATAATAATTGAGAGCTTATTTTACATGAAAAGAGAAGATTTTTTGTGAAAGAATAGCACAAACGGAGGTTGAATATCTCAAGATTTCTGTCAACAAATTGACTTACTTTTGCATTAAGGAATTATGTATTCTCAACAAAAAGAAATAAAGAGACTTGATGTTTTATGTATTTGATCAACTTACTTAAGTTAATGTAACTTTGTTTCCAACTTTGTCAACAGATGCTGTATCAACTTTACCTAAAGTGATTATACTAGAAAAGATGGCTGACTTGTCAAGACAACCACCAATGCCAGTCACTAGCAAAGATGGCGAGCTTCTGGTTAGACTGTTGACGTTTTTATCAGATAAAGAATTTGAGATCTTAAGTGACCACAAAAAGTGTATTCAACATTACAAGAGATTCCCAAGCACCAGTCATGGTAGGGATGACACCGCGGACAAATCACCATCTACTTTCTCTGGGTTCAGTCACAGCAAAGATATTGACGTTCTACAAACTGCTGCAGCTTATGTCGACAAGAGAGATGCATTAGTTAGAACTCCGTTACACTGGAGTGCCCACACTGGGGACATAGAACTTGTGAACATCTTCCTTAAGGCTGGAGCTGATATTTATGATGTAGACCGTCATAGGCAAACTCCACTACATTTGAGTGCCGAAAAGGGTTTCAAAGAAGTTGTTGAAGTTCTTCTTAAAGCTGGAGCTAATATTGATGCCGAAGACTGTTTTAAGAAAACTCCACTACATTTGAGTGTTAAAATGGGTCACAAAGAAGTTGTTGGAGTTCTTCTTAAAGCTAAAGCTAATATTGATGCTGAAGACTTTTTGGTGCAAACTCCACTACATATAAGTGCTGAAATGGGTTTCAAAGAAGTTGTTGAAGTTCTTCTTAAAGCTGGGGCTAATATTGCATTTGCAGACTGTTTAAAGCAAACCCCACTACATTTGAGTGCTGAAAGAGGTTACAAAGAAGTTGTTAAAGTTCTTCTTATAGCTGGAGTTAATATTGAATTTAAAGACTGTTTAAAGCAAACCCCACTACATTTGAGTGCTGAAAGAGGTTACAAAGAAGTTGTTGAAGTTCTTCTTAAATCTAAAGCTAATGTTAATGTTAAAGATTCTTATAGCCAAACTCCACTACATTTGAGTGCTGTAATGGGTTACAAAGAAGTTGTTGAAGTTCTTCTTAAAGCTGGAGCAAATGTTAATGCTGAAGGCCGTTATAAGCAAACTCCACTACATTTGAGTGCTGAAAAGGGTTACAAAGAAGTTGTTGAAGTTCTTCTTAAAGCTGGAGCAAATGTTAATGCTGAAGACCGTTATAAGCAAACTCCACTACATTGGAGTGCAGCAAAGGGTTACAAAGAAGTTGTTGAAGTTCTCCTTAAAGCTGGAGCTAATGTTAATGCTGAAGACCGTCTTGGACAAACTCCACTACATTTGAGTGCCGAAAAGGGTTACAAAGAAGTTGTTGAAGTTCTTCTTAAAGCTGGAGCTAATGTTAATGTTCTAGATATTATTATGCAAACACCCTTATATTATTCCGTCAAGAATGAACATGATGATGTTGCTAAAAGTCTTCTCCAAGCTGGTGCATCTGTTCATATAATAGATAAGTATGGACGAAGTGCTCTGGATTATATGAATAATAAACAAAAGGTTAGACTTGGCTTTAAATCTGTTAGCACATTTGACAGACTACGTAACTGGGTATATTCTAGAAAACAAAACGTTAAATATGAACACAATGTTAGGTCCACTAGCGCTGAATTTGAAAATGTTGAAACAATCAGTACCACATTTACAGAAGCTGACAGTCAGAGTGTCCAATTTGAGCTCAGCCATTCCAAGGGAGGTAAGACTTGTTCTGCGTTGCTTTTATTTTCTAATAAACGATAAGTTATCGCTAAGTATGTCTGAGTACCAATATCAACGCTGGCGAGGGGTGGATACCGGTGCCTACATCATTCAGAGGTACATTCTCGTGTATTGTTACATTCGACAGGTAATGTTGGAACAAAACTCAATCGTGGTCAATGTGGAGGTCAACAGTCTCATCTGAGATAACACCGATGCGGAAGATGCAGTCATCTATACAGACGGATCCGTAACACGACACCTAAGTAGTGCATGGGCATTTACAGCACGCTCGGCAGGCAGAATAGCCAAGGAAGACAGTGGTGGATACGTTATAACCACAAGTGGCATGACGATGGAAGTGATGGCAGTGACCAAGGCATTCATCTGGTCAGGCGGGATCTGTACGTATGCAGTGGCCAACACAGAACTGTAGTCGTCAGTCGCTGGACACTTCGAGACTTGATGAGGAGGGGATCTGAGCACCTATGGACATGTTCGGAATGCAATAATGATGACCCGCAAATAACTCAATAACTCAATAACTCAATAACTCAATAACTCAATAACTGAGTAGTTCAAGTACAATTAATAGAATTTTTTTTTACTTTTGAAAAATATTAACAAACATTATATTACTCTGAAGTAATAGTTTGAAAGGTGAAGTTATCGTAGTATTTGAAAGTGATGTTCACCGGTAACGTAATTGTGAAGTACTCTATAGCTGTAGGTTTTTGCTCTGGGTGTGTGTTCCATAAAATTGAAATTTGTTTACAGAGAATATTAATGACCTGTAGTTAGGAGATCTGTTGATATCGACGCTTTCTTTTCTCACTGCCACTGGTTGGTCGTTGATATATAAAGCCTATCGGTATATTATACAGTTTATTGTACTGTCACCTTGAAAAGAAACGCGCATTCTCACCCTCACTCTGGAGGTTATAGATATAACAAAGAGACATGGTTCAATGCGGCAGTATTAGCCTATGACGTTTGCATCCACAGACGAGAGGAGCCATGTGATTCTGCTATAGATCTGGAGGATGCACACAACAGAGTACCATTTGAATACCTCATACATATGCTTCTCAAACTTCCGGTGCACCCCTTCCTCATTAGATGGATCGCCGCGGCACTGTTTCAGAGGAGGGTGATACTCAGATGTGCAAGTTGGTCTTCTGAGCCAACATCCATTTGTCCAGGGCTGCCACAAGGCTCACCATTGTCACCAGTTCTATTTAACGTGTACACAATAACGATCACGGAACAACAGCTGGATGGAAGGGGAAGAACTATAACTTTTGCTGATGATATTCTGGTATATCGACAGGGAAGAGACAGACGGGAATTCGCCCAACAATGCAAAACGAACTCGATCGCATTTCTTTCTGGTGTGGGGTTTCAGGTGCCTTGGTTAATCCTAATAAAGCATCAGTGGTATGGTTCTCACTTAATAATCATATCGTTAACACGTAAACACCGGTGGTAGAAATGGCAGCTAATGTGGGGACTAGGGACAGGGTGATGACATACCTTGGAGATAATTTTGATCGCAGCCTGTGTTTTTGGTAACATGTCAACCATGTGATAACAAAATCCTTTAAAGGATTAGCCGCTTTGAAGATCATGGCAACTGCCAACATCGAGCAGAGTCCTTCTGTTCCAGGGACTAGATCACGCACCAATCGAGTACGCCCTGGCAGTTCTTACTACAGAATCAGTACAGCGGAAAATGACAGGGAGGAGAAAATACAGAATGAAGCTATGCGCATTATCTTGGGGTGTATGAGGGACTCTCCCTGTGTATCAATGAGGTATCTTCTTGACTTTCCAACCATGGATGACAGAATCATGATCTGGAGGGCACGAGCATGCCTGAAGATAAGTGCAAATAAAGAACATCCATTTCACCAGAAGTTGAACAAAGGGAAAAGTGTAAGGCTAAAAAGAGGCAAATCATGTGTGGGATGAGCAGAAGATATCATCAAACAGGTCTGTGGGCTTACCAATATCAACGTTGGTGAGGAGAGGGTACTTGTTCCTACGTCATTCAGGGGGACATTCTCATGTTTTGTCACACTCGACAGGTAATGTAAGGAACAGAACTCAGTCGTGGTCAATGCGGAGGTCAACAGTCTCATCTGGGATAACACCGATGGAGAAGATACTGTCATCTATACAGACGGATCTGTAAGACGACACCTAAGGAATACATGGACATATACAGCACGCTCGGCAGGCAGAATAATCAAAGAAGACAGCGGTGTATACGTTATGACTACAAGTAACATGACGATGGATGTGATGGCTGTGACCAGGGCATTCTTCTGGTTACAGTCACAAAACCACACCCACGATTGCATAATAAGTGATTCGATACGCATGATAAGAAAAGTAGAGGCGGGCTCTGTACGCAGGCAATGGGTCGAGTCAAGTCAAAAATACAAATATCTCAATAATATTAACGTATGGTCACATTTGTCTACGTCCCTGGACATCCGAGAGCACGAGGAAGTGAAAGAGCGGACAGGTTGGCTAGCTGTGCTGTCGTTGAAGACAGTCAACCAATGGACCGGGTGGACATCATCAATGCCCTCCGACATGTGGGTAGGATACAGGATTCTGACAACCATAAGTCCATGTCACTCCTTCGGATGAAAGAGATGGGAGTTAAGATGGGCACATCCAGAAACGAGAAACTTGGTGGGCGTGTAAGAAGACTTATCAACCAACACAGAACTGGAGTCGTCGGTCGCTGGATATAGACTTTAGTAGATCTATGAATATAGACTTTAGTAGATCTATGAATATAGACTTTAGCAGATATATAAATATAGACTTTGGTAGATCTATGAATATAGACTTTAGTAGATCTATGAATATAGACTTTAGCAGATCTATAAATATAGACTTTGGTAGATCTATGAATATAGACTTTAGTAGATCTATGAATATAGACTTTAGCAGATCTATAAATATAGACTTTGGTAGATCTATGAATATAGACTTTAGTAGATCTATGAATATAGACTTTAGCAGATCTATAAATATAGACTTTGGTAGATCTATGAATATAGACTTTAGTAGATATTGAGTTATTGAGTTATTTACGGGTCATCACCATTGCACTCCGAACATGTCCATAGGTGCTCAGATCCCCTCCTCAGCAAGTCTCTCAGTGTCCAGCGACTGACGACTCCAGTTCTGTGTTGATTGATAAGTCTTCTTACATAAAATATATATGAATATAGACTTTAGTAGATATATGAATATAGACTTCAGTAGATCTATAAATATAGACCTTAGTAGATCTATGAATATAGACTTTAGTAGATATATGAATATAGACTTCAGTAGATCTATGAATATAGACCTTAGTAGATCTATGAATATAGACTTTAGTAGATATATGAATATAGTATATCAGCATATATATATATATTTACGCTGTTGCAGATGCCACTTAATATATTTGTTATTAGTTGTCCACACTCTCTCACAGCTTCTATGAGCATCTACGGTCCGTCCCTATTTTCTTGAATGTTTACTTCTGGTCGTTGATCCTCACAAAGTCCCATGATTTATTCTGGCCATCTGTTTTTCTATTCTATCTTATGCGTAAAAATCGTGGGATAATTTATATTTTTATACTACATGTTACAAGACCTGGTAAGTGAAAATCAGAAAAAGTTATTATTTATCTCAATTTCTGAGACATTTTTTATAAATCTTATTTATGCTTTTAATAATTATTATACTATTTTAACATTATTTTTGCTACATTTGATGTACTTCAATCTTTTTTTTATTTGATGTATCAATTTAGTTGTATTTTTTATAAATTATTATCCTTGCGTGATTGTTAATTTTAATTCAGTGTGTTGTCCTGCAAATCTTGTCCAGTAAGTTCTGTTTGAAATGTTTCTCTAGGGCCTAGAATTTCTTTTGGAGTATAAGTGTTTTGGAAGTCCTGCTTCATTGTCTTCATTGTATTTGTTTGCTGTTTCAAGATTCGATTTAGTATACGCCACTTTGTTTTGTTTATTTCTTCTTCTTGTATCAATCAACTGTCCTCAATTTGTTTTTTTTTTTGTTTCTTGAAGTTTTTATCCTTGGAGGTATGAACTCAGTCCATGTTTGTTGTGTTGATTCTTTCAGTACATGTGCATTCCCCAATTTTATTTTAAATATCCTGACTAGAATTCTGTTAGTTACACACTGTTTTTGTAACTGACATCATACATAGCACTCGTGGTAAACCCATAGGTGCTGAGTCGCCTTTCAGACCACTGTAATATTGCATGTCCAGATTATTACCAACGTCATTGTGTCAAGGACAGAGCGTATTGCTGTAGACTTCCGGTAAATGAATAAACTCCGCCTTATTTTGTAATGAGTGAACCACTTTACCTGTTTGACATTTAAAATAACACTTTTCTTTGGTCACAACACACAAAATGTTACATTTTCAGTCTAATAGATTTTATTTTCACCAATCTTGAAATGTTACATACAGACAGACTATGTTATGAATCTCTGAAATCTTTCATTAAAACAGGTTTCTATTTTACCACTTCTAGATGTAGCATTATGTTCCACAATTGATAGACCTTCCAAATGTTGTATTATGTTGGGTTGTTTATCTCGTCAACAGTTTCTAGTTCAGCTACTGAACCATTAAGTGACATTTCTACATCAGTGGAGCATCGTGACCTAAATGATGGTGATCTTCAAGAAATCAGACAACAAGTTGATGATCACTGGGCCAAGTTTTCTCCACAACACAAAGAAGGCTGGGAGACAAATTGTTCACACGGTGTGAGGGCTGCGCTCAAGGCTGGACAAATTGTGATGTATGTTTCTTCTAACTATGTATATTTTGTAACAACAGTTAGAGACGACTAAAATTGGTTCTCTAATGACAGTTACAGACGGCTTATATTGGTTCTATAATGGCAGTTACAGACGGCTGATATTGGTTCTGTAAGGGTAATTGGAGATGGCTGATATTGGTTTTGTAATGGCAGTTAGAGACGACTGATATTAGTTCAACAGTTAGAGGCGACTGATTTTGGTTTTTTTACAGCAGTTAGAGACGACTGATATTGGTTCTATAACAGCAGTTAGAGACGACTGATATTGGTTCTGTAACAGCAGTTAGAGACGTCAGTAGTATATAATGCTGTGAACCCACCCCAAAAGTGCACGCACATGCACCGAAAGACAATAGATTTGGCACCGACTTTGCACGAAACATGCACCAAAACCGTGCCAAAGTCCGATAATCGGCTTATTATCTCGGTGGTCGTGATCGGCTTATGGTGTGCGATGGTGCGTGACGGCGCGTCGTGGTGTGCGGCTTATCGCTCGCTCGCCGGTTATCTCGGGGGTTCTAAAAGGAGGTCGGGCGACAGCGGTTCTAAAAGACGGATGGCGGTATCTCGCGGGTCGTTGCCGGCTATCGTGGCGTAAAGTGGGGAAAGGTGCCTTTATTGGTTATCATCATGTGTGGGTATTAGGCAACAGGAGGCGACATGTAAAAATGCTGACAAGCAATTATTAGTATCGTTAGCGTCATGTACCAGGTGTGATTATAGCGATTTTTTTTCTCTTCTCTCTCTCAAGCCACACAAATTGACACATCATCATCATGTGCCACCCTCAACACTATCATCATGTGCCACCCTCACATCATCATCATCATGTGCCACCCTCACACTATCATCATCATGTGCCACCCGTAACACTATCATCATGTGCCACCCTCAACATCCCCCTTCCTATCATCATCATGTGCCACCCTCAACACTATCATCATCATGTGCCACCCTCAACACTATCATCATCATGTGCCACCTCAACACTATCATCATCATGTGCCACACAAAGTATCAACCATCTCTCTCTCTCTCTCTCTCTCACACACACATTCATGGTAAACCAAAACAAAATTCGTTCTATATTTCACAACTTTATTAATACAACAAATATACGACACATATATATATATTACTGTCCGGTTGTTGATAATTTTAAGCGTCTGGACGGGCCCCTCGAAGCCGAAGTATCCACGGGGCGAGCAAACGATAAATGATACGGTCGTTTACGTGCTGTCTCGATGAAAAAGGCATGAGAATTCTGTTAAGTTTTGCGCCGCGACACTTAAGAAGTATATAATAAACACAATATAGACCGCACGTGTTGCTAAACAAATCTTGCAACACCCGCGGGTTGTAGACGAATGGAACGTGTGAGTTTTGCTCTATAAAGTTTAAAATATCCACGTGTCTGGGAGGCAAACCGTAGGAATCGAAATACTCACATTCGCCGACTCCGTTGTAAAATAGGGCCACCCAATGCTCTCCGGGTTCGTGGGCAGGGTCGGTGTTTATGACAAAGGCCGCGGTCGCCGTTGGGTCGATGCTTGGCGGTAAGTGGTTTCGTGGAATGACACTAACAAGGGAACAACGTCGAACGAAAATATCCGACATCAAAAGGTTGTAAATCTCCCTCGTGTTCATATTCTTCTTCTTTCTCTCTCAAACGGCGAAGTCTGTTAGAATCTGCCTTGTCTTGGACACCTCGAGTACCGAGTCCAACTCGGCGTAGACGATAACTTGTAGGGGAGTAGTGGTGGGAGCGGCAAACTTGAGTTCTATCGACAAGGGTCCGCTTGTGGCTAGCTCAAAATGGGAGCCGTCCAGTAGGCTGGACGAGAGGTCAAAACCAAATAGACAGTATCCGTCCTTGAATTCTCTATAATCAACGTTATTCCCAGCGTCTTTACCAATCAGACCCATGGCCAGATTTGTGCCGAAGAAAGCTCTCGCGTATTGATTTCGTTCAAAGTCCATAGTTAGAGGCTTTCCCGAGATACATTTCCCGTCGACCGTCAGGTTCATATAAATCAGACCAAAGTGTTGAAAATTGAACGGGTTAGCTGTGTAAACACCATTAAAAGCACTGGCCGTAATCAGACCTATCACTATACGGGTTGGTGTTTGAGACAAAAATAAATTGTTTTGACTGTGGGAGAACATCCCGCTAGCGATGGAAAATGTCTTGATGGTAACCCTCTTGATCGGGTACCGCGCATTCCCGCTTAAGAGAGCCTTTTCGTGGGCCAGAGAAATCGCGGGGTTTAGCTTAGCTTTCCTGACCACGAGCGCGGCGTAGGTGATAACACTCTTATAACCCACAGAGCTATCGTGAGCCGCGAGGCTGAACACATCCTTCGAGGGCGTGAGTTTTATCTTTACATCGACTCTGTTTAACATGTAACGATCCTGCACAAAGACATCAGAGTGCAAACGACCCATCATTTCAACCTCTTTACTACCCGAAGTCAAATCGCGCCGTGTTTTAAAACCGTCATTTTCTTTCAAATCGTCATGGTGGCCAGCTGTGTCTTTGTAGAACAGAGCGGCCGTCAAGTATCCCGTTTTCGCATCCTCCCCGTAATTTAGCGTGGCCTCAAACACTGCTCTAAAAGGATAGGTATTCTCCGACGGTGTAACCAACGTGTCGTTTAGCGATACGTCGACTTGTGAAAATAGACTGTGAAGATAATTGTCGACCGGTCCTACCTCAGCATCGACTGGTACACTATCACCATTCGGGAGGGTGATCTTGACCCGCAGATGTAAAAACGTGTTGAAAAGATCTAGATACTCCTCGCTGTTTCCAGAAATGAAAAACTCTATCGGTGCGCTTTGCGACTAAGCTGCGATCGGACGAAGTTCAATAAACTCGCCAGAGTCTAGAGATGTCTGTGTGGGTGGAACGCTAAATAAATCCAAACCAGAGTGAAGACATTCGCACGATTTGGGATGAATGAGGGACATTATTAGTCGAAAATATTCTTTGCCACCCTCGTCTTCGTCTTCTTCCCGCTCTTGTGCACCGAATGAAGGGGGAACCGTCCAGCTGTCGGTTTTATCCTCTTCGTAACGGGTTCTCCTGGTGGAGGTAACTTCATAACTCGCTTTCTGCTTTGACGTAAACCACTTCCTGATTGGTTGTTATCACGCAGGTGGTCTACGGCCCCGTGTAGCAGCCGCTGACCGGCCTCCTTAGCTCGTTCTTTGAAAGCTTCACCGACATTTTTCCCTGCTAATGCGTCCTGTGCGACCTGCATACCGGTCCCCAAGCCTTCTCTGAGCAAGGCCTTACCGCCGGTTTTTAACTAGGGTAAAATAGCCCTCCCGATTCCACCAAAGAAACTACCGATTCCTCGACCGCTCTGACTTCGACCTCCTATAAACACGGACATCCCATCGCCCGCCTGACAACAGTAAAAGTCTTCGTATAACTCAACATCTCTATGAAAGGGAGTGTGTTTCACCATTATACCAGCTCGAGATGCTTCTTGACTCGAAAGTGTACCGTTAGCACCGACGTCCCGCTGGTGAATGGAATGGTTTTTCCGTGTTCGTTGGCTAAAAGGATCTCGACGGTATCGAAGGAAAATCTACTCAGGGGTAGGTAGTGAGGCTTATCGTAGATCTGAAACACCGAGGTGTGATTTCTATTGAGAACAAGCACGCTCCTGAGGAGAGGCACCATCACATCCCCGACCAGTCTGGGGGAAACGAGATCGCAGTAGACGTAGACATTCTTCGCAACACTTTCCAAGTCCATTACACCCACGCTGAAGATATCGGGAGCCGTGTCTGATATTGAGGTCGTAGGGAAGGCTAACATGTTTTTCAAAGTGTCGCTTATGGTAACACTGACTCCTTTTTCGTAAAGTTTCAAGATGGCTTTATTCACCTCTTTTGCGTAAATGAATCTCATTTTTTTACCTTTCACTCCCCTGTACGACTCATCCTCCGCTTTTATGATCGACGCATTCAACGCGCCGATGAACGCATCGGGTTTCGTGTATAACCCAGGCTCCAATGTCACGTTGAAATAAAATCTGGCGTCGCAAATATCGTCGTTATCGAGATATTCGTAGCGAATCCAGACATCACCCTCTATCACATTGAAATAATTTAGCGGAAACTGTATCTCCACCAGCGCGATCTCAAACTGCGTCGAAATGTCAATGGTCTGAGGGAGTTTAACGAAAAAGTGACCTGGGTTATTATCCTTAAAAAGTTCCATAGATGCATTGCTGGGTAGGGTGACATAAAAACTCATTTTTTACTCGTTTCACCGTCGCCTCTCCAAGTTTGGATTCGGTAGCATGTAACCCAAACAGCTGCTCAGTAGGGCTATCCACAGTTTTCCCTCCTTCGCGTCTGGCTTTTCGGTGGTCAGATTGAACAGCGAGACCGCTACAACTGTATATATATAACTACCACTTGACAAATAAAGACAAGTTCTAAGTAGGGGGATAGTTTCCCAAACATCGACCCCCACCAGCGTGGTTCGCCGTCTCTCCCGACTCCCGAGTTTACGGCTCGCAAATCGGGCTCTCCACCAAAAGTTACCACTTCTTCTTCTTCTTCTCGCATCTCTAGTTTTTGTATCTGACAATGTCCTTGGACGGTATCCAAGTGTTAAATGAGGAATCGTACCCAAACCATTTGACTAAACACTCCTTTCGCCCAAAGGATGTGCGACGCTCGGTTATGATACTCTCGATTCTGTACTCGTGCTTGTCTCCAACTTTTTGAATTTCCGGTGTGTAGAATGACCCCTCTATCTCATCGCCCTTATCGTCTTTCAACACATATGTAACTGGGTTTGTTTCATTTACTCGACTGATGGAAAACAGTTCCTCCGTCCAAGCCGGGGCATAACCCTTTTTAAAATTGGCTCTGCCCAGGACCAGTCTAACTCGATCACCGGGCTTGTACAGGGGTCTTTCAAATTTAAAGTTGCGTTTGCTATTATACAACGTGTTCCATACCTGTTCTTGATTGTCTGCGTTGACGTCGACCGGTGCCATTTTTATACTTATGTGATATGAATGGTTATAACTTCGAAGTAGGGCGGGGAGGACTCGGACATAAGACAACTTATTGGATTTCGTGAAATATCGCCACATCCGTTGTTTCAGAGTCCTATTAAAGCGTTCCACCACGGCGGCCTTAATATCTTCGTTCTGCGTAGTGAAAAAGTGAACGTTGTTGTCAGCGAGGAATTTCTGAAATGTTCTGTTCAGAAACTCTGACCCCTTATCGGTTTGAAAACTCGCGGGTTTCCCCTCGAGAAATATCTTACCGACGGCTTCCACTAAGGATTTCCCCGTTTTGGTTCGTATCGGTACAGACCACGCGAATTTACTGAAAACGTCCACGCAAGAAACCAAATAGGAATATCCATCGTTGTGTTTTTTTCAAATGTCTCAAATCGATTAGGTCTGCCTGATATTGCTGTTGGGGGCCACTCGTTATAATGGGACGCCTTTCAAATCTGCGACGAATTGGTTTATGAAGGGTATAGGTATCCTGATGACTCAGCCATTGTTTGATCTTTGCGAGTCCCAGTTTGGTGTTACGTTGCAGGGCCGTTGCACCACTATACGCCCCTGGTCGACTAGGGTCAAAGTAACGACGTCTCAATATTTTCTCCACCGTTCCCAATATTGGTGTTGGGATTCCGCTCTTTCTTTTTTTTAGGTCTCAGTTTATACGTGGTTACGGGCGGAGTGGTTTCATCACCTACCTTTGGGGTTTCCGCTGGTGGTGGTGTCTTGGTCTGCTCTGGTGATACCTCGATTGATGGTGGTGGTGGGGAAGGTGTTTTTTCTGTTGCCGTGTTGTGTTGAATGAGATCGACCGAGCCCAGTGAGCGTCGTTTATACTGCTCCAATCTAGTTAAATATTGATGCAGGGCACGTTGGTACACTCTGGCCTTATCGGCGGGTGCTAAATCATCGCGGAATAGGATACGTTGCATTTCATCATCTAAATCTCTCAAGTTGTCACCGATCGCCTCGGGTAGGGTATACGACGTGGTAGTAGACTGTTTAAGACCACGAGGAATCGAGGATCCACCAAAATCATTTTTTTTGCCATTGTTACGCACCTAGTACTCCACCGAGAATACTTAATATAGGACGGAGCAAAGCACCTATAAACCCACCGGTTTGTAGAATCTCTCTCCGCCGCTTAAGACTCGGTTTCTTTTTAGTGAGAAGTCTCAACTTGTTCTTGTGTCGACGTAGCTCGCACTTCTGTCGCTGAGTGAGTCTAACATTACCTTTTAATATGTTATGACAACACTCGCACAAAAAGTTAATGAGTTTGGGAGAGGCTGTTTTTAATATGGCTCTTAAACCGGTCGGCGAGGCGGCGCGCATACATTTCAACATTTCACCGTGCCGTCTAAGTGCTTCATCACACATGATTCTCTACTTTGTCACGTAGACGATTTGTCTCTCCCCCGGGAATATTTTTGTTCTCAACCTAAGATTATCAGGTGTGTCCTGACGAAGATCGACCAGCAAATAACCGTGAGGAGTCGCTGTCGCGTCCTTAAAACTATCTTGGAGGTACCCCACCTGACCCGGGTACATTTGTTTACCCAGATTCATAATTTGACTCCCGTCTCTCGGGTTCTTGAAAAGGACTAAATAGTGCGTATTGAGACTTATGGTTCGATGTTCTTTATTTTTTCCAAATAGATTTTGAACAATGTACATCACACTAATATCTCTGTGATGACTACCTTTGGTGAATAATTTTGTTACCCGCTCGTCCGTCTCAGACATCAAGTCGTCGATGACGATCAGCCTTCTCTTCTTACCACCTTCCAATTTATCGACGTCTGGTAGACCCTCGATAAATCTCACTGACCCCATAGTCTCGTATATCGATTGCCATTCCCCATAACACCATATAACTTCCTCCGGTACGGGGACAGCTAGCTCGTGAAGGTTCTGTATAAACTTTTGCACAAATACCGTTTACCCACACCCGGTAGGACCGGCTATCAGAGCTGTGAAGGGATGATTCCATCGGGGATCCATCCTCACAAGTGCTACTAACTTTAGTGATTACGCCCCCCGACGAAAATAACGAGTGATTTTAGGTCAGCGCACGAGGTTTCCCCCTCTTCAACTAACACCTATTTTTAAAATCCACAACCTATATAAACACGACAGGGGGGAGGAGGAGTTTCCTAGTCTCAGGCCGCATTACCTGAGACCGAATTGTTACACGCATCATATTTCCCCACACATCACCCTATTGGGTCAGTTCCAGAGGTCACTGAACATGTCGCAATTCGACTGATTACCACGCCTGATAACGTATTGCGTTAGCTGCTATAAATAGACGGTCTTCGACCCGATAAACGTAAGGGTATAAAAACCCCACAGTCGAGCAGTGTACACGCACACACATAACCAACGTCTGTTGCCAGGTGGTTTGTTTTTCTTTGAATATGGAGTCGTGTAGCTTGAATACGCCAATTTCGTTTGATCTCAGTGATCAGCGCATATTTATGTCACGTGGAAATGAGACTGTAGTTCCATTGTCTAAAGATGGCGTTAAGGCAGTCTCGGTTTGTGTTTTTCGTAACAGACCATTGATAAATATAAGGACATATAGTGGTGATAGTTTTTTGAAGTTTCCTACCAGAACTGGGATAACACTATCGAGAGAGGAATTTATCACGTTAGTTGAGATGCGAGAGGAAATTTTAACCGCTTATGCTAACCTCAACTACACACCGCCTGTTGTTAACCAGATCAGCTACACGCCACCTCTCGTTAACCAGATCAACTACACGCTGCCTGTCGTTAACCACCAAAACTACATACCATCTCTTGTTAACACGAATCTCATCGACTACACGCCCCCCTTTGTTAATCAAGGGAACCTCGCTCTTGTTAATCAGACGACAGATCCGGCAGCCAATATGAATGCCGCGGGTGTTTCAGCAGAGTCACCAATTACATATTCCAGCTTTGATCAAGGTTTTGTCAAAATGGAGGGCGGTTGTGATTTGAAGGCTAATGATACTTCCTATGTACCCGTGTTTGATAGACATTTAACAAACACATACCACCAAAACAGGAGGGAGGAAACCCAGACGCTTAAAATTATCAACAACCGGACAGTAATATATATATATATATGTGTCGTATATTTGTTGTATTAATAAAGTTGTGAAATATAGAACGAATTTTGTTTTCGTTTACCATGAATGTGTGTGTGTGAGAGAGAGAGAGAGAGATGGTTGATACTTTGTGTGGCACATGATGATGATAGTGTTGAGGGTGGCACATGATGATGATAGTGTTGAGGGCGGCACATGATGATAGTGTTGAGGGTGGCACATGATGATGATAGTGTTGAGGGTGGCACATGATGATGATAGGAAGGGGGATGTTGAGGGTGGCACATGATGATAGTGTTGAGGGTGGCACATGATGATGATGTGTCAATTTGTGTGGCTTGAGAGAGAGAAGAGAAAAAAAATCGCTATAATCACACCTGGTACATGACGCTAACGATACTAATAATTGCTTGTCAGCATTTTTACATGTCGCCTCCTGTTGCCTAATACCCACACATGATGATAACCAATAAAGGCACCTTTCCCCACCTGCACGCCACGATAGCCGGCAACGACCCGCGAGATACCGCCATCCCCCTTTTAGAACCGCTGTCGCCCGACCCCCTTTTAGAACCCCCGAGATAACCGGCGAGCGAGCGATAAGCCGCACACCACGACGCGCCGTCACGCACCAACGCACACCACGAGATAAGCCGATTACCGATCACGGCCACCGAGATAATAAGCCGATTATCGGACTTTGGCACGGTTTTGGTGCATGTTTCGTGCAAAGTCGGTGCCAAATCTATTGTCTTTCGGTGCATGTGCGTGCACTTTTGGGGTAGGGTTCACATCATTATATACTACTGACGTCTGATATTGGTTCTGTAACAGCAGTTAGAGACGTCTGCTATTGGTTCTGTAACAGCAGTTATAGACGACTGATATTGGTTTTGTAACAGCAGTTAGAGACGACTGATATTGATTTTGTAACAGCAGTTAGAGACGTCTGATATTGATTCTGTAACAGCAGTTAGAGACGACTGATATTGGTTTTGTAACAGCAGTTAGGGACGACTGATATTGGTTTTGTAACAGCAGTTAGAGACGACTGATATTGGTTCTGTAACAGCAGTTAGAGGCGACTGATATTGGTATTTCTAACAGCAGTTAGAGACGACTGATATTGGTTCTGTAACAGCAGTTAGAGACGACAGATATTGGTTCTGTAACAGCAGTTAGATACGACTGATATTGGTTCTGTAACAGGATTTAGAGACGACTGATATTGGTTCTGTAACATCAGTTAGAGACGACTGATATTGGTTTTGTAACAGCAGTTATAGACGACTGATATTGGTTTTAACAGCAATTAGAGACGACTGATATTGGTTCTGTAACAGCAGTTAGAGACGTCTGATATTGGTTCTGTAACAGCAGTTATAGACGACTGATATTGGTTCTGTAACAGCAGTTAGAGACGTCTGCTATTGGTTCTGTAACAGCAGTTAGAGACGACTGATATTGATTCTCTAACAGCAGTTAGAGACGTCTGATTTTGGTTCTGTAACAGCAGTTAGAGACGTCTGATATTGGTTCTGTAACAGCAGTTAGGGACGTCTGATATTGGTTATGTTACTGCAGAGGTAAAGGCATCAAGATGCGTAGAGATGCGAAGCTGCTGTAAAGCTGATGATAATAGCAATACTAAAAGAAAAAAAGAAAAATGTGGTATGGTGACAGCTTTACGTGGTAATGGACAAAACAGAAGTTGACGTTTCGGCTAAGTAGGTCTTCAGCTGGAACAAACAACAAACACAAATATATTTATATATATATATATATATAAGGATATGATAACAGATCTAACTACATGGCGATAATACGATAGATATTCAAGAAAGGAAATAAAAAAAGGGTAACTTCCCTGTGTTCCAGAGCGTGGTCAATCTCCGAATGGACTAAAATGATAAGTCAGGATGACCAACTATAAATCTCACTGACCAGGCAGTCAAGCGAGAAGACGAAACCAGAAGGGTTCTAAAAATATGGGGAGGTGTGTACAGGATATGTATACACTATGCAAATCTAACTCTGTGTGTGCACCCCGAACCGATGTGTAAAAAGAAACGTGTGTATATAACAATAAATGCGTACAAGCATAAAACCGCACATATATTGGCACAAAGCCCCAAAAGAAAAACCAAAAGGAGCCCAAATGTGCCAATACATATGCAGACAAATATATCTACATGTATAGGTTCGGTTGCGCATGGTAATAAGAAATATGTAGTAGGTGTCCTATGTGTATGAGAGTGATATGTTCATACCTTGGGGGGGGGGGGGCGAATCCAACGGGCAATAAGACTATTCTCAAGGGCGAACCGGCTGCGATTGCTGGAGTGACAGGAGACAATGCCAGTAACTTGCATGCCAGGTTTACCACTATGGCCAGGGGAGTTGAAACGGGCAGACACCGGGCTGCCAGTCTTTTGTTCAACATCACGAAGATGCTCACAAAATCTGACACTCAAGCGTCGTCCACTTTCGCGCACATACGTCATCTGGCAATGCTTACATATTATGGCGTAGATGATATTCCGTGACACACAAGTAAACCCCTCCTTCATGTCGAATCGCTTATTAGGGAACAAGACCGAATCGGTGCAAAGCACGTAGTCACAAGTTCTGCAAACTCGACGTCCACAACGAACAGTACCAAGGTGTTTGTGGTTTGAGCGGGGGAGGCGGCACGTGACAAGAATGTCTCTCAGACTCCTGTCATGTTTGAAGGCTGTCAAAGGAGGATCACTGAAAAGTAGGCGGGTAGTGGGATCTGAGTGGAGAATGGAGCGATACCGGTTAAGGATCCTCACCGCAGCCAAGTTGTGGGGTAGTAGGTGAGGGTCCTATCAGAGGGACGGCGGGTGGATGGGGTGAGTGCCACAGGACGGGAAATATCGAAAGCTTGCTGGAAGGAAGATTGGAGAACAGAATTAGGATAGAGTTAACGCCTAAAGAAACTTAACATCAGGTGGGCCTGTTGGAGACGATCTTGATCATCCTGGCAGATACGACGAAGTCGTAATAATTGAGAATATGGAATGGAATCTCTGCAGCGAGATGGATAAGACGATGTGTAGAGAAGATAACAGTGGGCGTCCGTGGGTTTATAGAAGACGGAAGTGTGGAGAAGATAACAGTGGGCGTCCGTAGGTTTATAGAAGACGGAAGTGTGGAGGCTGGAGGTACCAAGGGAGACGATCAGATCAAGAAAAGTGACGGACGAGATAGAGATATAAGATGTAATCTTGATGGATTTGTGAAAGTCACCAATGTAGTCGATGAACCTGGAGATGTCATCTTGATGGATTTGTGAAAGTTACCAATGTAGTCGATGAACCTGGAGATGTCATCTTGATGGATTTGTGAAAGTTGCCCATGTAGTCGATGAACCTGGAGATGTCATCTTGATGGATTTATGAAAGTTGCCAATGTAACCGATGAACCTGGAGATGTCATCTTGATGGATTTATGAAAGTTGCCAATGTAATCGATTAACCTGGAGATGTCATCTTGATGGATTTATGAAAGTTGCCAATGTAATCGATGAACCTGGAGATGTCCTCTTGATGGATTTATGAAAGTTGCTAATGTAATCGATGAACCTGGAGATGTCATCTTGATGGATTTATGAAAGTTGCCAATGTAATCGATGAACCTGGAGATGTCATCTTGATGGATTTGTGAAAGTTGCCCATGTAGTCGATGAACCTGGAGATGTCATCTTGATGGATTTGTGGAAGTTGCCAATGTAGTCGATGAACCTGGAGATGTCATCTTGATGGATTTATGAAAGTTGCCAATGTAGTCGATGAACCTGGAGATGTCATCTTGATGGATTTATGAAAGTTGCCAATGTAGTCGATGAACCTGGAGATGTCATCTTCCGGCAAGTCAGTCAGTCCAAAGACATCATCGATGTACCGGAGGTATTTAAGGGGAAGGGGGCCACGGTACGAATTAAGTATTTGATGTTCAAGGTAACCCATGAACAGGCAAGCATAACTAGGACCCATCTTGGTTCCCATTGCTACCCCACTCACCTGGTCATAGAACTGTCCATTGAATTCGAAAGTATTAAGGTTGAGAACAAGTTCAGTGAGACAGAGGAGAGTAGTAGTATCCACAGATGGATGTTTTCTTTGGTCAAGAAAGAATTGAAGAGCTATAAGGCCATCGGCATGAGGGATAGAGGTATACAGAGAGCATACGTCTAGGACGGGGATAGAGGTATACAGAGAGCATACGTCCAGGACGGGGATAGAGGTATACAGAGAGCATACGTCTAGGACGGGGATAGAGGTATACAGAGAGCATACGTCCAGGACGGGATAGAGGTATACAGAGAGCATACGTCGAGGACGGGGATAGAGGTATACAGAGAGCATACGTCGAGGACGGGGATAGAGGTATACAGAGAGCATACGTCGAGGACGGGGATAGAGGTATACAGAGAGCATACGTCCAGGACGGGGATAGAGGTATACAGAGAGCATACGTCCAGGACGGGGATAGAGGTATACAGAGAGCATACGTCCAGGACGGGGATAGAGGTATACAGAGAGCATACGTCGAGGACGGGGATAGAGGTATACAGAGAGCATACGTCCAGGACGGGATAGAGGTATACAGAGAGCATACGTCGAGGACGGGATAGAGGTATACAGAGAGCATACGTCGAGGACGGGGATAGAGGTATACAGAGAGCATACGTCCAGGACGGGGATAGAGGTATACAGAGAGCATACGTCGAGGACGGGGATAGAGGTATACAGAGAGCATACGTCCAGGACGGGGATAGAGGTATACAGAGAGCATACGTCCAGGACGGGGATAGAGGTATACAGAGAGCATACGTCGAGGACGGGGATAGAGGTATACATAGAGCATACGTCGAGGACGGGGATAGAGGTATACATAGAGCATACGTCGAGGACGGGATAGAGGTATACAGAGAGCATACGTCCAGGACGAAAAGTCGGTACGAGCGTTCAGGGGTAAGGGAAAGAGAAGAGAAGTTAGTGAGAGCATGGTTAGTGTCCTTGACATAGGTGAGAAGGGATGTCACTATGGGTTGGAAAATGCTGTCGAGATAGTCGGATATATGTTCTGTAGGACAACTACATGCTGGAATAATGGGACAACTACATGCTGAAACAATGGGACAACTACATGCTGAAACAATGGGACGACCAGGATTATTGGGCTTGTGGATCTTATGAAGCATGTAGAAGGAAGGTTTGCCTAGAGCACTTTCTGGGATGATGAGACGGGACGCGCTATGAGGAAGGGATTTATCATCGATAAGCTGTTTGGTGGTTGAGCGAACCTTCTCATTGTTGATAGTAGTGGAATCACTGGGGCAAGGTTTATAGAACGTAGAGTCAGATAATTGATTGGCGCCTTCTTTGATGTATAGGTCCTTACACCATACTACCACAGCTCCTCCCTTATCAGCTGGTTTAATGACGATATCTTCCCGATTTCGGAGGTTCGAGAGGGCTCGAAGTTCAGCGGGAGTTAGGTTGGAACGAGGTACCCGGCGAATGGGGAGTTGCTCGATCTCCCGAAGAGTAATCTGTATATATAAGTCGAGAGCCCTTGATGCACCAGGAGGCGGCGTCCAATTCAATTTCCGGGAATGAAAGCGAAACAATTCATCAACATCAGAGGAAGATGAGGTGTCCGATTTCCCGCAGTGATAGTATTTTAAACTACTGCAGCATGAGACGGCTGATGTTGGTTTTGTAACAGCATTTAAACATGGTTGATAATGGTTCTATAACAACAGTTAGAGATGGTTGATGTTGGTTCTGTAACAGCATTTAGAAGTGGTTGATATAAATGTCTTCACTTTTGTAATAGCATTTGAAGAAGGTTGATGTGTGTATCTACATGTTTGTGACAACAGTCACAAGGTATGGTTGATACAAGTATCTTCAAGCATGTGACAACAGATAGAGAAAATATATATAAATGGCTCCTTCTCTGTGACAGCAATCAGAGAAAATAGATATAAACGGCTCCTTCTCTGTGACAGCAATTAGAGAAAATAGATATAAACGGCTCTATCTATGTGACAGAATTCAGAGACACTCAATGTATTAATAAGTATATATCTTCATGTCTGTATTTATCCTTCTTTTAATTTCTGAATGAACTATGTCCAGGCAAACAACATTACACGTCACCAACAACAAAATCTACAAGAACAAGAAAATCTACAAGAACATCTACAAATGTGGACCAGGATCGGAACTCAGATTCCTCCAACCTGGTGTTGTGTCTGTGAACGGCCAAATTGTTGTTCATGAAAGAAGAGATGATGATGATGATGAATATGAAAGCGAATATGATGGCAGCCCGAGTGATGATAACAGTGATACCAATAAACAAGGTAGTATCTACCTCATGTATGTTTTCTTCCTTGTTTTCTTTTCCCCATATGTGGATATTTTTTGTTTCAATTATATCATTTTAAAATACCATTCTGTCAGTAATGTTGGCATTCTCAGACATAGATTTATTCAGCTCGTTCTGATGGTGTACCCTCAAAAACATCTTATCGTACACCAGGATAGGCAAAGTAAGGCCCGTGAGCCAGAAGTGGCCCTCCAAGCAATTTTGAAAAAAAAAATAGAGAATTACAAATTGAAACAAATATGCGAGAATAAAACATAAATATTGAGTTATTTGCGGGTCATCATCATTGCACTCCGAACATGTCCATAGGTGCTCAGATCCCCTCCTCAGCAATTCCCTCAGTGTTTAGCGACTGACGACTCCAGTTCTATGTTGGATGATAAGTCTTCTTACACGCCCACTAAGTTTCTCATTTCTGGCTGTGCCCATCTTAACTCCCATCTCTTTCATCCGAAGAAGTGACGTGGATCTGTGATTGTCGTCATGTGCTCTTCCCACATCTCGGAGGGCATTGATGATGTCCGCCTGATCCATTGGTTGCCCGTCCTCAACTACAGCGCAGCTAGCCAATCTGTCCGCTCTTTCATTTCCCCGTACTCCCGCATGTCCAGGGACATAGACAAAGGTGACCTTACGTATTTTGGATTTCTGCAACGACTCTACCCATTGCATGCGTACAGAGCCCGCCTCCACTTTTTTTATCATGCTCATCGAATCACTCAGTATACATGCGTGGGTGTAGTCTTGTGACTCTAACCATTTGAATGCCTTGGTCACTGCCATCACCTCCATTGTCATGCTACTTGTGGTCATGACATATGCACCACTGTCTTCCTTGACTATTCTGCCCGCTGAACGTGCTGTAAATGCCCATGCACTTCTTTTGTGTCGTCTTACAGATCCGTCTGTATAGATGACTGCATCTTTCTCATCGGTGTTATCGCAGACGGAAACGTTGACCTCAGCATTAACCACGACTGGGTTCTGTTCCCTACTTTTCCTGTCGAGTGTGACAATACACGAGAAAGTCCCATTGAATGACGTAGGCACCGGTATCCACTCCTTGCCAACACTGTTATTGGTAAGCCCACAGACCTGTTATATGACTTCTTCTGCTCGGCCCACCCATGATTTGCCTCTTTTTAGCCTGTCACCTTTCTCTGTGTTGGGCACGTGGTGCAATGGATGCTCTGTATCTGTACTAATCTTCAGGTATGCTCGTGCTCTCCAGATCTTGATTCTGTCATCCATGGTTGGAAAGTCAAGAAGAAATAATTAGCGAATAAAACCTGTGGAAACTTCGATCGTACAAGACTGCGAAGATCAACTCTTTAATAATACGATCTGAGGCCAAGGTAACGTCAGTATTGTGTTATGTTCTTTATTTGTAAAGCTGTCACCATACCTTGGAGTGTTTAGTACACCCCACCATTGGCTCCTTGCTACCAGCTTTACCGCAGCATTGCAATTATTTGCCTGTTCCATACTTTAATATGGTCTATTGACAGAAGATACTGAAACAAGTGATACTTTAATATGGTCTATTGACAGAAGATACTAAAACAAGTGATACTTTAATATGGTCTATTGATAGAAGATACTAAAACAAGTGATACTTTAACATGGTCTATTGACAGAAGATACTGAAACAAGTGATACTTTAATATGGTCTATTGACATAAGATACTGAAACAAGTGATACTTTAATATGGTCTATTGACAGAAGACACTAAAACAAGTGATACTTTAATATAGCCTGTTGACAAAAGATACTAAAACAAGTGATACTTTAATATGGCGTATTGAAAGAAGATCACAACATATCCCAATTAATGAATTACTCAGATCACACAACTTCTAACATGTACACAAGTTAGTAGATAACTTGTCTCATTTCTCTACGTCACTTAATCAATAATTGTCTGATCTACTACTGTCATGTTCTTCTATATCATTTTACTTGTTGTGCCCTATTCTATGTGTACAAAGAGTACCACACACTTTTTGCCTCTAAAATGGGTACCAGACTGTTGTGGGTAGCAAAGGGAGTCTGTTTTGATCCCGACCATATCACACAAAATTGTGCCTTTGTTCAAGGATAAATATAATTACTAACACCATATCTCCCATACCCATGGGGTGGGGTGTGGGGAGGGGGGCCTTTACCTTTTTTTAAATATAATCTTTACAAGTTGTGATACATTGAACATCTACAAAAATAGGAATTAATTTCAAAATATGAAATATTTATTGATAATCTCCACATAAGAAAATATATATAGACTTACACGAGATTTTGTTTTTGCAGTAGCCACTTCCTTGTTCCAAATTTCCATCATATGAGAATTATTAAGCCAAACAATTATTGCTGAAGTCAACTTTTACCACTCATATTCTTATTGTTGCCTTTTGTGACCGAACAAAGTCAAGGAACATGTCAATTCTCTGATATTATCAATTTATAGTTTCACATGCCCTCTGTGTTATCTCCCCTTTATTTCCTATAAAATAGTTTTAGCGCGGCCTGGACAAGTGTAATATGTGGCCCTACCACTTCAACTGACACTTCTTTGTTATGGTTAGACGTCATTATCTGCTGATTATTTCCATTTTTTAACTTATTAATTTGTGAACATTTTACATCCGATTATAGAATCAGCCTAAAAGAATGATGATATTTTGAGTAATCTTATGTCAGCCTCGATCTTCAGAACTCTAAAGAAAGATTACACCAAATTTAAAAACAAAGCAATATTACTATTCTTTCTCATTGATGACTTCTCATTTGGTCATATTTTTTTAATGCATTCTCTTAAGTTTAAATGTGTCATTTAAATGTCATACAATTTGTTTGGAGTGAGCCTCTCTCTCTCACTTACTCTCTGCTGCCTTGTTTGCTCCTTTAATGTCGAGGGAGATACAAAGTTCTATTTCTCGCCCTTATAGCAACCTAAACCATTGTCAATTTATGTTGTAGCTTTTCTTAAATGTTGCCAGTCCATCTTACTCTGGGACTACCACAAGCTTGTGTAGTGAGTAGATGAGTAAAGTAGATAAATTATCAGGTTGTTGCCAGTCCATCTTACTCTGGGACTACCACAAGCTTGTGTAGTGAGTAGATGAGTAAAGTAGATAAATTATCAGGTTGTTGCCAGTCCATCTTACTCTGGGACTACCACAGGCTTGTGTAGTGAGTAGATGAGTAAAGCAGATAAATTATCAGGTTGTTGCCAGTCCATCTTACTCTGGGACTACCACAGGCTTGTGTAGTGAGTAGATGAGTAAAGCAGATAAATTATCAGGTTGTTGGCAGTCCATCTTACTCTAGGACTACCACAAGCTTGTGTAGTGATTAGATGAGTAAAGTAGATAAATTATCAGGTTGTTGCCAGTCCATCTTACTCTGGGACTACCACAGGCTTGTGTAGTGAGTAGATGAGTAAAGCAGATAAATTATCATGTTGTTGCCAGTCCATCTTACTCTAGGACTACCACAAGCTTGTGTAGTGATTAGATGAGTAAAGCAGATAAATTATCAGGTTGTTGGCAGTCCATCTTACTCTAGGACTACCACAAGCTTGTGTAGTGAGTAGATGAGTAAAGTAGATAAATTATCAGGTTGTTGGCAGTCCATCTTACTCTAGGACTACCACAAGCTTGTGTAGTGAGTAGATGAGTAAAGTAGATAAATTATCAGGTTGTTGCCAGACCATCTTACTCTAGAACTACCACAAGCTTGTGTAGTGAGTAGATGAGTAAAGCAGATAAATTATCAGGTTGTTGCCAGTCCATCTTACTCTAGGACTACCACAAGCTTGTGTAGTGAGTAGATGAGTAAAGTAGATAAATTATCAGGTTGTTGCCAGTCCATCTTACTCTAGGACTACCACAAGCTTGTGTAGTGAGTAGATGAGTAAAGCAGATAAATTATCAGGTTGTTGCCAGTCCATCTTACTCTAGAACTACCACAAGCTTGTGTAGTGAGTAGATGAGTAAAGCAGATAAATTATCAGGCAAGGGGAGATTGTGTAAACAAGTTAGTATTTTGTTGTGTTACTTTTTTGTAAAACTGTGACTAAACACCACTTGATCCATGTACACACATGATCCCTGTACACACTTTACTCATTTCTAATTTTAATTTGAAGTCCAAGATAATAATGATCGTTTTGTGTGTTTATCCCCAGGATCATAGATAATGATGACAGATGATACTGGACACTTGAGAGCTGGTTAAGTGGTTGGTATAATGTGCATAGTACATCTCAATGAAAGTCCTAACTAAAAACTGAACAATTAATAAACTGATTGACAAAATGTGCAAACATTAACAATCATACTAATGATAACCTTTTAAGATTATATATATATATATATTTATTTTACTTTGAATCTACTACAACCATTAGACTTGCTTTACTAACACTGTGATAATGCTAATCTGATAATCAATGACTTGGAGTGCAAAATAACAAATGCTTTAAACACACCAGTAGAATGTGTCTCAGCAGTAGTGTAGGCACTATTTGATATCACATATTTAACATGAGCTGTCAATAGTCACTCCAACATACTCCATTCACCATTTAGTTCATGTCAGGAACATCTACTTCCCTATTTTTAACTGTTAAATTCACGTCACAACTAACCAGGCTTGTTGCAGTTGATCATTTCATTTATTTTGTCTGTGTCACTTTTTAATTTCCTGCAAAGTTTTATGTGAACAAACATCCAATTTATATGTTGCAGATCTACTTCTATATTTCATCCACTAATTATTTTAGATAGTTTTTTTTTTTCAAACTGTCTATGTTTTTATTGCTGCTACCTTCTCTGATTTTGTTAACACCACATGACACAGTGGTTAGCCATCTTGTAACTCTGAGCACACAGATTGTCATGGTATTGACCCAAAACATGCGTAACTGTTTATGACATTATGACTTTTCAGTTCATGGCATTATGACTTCATTGTTCATGGCATTATGACTTCATTGTTCATGGCATTATGACTTCGTTGTTCATGTTATTATGACTTCACTGTTCACATCACTGGCTGTAAACCACTCCCAGTCTAACAGCTTGTACAATCAGATGTACACATTTCTACCATTTGATACATTTTTCAAAGCGGTTGCGACAGCAACGATTGAATCATGTTTCCATGAAGTGGAATCCTCGATCTCAAAATAATGTGACAATAAACCCACAAGACCACATGTCTCGTCACTGGACTGTAGATATCTAAGTTATCAGGGATGTTGCAACTGTCTCTATGATAGAAAAAATGAATTTCAGCGACTTAATCTTTCTCATTAACTCGACACCAAGACCCTGTAAGTTCTAGCTCTATACTCACTACAGTGATTATTTTTAAAATATGGGTAATGAGTTAGTATCGCAGGGTGTTTACTAGATTTACGGACCAGACTGTGGAAACTCTGTAACAAGAATGTATTAATTGCGCTACTCTAGATGCTGATTTATGATCCAGCGCCAAAAATATCTACTTCTTTTTTCTCTCTTGATTTACCTTTCCGCGTCGAAGGGAGATGTAGATTGCAGTATTTTGCTCTTCTGCTTGGCTCCCCTGCTGTTATGTTTCCCAGTGCTTCTAATAGTCCATCTTTTCAAAGCGGGCTCTTGAGACTCGTGTTCTCCCAACGTTTTTTGAAGACTCGTTAGTTTGTGTTATGGTATTTCTGTCTGGTCACGTGGCCAAACCATTTTATCTGTTATTTCTTTATGTATTCTCTCTCGGGATTTATTGCTAACTTTGTTTTCATAGTTCTTCATTTCTGATCCTATCTCACCAGCTGTTTCCTTCATACGTGTAATACATGTCATCTCATCTGTGGTTATATTTCTTTTATTCCCGCTTCTAGGGTCCAAGTCTGGCATTGGTAGCCATAATAGAATTGTTTACACATAGATAACAGGTAAATAGAAAAGTCTACTCTGAGATAACAGGTAAATAGAAAAGTCTACTCTGAGATAACAGGTAAATAGAAATGTCAAATCTGATATAACAGGTAAATAGAAATGTCCACGCTGTGATAACAGATAAATATAAATGTCCACGCAGAGATAATAGGTAAATAGAGATGTCTGCTCTGAGATAACAGGTAAATAGCAATGTCTACTCTGAGATAACAGGTAAATAGAAATGTCTACTCTGAGATAACAGGTAAATAGAAATGTCTACTCTGAGATAACAGGTAAATAGAAATGTCTACTCTGAGATAACAGGTAAATAGAAATATCTACTCTGAGATAACAGATAAATAGAAATGTCTACTCTACTATAACAGGTAAATAGAAATGTCTACTCTGAGATAACAGGTAAATAGAAATATCTACTCTGAGATAACAGATAAATAGAAATGTCTACTCTACTATAACAGGTAAATAGAAATGTCTACTCTGAGATAACAGAGAAATGGAAATGTACAATCAGACATAACAAGGAAATAGAAATGTCCACGCTGTGATAATAGGTAAATAGAAATATAAACTCAAATATAATAGGTAAATAGAAATGTCCAAGCTGAGTTGATAGATAAATAGAAATATAAACTATAATACAATAGGTAAATAAAAATATAAACTCTAATATAACAGGTAAATAGAAATGTAAACTCTAATATAACAGCTAAATAGAAATGTCCACGCTGGGTTAATAGGTAAATAGAAATGTAAACTCTAATATAATAGGTAAAAAGAAATATAAACTCTAATAAACAGGTAAATAGAAATAAGATCTCTAATATAACAGGTAAATAGAAATATAAACTCTAATATAATAGGTAAATAGAAATATAAACTCTAATATAACAGGTAAATAGAAATATAAACTCTAATATAACAGGTAAATAGAAATGTCCACACTGTGTTAATAGGTAAATAGAAATGTAAACTTTAATATAACAGTTAAATAGAAATAGAAATTCTAATATAACAGGTAAATAGAAATGTAAACTCTAATATAACAGGTAAATAGAAATATAAACTCTAATATAGCAGGTAAATAGAAATGTCCACGCTGATTTAATATGTAAAAAGAAATGTAAACTCTGCGATAATAGATAAACACAAATGGCCATGCTTAGATAAAAGGTATGTAGAAATGTCCACGCGGAGATAAAAGGTAAGTAGAAATGTCCACGTTGAGATAACCGGTAAGTAGAAATGTCCACGCTGAGATAACAGACAGGCTGCACTTGGATGATCTCTGAAGCGATCCAGAAATACCGATACAGAAACGATACAGAAATAAGACCTTCCATAAACTGGAAAGGCAGACAGGACAATTTGGAGGATAAAAGTGTAAACAGACCTAATCAGAATGAGTCAATTGAAAGACACCATCAATTCACTCTCTGACTATGTCAGAGCTTCTACTAGATCAGAGAATACATTTAAAAGTGAACTCGTATTTGTTATTGGTTATTTGTATTTATGTAGGAAGAAAGAAAAAGACACTAAACATAGGTATAGAACACCATGTTTATAAGACATAGTTATTGGACATCAAGTTATAAGACATAGTTATAGAACACCATGTTTATAAGACATAGTTATAGAACACCATGTTTATAAGACATAGTTATTGGACATCAAGTTATAAGACATAGTTATAGAACACCGTGTTTATAAGACATAGTTATAGAACACCATGTTTATAAGACATAGTTATAGAACACCATGTTTATAAGACATAATTATAGAACACCATGTTTATAAGACATAGTTATAGAACACCACGTTTATAGGACATAATTATAGAACACCATGTTTATAAGACATAGTTATAGAACACCAAGTTATAAAACATAGGTATAGAACACCATGTTTATAAGACATAGTTATAGAACACCAAGTTATAGGACATAGTTATAGAGTTATAGAACACCAAGTTATAAGACAGCTATAGAACACCAAGTTATATTACATAGTTATAGAGTTATAGAACACCATGTTATGAGACATAGTTATAGAACACCAAGTTATAAGACATAGTTATAGAACATCAAGTTATAAGACATATTTATAGAACACCAAGTTATAAGAGATACTTATAGAACACCAAGTTATAAGAGATAGTTATAGAACACCAAGTTATAAGACATAGTTATAGAACACCAAGTTATAAGACATAGTTATAGAACACCAAGTTATAAGACATAGTTATAAGAACACCAAGTTATAAGATATAGTTATAAGAACACCAAGTTATAAAACATAGTTATAGAACACCAAGTTATAAGACATAGTTATAGAACACCAAGTTATAAGACATAGTTATAAGAACACCAAGTTATAAGATATAGTTATAAGAACACCAAGTTATAAGACATAGTTATAGAACACCAAGTTATAAGACATAGTTATAGAACACCAAGTTATAAGACATAGTTATAAGAACACCAAGTTATAAGATATAGTTATAAGAACACCAAGTTATAAGACATAGTTATAGAACACCAAGTTATAAGACATAGTTATAGAACACCAAGTTATAAGACATAGTTATAGAACTCCATGTTATAAGACATAGTTATAGAACACCAAGTTATAAGACATAGTTATAAGAACACCAAGTTATATTACATAGTTATAGAACACCAAGTTATAAGACATGTTTGTAGAACACTAAGTTATTAAATAAGTATCACACTTTAAATATCAGGGAACAGCATTCTCTGAAGATGGTAAAAGCGACAAAGACATAAATATACGGTAGAATAAGGCAAACCAAATATTGTAACAGCTGTCCTCTACACTACAACAAAAAGTATTAACTACCACCACTAAGAAACATCTTATACAAAGTATATTCGTTCCAATATTGTGCTACTAAACCCAAACGTGGCCACTTACGTCTAAGCATAAAAGAAAGCTTGTCACCACAGAGATGAGATGTCTTAGAAAAGCGTTTGGAGTAACCAGAAAAGACAAAATCAGAAATGACACGATATGAGAAAGAGAAGACATTGACCCAACTAAAAGCTACAAACAGAAACAACAAATAAACTGGTATGCTCATCTAGAAAGAATGCCGTGTGATTTATTACCATACAAAGCATGCATTAAAAGAGAAGACGGGAGAAGAGAAAGCGTAAGATGGACTGAGAAAATCAAAGAAACGCTACAACATCAGCTGACAATGAGCGAAGCCGCTAAAAAGGCGAGGACCAGAATATTGTATCTTCATCCACACCAGAAAAGGTATTAGAGGACGTGAAGACAGAGAAAGAAAGTTCTCATTTAGCGCGGTTAGTTGGTCTTGATATTTATAGTCAGTTTAAAATGTGGATTTGTTATGATTTTCAATGATTAGCTCTTGTATAAGCAGAACCATTTTAGCTCTTATATATCAATATTTTATATACAAATAGATGCAGAATGTTACACAAATAAACAAATTATCTTGTAAGGTTTACATGTAAATTTCCTTTTTTAAAAGCAATATAAATTACATTGTAAGGTTTGCATGCCGATTTCTTTTTTCGTATAACCCTCACACATTACCTTATAAGGTTTGCACGTCAATTTACTTTTTCAAAAGCTACACAAATTACTTTGTAAGGTTTACATGTTAATTTTTTTTTTCTTATAACCCTCACACATTACCTTGTAAGGTTTGCATGCCGATTTTTTTTTTAAAGATTCACAAATGTCTTTGTAAGGTTTACATGTCAATTTCTTTATAATAAGCCTCACGAATTATCTTTAAGTGTTTGCATTTTAGTTTCTTTTTTATAAGCGTCACGCATCAGCTTGTAAGGTTTGCTGGACAATTTCACTTTTATAAGTCTCACAAATTACCTTGTAAAGTTTGCATATTAATTTTTTATAAAGTCCTCACAAAATACATTTGAAGGTGTGCATGTCAATATTTTAATAAGCCTTATAAATTACATTGTACGGTGTGCATGTTAATTTCCTTTATTTAGAGGCCTCACGAATTTCTTTGTAAGTTTTTCATGTCAAATTTTTTAAGCCTCGCAATTTACGAGGTAAAGTTTACGTGTCAATTTCTTTTTTTTTCTTTTTTTTAGCCTCACAAATTGTTTTGTGAGGTTTGAATGTCAGTTTCTTTTTTAATAAGCCTCAATAATTACTTTGTAAGGTTTGCATGTCAATTTCTGTTGTATAAGCCTCACACTTTACCTTGTAACGTTTGCATGCTAATTTCTTTTTTCTTTATAAGCTTCACTATATACGGTGCAATGTATGTACGACAACATATTATAAATGTCACAAAATACCTTGTAAAGTGCATGTTACTTTCTTTTATTTATAATCCTTACAAATTATCTTTTGAGGTTTGCGTGTCATATTTTTTTTTATCAAAGCCTCACAATTTACCTTGTAAGGTTTGCATGTCAGTTTATTTTTTCTAAGCATCTGAAATTATCATTTTAAGGTTTGGATGTCTTTTTATAAATAAGCAGTACAAAGTATCTTGTAAGATTTGCATGACAAATTATAAAAAAAAAGTCTCACAAATTACATTGTAAGGTTTGCATGTGAATTATTTTTTATGAGTCTAACAAATTACTTTGTATGGTTTGAATGCCAATTTCAATTTTTATAAGCCTCAATAATTACTTTGTAAGGTTTGCATGTCAATTTCTGGTTAAGAAGTCTCCCACTTTACCTTGTAAGGTCTGCATGCCAATTTCTTTTTTCTTTATAAGCTTCACAATTTACGCTGCAATATATTATTATTATATCTTTATTTTATTATTATCAATATATTATTATATCTTTATTTTATTATTATCAATATATTATAATATATTACGCACGACAATATATTATAAAGCTCACAAGATACCTTGTAAAGTGCATGTTACTTTCTTTTATTTATAATCCTCACAAATTACCTTTTAAGGTTTTCGTGTCATATTTTTTTTAATCAAAGCCCCACAATTTACCTTGTTAGGTTTGCATGTCAGTTTCATTTTTATAAGCATCTGAAATTATCTTTTTAAGGTTTGGATGTCTTTTTTTTAACAAGCAGTACAAAGTATCTTGTAAGGTTTGCTGAACAATTTCACTTTTATAAGTCTCACAAATTACCTTGCAAAGTTTACATATTCATTCCTCATCAAGGCCAGCTCCTTGTCGTGGGGATGGGGCTTAACAGTCACCAGGGACTGAAAACTAAGACTGGCCAGGCCTTCCTACAACCGAGCAAGACCACAGTCTGCCCTAGCAAGTTCAAGTGCTGAAGTCGGAGGCAACCAGCCAAAAGGCGCACAACAATCAGGATGCCACGCACTCAACGCATATGGAAGTATGTCTATAACCGCAAATCGATATGGCACTCGCCCTGTGATGGGCACTCAGGCAGGTGCAGCGCCGGGCCCTCAGCCTCGAAAGGGCCCAACCTCTATTACTGGATGTCCTTCTCAACCGCTCTGTGGAGTCAGGGGGCGAGAGAATAGAGCTACTGGCCAATCCAAAATAAGACCACTCAAAATAATGCACTGGAATGCTGAAGGCATCAACAGCAAAAGAGATGGGTACAGTAAAAAGATAGAATTAGAAAATATCCTGCATGAAGAACAAATAAGCATATGCTGTTTGCAGGAAACCCATCTAAACAACGACATAGCCTTGAAGATTAGGGGATACCAGTGCTACCGATCTGACAAAATAAATAGACAAAAGGGTGGAATACTGACTCTTGTAAGGAACAACATTAATGCATGTCAGATTGAAGTGTATATGGATGGGGCGGAATATCAAATACTGCACCTCAGGACAGGAAATACAGACTTCCATCTACTTAACTACTACTGTCCGAGTGACCGCCCACTAGCACTAGACACAATTACATTAAAAGAAAGAATAATTGTATGTGGAGACTTTAACAGCCACTCACAGAGCTGGGGCTATGAACATATGGACAAGAGAGGTGAAGAGCTTGAAAATTGGCAGGATGACAATGGGCTTATACTATTAAACCAGGCAACAGATCCACCAACATTCTACTCCAGATCATGGCATACCACATCTACACCAGACCTTGCTTTCCATTCACCAGACCTGGATTGGAATATCACAAGAATTGTTGGGAAACAACTTGGAGGCAGCGACCACCGACCAGTCTTTTTAGTGGTGCAAAATGAGGCCATCAGGGAGAGCAGCACTCTCTCCAGATGGAATTACAAAAAGGCAGACTGGAAAATGTATCAACACTATACCAGTGTACTGACTAAAGATATAAATACAGACAGAGACATCAACAAAATAGTTGATGAATTCAGTAGACTGATAATACAAGCTGCCAGTGAAACAATACCTAGAGGGGCACGGAAACTCTACAAACCATACTGGAGTAGTGAACTAGAGGAACTGCACAATGACATGGAAACATCTCGAAAGCAAGCAGAAAATAACCCTTGCCAAGAACACCACAACAACTACCAGCATGCTAAAGCCAAATTTCAACGGGCTAAACTACAAGCCAGACGGAGAAGCTGGAAAGAGAAAACAGAGTCCTTGAATCTTGAACGAGACACAAGAAAAGTGTGGAAGCTTTTAAAACAGCTGAATGATGAGGGTACACAAAGGAACACCAAAATTACACTGAAGAAGGATGGAAACATTCTAACAGGTAAACATGCAGCAAATTACTTTGCAGACTCCTTTGCAAATGACAATAATATTGAAATTAGCCTAGAAAAACGACAAGAGACCCGTTTAAAACAACAAAATGCAAGACAAGAAGAGACCACACATGAAGTCATGGAAACACCCATTACACAAAGAGAGCTAGAGCTGGCAATATCCAAATTAAAAATGAAAAAGTCACCAGGCAATGATGGAGTGTCCAATGAAATGATTAAGAACTTGGGAACTGCAGCTAAAGCAAAACTACTGCAGATCTACAACATTTGCTGGATCACAGGTAGAGTGCCACAGGCATGGAGAGAAGCAATTATGATACCATTACTAAAGCCTGGAAAAGATGGTTCAATGACATCCAGCTATAGACCAATCAGCCTTACAAGCTGTTTGTGTAAAACAATGGAACGTATAATCAATCTCAGACTGCAGTGGTACCTGGAAAGTGAAAATCTCCTTGTCCCACAACAAGCAGGCTTTAGACAGTGTTACTCTACCGAAGATCAAGCAACCTATCTTTCCCAGGAAATTGAAGATGCGTTTCAAGAAAAGAAACTGGTACTAGCAGCATGGATAGACCTAAAGAAAGCATTTGATAAGGAATGGAAGGAAGGGCTTTTGAAGAAACTGAGAAATTATGGAGTAAATAGCAGGATGTACAAATGGGTCAAAGCATACCTGCATAACAGGAGAGCCAGAGTGCAACTGGATGGTCTTAAGAGTAAGAAGGTCTTATTGCGCCAGGGCGTTCCACAAGGAGG
Source organism: Megaustenia siamemsis (assembly GCA_032433765.1). Lineage (NCBI taxonomy): Eukaryota > Metazoa > Mollusca > Gastropoda > Stylommatophora > Ariophantidae > Megaustenia > Megaustenia siamemsis. The sequence goes on from JAVIAB010000101.1 coordinate 17,107,108, forward strand.
GGTACTATCTCCAACACTTTTTCTGATCTACATCAATGACCTAGTTACTGAACTACCACATGGCATCAAAGTGGCAATGTATGCAGATGACTTGGTAATGTGGTGCACAGAGGAGTATGCAACAGTGGCCTCCAAATTGCTACAAAGAGCTATGAATGCACTGAATTCATGGACAAATAGATGGTGTATCAGCATCAATACAGACAAATGCAGTACTACACTTTTCACACTCTCCCCAAAACAAAAAGCAGGAGCCATCTACATAAACAATGAGCCTGTGAAAGAAGACATACAAGCTACATATCTCGGAGTTACATTTGATAACAAACTATCTTGGAAACAGCAGATAAATAAGGCAACCCAAAAAGCAAGGAGAAAATTGGCTATACTAAGAAAGTTGTGTGGAACCACATGGGGTGCGAGTGGGAAAATACTCAGTAAAGTTTACCAACAGAGTATACGCCCACATTTAGAATATGGATCATCCGCATGGTGCTCAGCATCAAACACCACATTGCAAGAACTGGATAAAGTACAAAACCAGGCACTTAGGGTCATCACAGGAGCAATGAAATCAACACCAATATTGGAGATGGAGAAATTGTGGAGGATACCAGCACTGAGAGAACGGAGAGACACAAAGGTGCTGATACAGGCAGAAAAATTTGTATGCATGCCGAGACATCCAATGAAGGACAGATTCCAAAATCTTGCATTGGGACGACTTAAGAGAAGCAGCTTTATCCACCAAGCCAAGCGTATTAGTAGACAAACACCAGACATGCCAAGAGTTGTTAAACCCCTTCTGCCCATACCAGAACAGACTCCCTGGACAGATGAATCAGGATTATCAGTTCAAATACGGACAGAAGTGAAAGGAATAGTTGACAAAGAGGAACAAAATAGTCTACAGCGAAAAACAATAGCTCTCAGTTTCCTGGATGAAGAATACCCACAAGACCTATGGATTCGTGTGTACACAGATGGATCAGCACAGAATGCAGTAAAGAATGGGGAGCAGGTGCATATATAGAGTACCCAAATAACACTAGGGATATGAATAAAATAGCAACAGGGAAATATTGTCACAATTATGATGCAGAAATACAAGCAATAAGGTTGGCAATAGAAAAACTGCTGAACAGTAATCTTAACCCACAGCCTGTAGTGTTCTTGACAGATGCAAGATCAGTACTCCAGGCACTACAATCCAGAAAATTACCACATCTGCAGACCTTATTGACTGAACTCTGCAAGCACCACAGGGTTGCCCTGCAGTGGATCCCGTCTCACTGTGGAATACCAGGAAATGAGAAAGCAGATCAGTTGGCAAAGGAAGGTTCAACAGGCACACAACTAGATACACCAGTTACATACCATCATAAGAAACAGATAATCAAATCAATCAGAGGACCACAAGCCCCAAATCAGGATGCCTTTCATAATATGAATAGATATGAACAAGTTATCATTATACGCCTAAGAACAGGACACAATCGACTCCATAGTCACATGTATACAAAATTCAAGATCGGCACATCAACTACTTGTACATGTGGACAGGCACCCCAGACTGCTGAACACATACTTCAAGACTGCACTGAATATAGTAGACTGAGGAAAATCCATTGGCCCATAGATACAACACTACAGACAAACTATATGGGCCACTGCAAGAATTACAAAAGACAGTAAAATTTATACAGGAAACGACATTGCAGATATAGACAATACTTCAGGCGAACGAAAGATAGATAGACATATTCATTTTTTTAAAAGTCCTCACAAATTACATTTGAAGGTGTGCATGTCAATATTTTAATCAGCCTTATAAATTTGTATTGTAGGGTGTGCATGTTAATTTCCTTTATTTAGAGGCCTCACGAATTTCTTTGTAAGTTTTTCATGTCAAATTTTTTAAGCTTCGCAATTTACGAGGTAAGGTTTGCATGTCAATTTCTTTTTTTTTTTAGCCTCACAAATTGTTTTGTGAGGTTTGCATGTCAATTCCTGTTGTATAAGCCCCACACTTTACCTTGTAACGTTTGCATGCTAATTTCTTTTTTCTTTATAAGCTTCACTATATACGGTGCAATGTATGTACGACAACATATTATAAAGCTCACAAAATACCTTGTAAAGTGCATGTTACTTTCTTTTATTTATAATCCTTACAAATTATCTTTTGAGGTTTGCGTATCATATTTTTTTAATCAAAGCCTCACAATTTACCTTGTAAGGTTTGCATGTCAGATCATTTTTTATAAGCATCTGAAATTATCATTTTAAGGTTTGGATGTCTTTTTATAAATAATCAGTAGAAAGTATCTTGTAAGATTTGCATGACAAATTATAAAAAAATATGTCTCACAAATTACCTTGTAAGGTTTGAATGCCAATTTCAATTTTTATAAGCCTCAATAATTACTTTGTAAGGTTTGCATGTAAATTTCTGGTTAAGAAGTCTCCCACTTTACCTTGTAAGGTTTGCATGCCAATTTCTTTTTTCTTTATAAGCTTCACAATTTACGCTGCAATATATTATTATTATATCTTTATTTTATTATTATCAATATATTATTATATCTTTATTTTATTATTATCAATATATTATTATATCTTTATTTTATTATTATCAATATATTATTATATCTTTATTTTATTATTATCAATATATTATTATATATTACGCACGACAATATATTATAAAGCTCACAAGATACCTTGTAAAGTGCATGTTACTTTCTTTTATTTATAATCCTCACAAATTACCTTTTAAGGTTTTCGTGTCATATTTTTTTTAATCAAAGCCTCACAATTTACCTTGTTAGGTTTGCATGTCAGTTTATTTTTTATAAGCATCTGAAATTATCTTTTTAAGGTTTGGGTGTCTTTTATTTAACAAGCAGTACAAAGTATCTTGTAAAGTTTGCTGGACAATTTCAATTTTATAAGTCTCACAAATTACCTTGCAAAGTTTACATATTAATTGTTTTTCAAAAAGGCCTCACAAAATACATTTGAAGGTGTGCATGTCAATATCTTAATCAGCCTTATAAATTACATTGTACGGTGTGCATGTTAATTTCCTTTATTTAGAGGCCTCACGAATTTCTTTGTAAGTTTTTCATGTCAAATTTTTTAAGCTTCGCAATTTACGAGGTAAGGTTTGCGTGTCAATTTCTTTTATTTTTTTTTAGCCTCACAAATTTTTTTGTGAGGTTTGCATGTCAATTTCTGTTGTATAAGCCTCACACTTTACCTTGTAACGTTTGCATGCTAATTTCTTTTTTCTTTATAAGCTTCACTATATACGGTGCAAATGTATGTACGACAACATATTATAAAGCTCACAAAATACCTTGTAAAGTGCATGCTACTTTCTTTTATTCATAATCCTGACAAATTATCTTTTGAGGTTTGCGTGTCATATTTTTTTTTAATCAAAGCCTCACAATTTACCTTGTAAGGTTTGCATGTCAGTTTATTTTTTATAAGCATCTGAAATTATCATTTTAAGGTTTGGATGTCTTTTTATGAATAAGCAGTACAAAGTATCTTGTAAGATTAGCATGACAAATTATAAAAAAATAAGTCTCACAAATTACCTTGTAAGGTTTGAATGTCAATTTCTTTTTTTTATAAGCCTTAATAATTACTTCGTAAGGTTTGCATGTAAATTTCTGGTTAATAAGTCTCCCACTTTACCTTGTAAGGTCTGCATGCCAATTTCTTTTTTCTTTATAAGCTTCACAATTTACGCTGCAATATATTATTATTATATCTATATTTTATTATTATCAATATATTATTATATATTACGCACGACAATATATTATAAAGCTCACAAGATACCTTGTAAAGTGCATGTTACTTTCTTTTATTTATAATCCTCACAAATTACCTTTTAAGGTTTTCGTGTCATATTTTTTTTAATCAAAGCCTCACAATTTACCTTGTTAGGTTTGCATGTCAGTTTATTTTTTATAAGCATCTGAAATTATCTTTTTAAGGTTTGGGTGTCTTTTATTTAACAAGCAGTACAAAGTATCTTGTAAAGTTTGCTGGACAATTTCACTTTTATAAGTCTCACAAATTACCTTGCAAAGTTTACATATTAATTGTTTTTCAAAAAGGCCTCACAAAATACATTTGAAGGTGTGCATGTCAATATCTTAATCAGCCTTATAAATTACATTGTACGGTGTGCATGTTAATTTCCTTTATTTAGAGGCCTCACGAATTTCTTTGTAAGTTTTTCATGTCAAATTTTTTAAGCTTCGCAATTTACGAGGTAAGGTTTGCGTGTCAATTTCTTTTTTTTTTTTTTAGCCTCACAAATTTTTGTGTGAGGTTTGCATGTCAATTTCTGTTGTATAAGCCCCACACTTTACCTTGTAACGTTTGCATGCTAATTTCTTTTTTCTTTATAAGCTTCACTATATACGGTGCAAATGTATGTACGACAACATATTATAAAGCTCACAAAATACCTTGTAAAGTGCATGTTACTTTCTTTTATTCATAATCCTGACAAATTATCTTTTGAGGTTTGCGTGTCATATTTTTTTTTAATCAAAGCCTCACAATTTACCTTGTAAGGTTTGCATGTCAGTTTATTTTTTATAAGCATCTGAAATTATCTTTTTAAGGTTTGGATGTCTTTTTATAAATAAGCAGTACAAAGTATCTTGTAAGATTAGCATGACAAATTATAAAAAAATAAGTCTCACAAATTACCTTGTAAGGTTTGAATGTCAATTTCTTTTTTTATAAGCCTTAATAATTACTTTGTAAGGTTTGCATGTAAATTTCTGGTTAATAAGTCTCCCACTTTACCTTGTAAGGTTTGCATGCCAATTTCTTTTTTCTTTATAAGCTTCACAATTTACGCTGCAATATATTATTATTATATCTTTATTTTATTATTATCAATATATTATTATATCTTTATTTTATTATTATCAATATATTATTATATATTACGCACGACAATATATTATAAAGCTCACAAAATACCTTGTAAAGTGCATGTTACTTTCTTTTATTTATAATCCTCACAAATTACCTTTTAAGGTTTTCGTGTCATATTTTTTTTAATCAAAGCCTCACAATTTACCTTGTTAGGTTTGCATGTCACTTTCATTTTTATAAGCATCTGAAATTACCTTTTTAAGGTTTGGATGCATTTTTATTTAATAAGCAGTACAAAGTATCTTGTAAGATTTGCTTGTCAAATTTAAAAAAAAAAGTCTCACATATTACCTTGTAAGGTTTGCATGTGAATTATTTTTATGAGCCTAACAAATTACCTTGTAATGTTTGCATGTCAATTTCTTTTGTTCCTTTATTTATAAGCCTCACGAATTATACTGTAAGGTTTGCATGTCTATTTCTATTTTATAATCATGACGAATTACCTTGTAAGGCTTACATGTTAATTTATTTTTTTATAATAAAATATGATAAATCATATAAATGAAATAAAACATGGGCTGGGTGGACATCTGTCTCTGAACTAGAAGGTCCTGTGGTTGTTTCCCCACCACATCCGTGGAAAGTTTGGAAAAAGAAATGTTTGTTTTAATTCACTGATATATTAAGTTTATTGACTGTTTTATGGCGCTTTTATTTACAGCGTAGGCAGCTGCAACAAAGTCTGGGAAGGGAGAAACGTCCCTGAAGATGGCAAAAAACTATCGTTGGTCCCTTGTGGAAGAAGAAATGGATCAAGAGAGACTGTTAAAGGGGCATTTCATTATTAAATGATATAGGCAAGATGTATGCAAGATTTCTAGAATACAGGATAGGACCTATAGTTGAGCCACAACTAAGCATCATCATTATCATGTGCCGTACCGGTTGGCGATGGCGATCATGTCCTTCCATAATCTTCTATCTGCAGCGCATCGTATCAGTTCTGTTGTTGACTGTTTTCCATGCAATGACAGCAAGCTATCTAGTATTTTCTCTCTTTGTCGTCCGCGATCTCTCTTTCCTTTTATTTTGCCAGTTGTAACCAAGTATTCCAACTTTCCTCTTCTCATGGTGTGCCCGAAACATGTTGATTGTTTCTTTCTTATGTTTTTTAGGAGCTCCCTTTTTGTGTTAGCCTCTTTCAGAATTTCTTCATTGGTCTTTTTAGCTGTCCAGGGAACTTTCAACATTCTTCTGAGAAATCCCATCTCTGTGGCCTCTAATCGTCTATTCATTTATTTGTCTATTGTCCATGATTCGCTTCAATAGATCAAAATTAGTTCTATATAGCACCGATGAACTCTCTTTCATCATTTCTATTGGCATAGATTTGTTGCATAAGATATTTTTCATTTTCTGAAATGCTATTTTGGCATGAGCTATTCTGCTTTTTATTTCTGTGGTGCATCTCCCATCTGATGTTATTATTGTGCCCAAGTATATCAAACGTTGCACTTGTTTCAGATTTGTCTCGTTTATTTTTATGCTGCATGATGGTGATGATTATTTCTTCGATATGACCATTACTTCTGTTTTCTTACTATTCAGACTGAGAGCTTTCTTGTTGCTTTCTTTTACTATTATGTCTATCATTAACAACTAAGCATATATAAATATATATATATAGCTAGTCCAAGGCCCCGGTATCACTGCAAACGAATTAAAATCCATAATTACTCAACCGCCCGTGCCAGTGGAATCATCTGAATTAATATCTCATCGCATAGAAGGATCAAAACAAAGAAAGCCAGCTGCAGCTCCCATCACAGCAAATACAGCATCCGTCGAATGACATAAGACGCATCAGCACCAAAGGTTAACACAGCTGAATTGTCCTTCGTCATACGATGTCATCTTTTATCGTAAGCAATCTGATTATAGAAACACCACCCGGATGAAACACACAGCTCACGATGTACACAGAGCACTAAACTCAGTAGCTCAGGCAGCAAGCCGGACTTGAAATATGAGGAAAGTGCAACAAGGAACACTTTTCAGACAGTACCTCAACGGTTTATTCCGCCTATCCGCCATATTGACCGGAAATCCCTACTAAGCAATTATTAAATTGCTTTCCGAAAGAACACGAGCTGCACAGATGCAATATTCATAAAGAGGCAATAAAGTGAAAAAGTAATTGAATACAACATGAACCTAAATGTTATGTTTATTGACCGTTCGATCGAGTCAACAGAAACAAACTACAGAAAATACTATAAGAAAACGGTGTGATAGGTCAATTGTGAGAAAACAGCGCTATACAACAATAGTCAAAGCGCTGTAAGAACGTCAGAAGGAATGACAGACTAGTTCCAAATCACGTCAGGAGTAACTGAAGTTTGTAACCTTTATGGACAAGATGGGTACTGATTGGTCTCGAGGCAAACGTCGATCACGAGACAGGGAGGTTGTGAGTTCAAATCTCGGCTACACCCGCTGGAGTTTTTATTTGGGACCTCTTTCTGTAACAATCACCCCTGGTCTCAGCAGTGAAGTCCGGCTTGAGACGTAAATTATTCACGGACCGATAAATTATGAGTACCTCTGACGACGAAGTTATCTGCCTGTGCGGCAAGGGACCACTTTCCACATGGCTGCCAGGGAAAAACGGGTTAATACAAAAAATTCAGTTCCTGGACTCTAGAGACTTCACCAGATGTTAAATGTATACGTAATTTATTAAACAAAATAAATACATTAATCTTGTGTTTCTCAATCGTTTTTTGTTACCTTTACCCTCTCCACCACCGTCTTGGCCCTTGTCCTTTCATATAGATCGTGTTTATGTATATAGCTATTATAATATGCACAAACCAGTTACATTGAATTGTATACTTAAAATATGGCGTTTTCAATTACAAATAAATTTTAAAATGTTGATTTCGATCAAAATTTTAGAAGGCATATAGCAATAAACAACGGCCATAAGAACTGGAAATCAATTGGAAACATTTTAACAAATAAAACAGGGTGTTAGGCAAGGTTGTGTGATGTCACCAGATTTGTTTAATATTTATAGTGAGATTATTTTAAGATCTATAAGGTGTATGTCTGGAAGAACAATCGGAGGTCATAATATAAATGGTCATAATATAAATGGTCAAATAATCTAAGGTATGCTGATGATACAGTCTTAATCGCTAAGAGTGAAAATGAGTTACAAGAAATGTTAGACATTATAGTGAAAGAAAGCAAAAATAAAGGACTCTTAAAGATAAAAGTCTTAATAGCAAAAGACAGAAGTAGAGGTTAATAACAAAGAAAAAGTCACCTCATTGCACAATAAAGACAAGTGGAGCAATATTAAAACAGGTAAATGAATTTAAATATTTGGGAACTTTGTTATCCTCCAATAGTAGATGTACAACAGGGGTGAGATGCAGGATGGCTCAGGCAAAAGCAGCTTTTTCAGACTAATAAAATAATTGCTTTTATTTTCAAAGCAAAAATGTATCAGTTGTATTTGAACTACGCAGACATACTTAGCGATAAATTATCGTTTATTCGAAAATAAAAGCAACAATGTTAAAACAGATAAATGAATATTTAAATATCTGGGAACAATGTTAACCTCTGATGGTAGATGTAAAACCGAGGTTAGCGGCAGAATGGCTCAGGCAAAAGCAGCTTTCCAAAAATGAGGACGGTACTATGCAATCCATTTTTGACAATAGAAACAAGAAAAAGAGTTCTTAAATATTATGTAGAGCCAGTTTTAACATATGGATGTAAATCATGGACAACAGGATAACAGATAAGAAAATCACTGGAGTCTGCAGAAATGTGGTTTTACAGAAGAATATTGTGAATACCATTGACAGATAAGAAAAGTAATGAAAACGTTCTGAGAGAGGCCAAAGCAAAATGAGAGCTAATTTCCAATATTATGAAGAAACAATCATCATTTTTTAGGGAAAAATAAAAAAATAAAAAAATGGTATGTAAGAAGCTTTACGTGACAAGTGGACGACACAGACTAAACAACGTTTCGGCTCAATAGGCCTTCATCAGGAACAAACAATAAAAACACACACACAAAACTGATAACGAAACAACCAAAACAAAAACAATCGAAATGTGTTAAAGAAAACAACAACAATAAATAAAACTATCCTGTGAAATCCAAATAAAATCGTAACCAAGTGCGGCTGTCGTGAACGTCGAAAATCGTGCCAAAAAGTGCGTAAATGTAAACAGAACCAGAGGAGTTAACACAGGGGTCAGTGTGCAAACACAAAGGAGAAAGAATCGAATAGTAGACTGACAGGTGTAAAAAGACGCTAAGAGTGAGATGTCTGATAGTGGGGTACAGTAAAAATAAATGAGGGGTAAGAAGCACAGAAAAAAATTATAGAGGAGAAAACCGAAGTGTCTCATAAGGGACTAGAGGAGAAGAACTATAAAAAGCATGGCATAGTAAGTAGACCAAAGAACCCAAATATGTGTAGTAGAGAAGGCTATGCAAAAGGGAAGGAGCAAGCAAAAAGAAACTATGCGTATGAGTGTGATACATTCATACCTCTCGGGGTCAGCGAACCATACTGGACTATGAGGCGATTTTCCAAAGTATAGCGGCTGCGGTCGCCAGAGTGACAAAGGACAATACCAGTGACACGGATGTCGTCTTTGCCTTTGTGATCAGGGGAGTTGAAGTGGGAAGATACCGGAGTACCAGTATTTTGTTGGACATCACGTAGATGTTCACAAAATCTTTCCGCTAATCTTCTCCCAGACTCACCAATATAGGTCATGTGGCATCGTTGGCATATGATGGCATAAATGATGTTGCGGGACACACATGTGAAGCTATGCTTGATCTCGAACCGTCCATTAGGAAACAAAATCGAGTCAGCAGGGAGCACATAGGCACAGGTAATACAGTTTCGACCACAAGGGACCGTACCGAAGTGTTGAGGGTGGGAGCGAGGGAGATGGCTCCTAACCAAAATATCTCTCAGGTCTTGTCTCAGGTCAAAGAACACATAAAGATATTAAGCTTTACTGCAGCTTCGCATTTTTATGCCTTAACCCTATTCAGCTTTACTGCAGCTTCGCATTTTTATGCCTTAACCCATCATTTTTTAGCCATGTTATGAGAATGGAACAGCTGGAATATATTGTAACAATAGTGAAAAGTGAGGGACGAAGAGATAGAGGGAAGCAAAGAGAAAAAATACCAGACAGCTTAAGAGAATAGCGAGACAGTAGGTCAACAAAAGAAATAATAAATAACTGTCGACCTCGAAAGTTGTGGAGAGACATGATCATACAACAAATACTTAATAAAATAAACATGATAAGTAAAAAATATGGATTAGATATGAATATTAATAAGAATAAGACTATGATCATAAACAAAGAAAATACTCAAAACCTGCAAGTAGATATCAAAATTAAAATAATAGACAAGGAGACAGTTCAGAGCTCAAACACTTTGGGCATACTATAGCCATTGATTGTAAATGTAAAACTGATAAAAAAGAACAGCAATGACATAAAGTAAATTGAATGCCATGAAAAATATATTAACATCTAAACAAATAACACCAGGGCTAAAACTAAGAATAGCAAAATGTTATATCTTCTCAACATTCATGTACGGTGCAGAGAAATGGACATTCTGCCTTGTCACGTGACTCTCTCTCTCTCTCTCTCTCTCTCTCTATATATATATATATATATATATATATATATATATATATATATATATATATATATATATATATATATCTGCGTTCAGGACTCAATCAGAGTAGGATTCCAGACTCGCACATGAAGTCAGCTGTCAGGTTAAGTGTGTTGATCGCCCACACAGACAGAACATCACAATTAGAGTCTGCCAGATCCACTCTGATTGAACACCCGTTAATACGTTGCACTGTGTTCTGCGCCAGTGGTCCAGTGCATCCGATTTCAGCCAGCATTTTATTCAGGTTTGCTTTCCTTAGCCTTTGATTGTCCCCAATTTCCTGCAAGGCAGCATATTGTCTTTTCTGTAGGGGGATTCAGCCCTTAGAATGTCGGCCCTCCCAGGTTTACGAGCACCATCTGCCCGAGTCACTAGAGGTGACTAACACAGACACGGACACACAAAGATGTGAGATGTGACTAACACACACGCACGCACAAAGATATAAGATGTGACTAACACAGACATGCACACACAAAGATATGAGATGTGACTAACACACACGCACGCACAAAGATATAAGATGTGACTAACACAGACATGCACGCACAAAGATGTAAGATGTGACTAACACAGACATGCACGCACAAAGATATAAGATGTGATTAACACAGACATGCACGCACAAAGATAGGAGATGTGACTGACACAGACATGCACACAGCGAAACGAGGCATGACTAACACTGACACACATCAAGATATATGACACATGACTAACATAAACATGCCCATAAAGATATGAGATATGACTGACATAGTCATGCACACACAAGGATATGAGATGTGACAAACACAGACATGAAAACACAAAGTTATGAGATATGACTAACATAAACATGCACACAAAGATATGAGATATCACTAACCCAAACATGCACACACAAAGATATGACACATGACTAACACAGACACACACTAAGATATGACTAAACACATACACACACAAAGATATGACACGTGACTAACACAGATACACACTAAGATATGAGTTTTGACTAAACACAGACACACATAAAGATATGAAACATGATTGACACAGACACACTAAGATATGAGATATGACTAACATGACACACACCAAGATATGAGCCATGACCAGCAAACACACACACACACACACACACACAAGCTAAGATATGAACCATGTCTAGCACAGAAACACATTAAGGATATCCATATGCTTGGGTTTGTTGTAGTCGGCAGACTCTTCTTAACCTGAGAATCTTCGACATACGAGTCGCAGCCCCCTATTAACTGTTCACAGGTTTCGTTCAAACAGTTGTCCGGAGATTTTAGAGTGCAGTGTGACACATAGAACGTTCCCGTTCATGTACAGTTCCCGGTTGACTGTTCACAGGTGTCGTTGAAACAGTTGTCCGGACATTTGAGAGTGCAGTCTGACCCATAGTACGTTTCCTTGCACGGACAGTCTGCACTTTCCGGGTCACATATGATGACACAGCCATAAGAACACGTCTGTTCGCACTGTAGCCCAAAATTACCATCGGGACAAGTGTCATTACAGGTATAGCCAGGATGTTTACATTGTAGGCATTTTTCGGATTTTTCCTCACATAAAGGACAGACACTGAGACAAGACCTGGAGCATCCGTGTCCATAGATCTCATGTGAACAGTTACCGTGACACGTACCGATGATGACATTGCAGCCTTTGCTACACCCACTGCACACTGCATAAAACGACCAAGAATGCCTGTCCAGACAATAGGTGTCTGTAAATGTTTGCACCTCACACACCGTCAGTGCACTGTCGGCCTGCGAAATGATCGGTGAGAACTCAAACTTAATGTGTGCCATTGACGCTTGTGTTTTGTCTACAATGGTGTTCACAGAAATATTAGGATATGATATATCATTATACTGGAACACTAAGCCGCCACTGTCAGAGAAAACCTTTAGAGAGACTTTCTTTACCCGAATCATAGTGCTAGTTCGATGATAGATTCGAACGGTGTGAATCTTCTGGGGCGTGGCAAAGTTTAGATACCAGAAAACAGGATTGGTTCCAATTCTCAATTGTGTGTGTGTGCAGTCATTGTCATAGAGATTGGTCTTTGTTTTGCCATTAACTGCAGCCTCTGGTCCACATCCGTCCACTGTATAACAAGCATTAGATGTGTCGGTCTGGTTTGTGTTCTGTTTGAGAACCACATTCCGACCCCCGCCAATGTGGATGGAGCAGATATTTGCAACTATCGCCCCTTCAATTCGTAACTTGTTGATCAGACCAGCCCCAGACCAAAAGACATCAATCTCGTGCGGACTAACTACAAATCTTGATTCATTTTCACATGAGGTAGAACCATTTAGTTTTACCGTGAAACTGTCCGGATGGGTGAAGTCATTCACATAAATCCTAAACCAGGAGAACGGCAAAGACTGATTGAGAGTTGCCTCAACTGATGTAGAATCTGTGTCTGGATTACATGACGTGTCGTTGTTATCAAACAGGAAAGTAGGTTCAGATTTTTGGGCATATTTGTAAATAAAATCCAAGTACTGACACTGGGGTCCGAAATATTCGTGCTGACAACTGTCATTGTTTGGGCATGTCCTTGTAGTTTTGTCACAAACTGAGTCATTATAGCAGTGACATTGTAACGTACAATTTGTCCCAAACCAACCGACTACACAAGTAAGGTCATTAGCTTCCAAGGTCAGCAGAAGAATAAAGACTTCATCTACGGCGATGGTGAACGAACTGTGTACACAAATTTATTATCAAACCCGAGATTATATTTCTAAAAATCCACCAACTCTCTGTGAGAACAGATAGCGTGATCTTCAAAGTCAAAATTGTTTACACCATTCACCATGGCTCGAACGCGACCAAGCTTCCATCTTGGTGCGTCCCATGACCGACTCAGTATATGCTGTCCAACATAATGTGACTCAAAATATGTTACTCAAGATATGTGACTCCAGATAAAATGGTTTGGGCACGTGACAAGGCAGAAAGAACAAAACACAAAACAACGAGCCTTCAACAAACGTTGTGAGAACACCAGACCCAAGGGACGACCACGAAAAAGATGGATCGATGGAATATTAG
>JAVIAB010000101.1:17125848-17278348 GCA_032433765.1 Megaustenia siamemsis
AGCTAATGTAGATGCTAAAGATACGTTTAAACAAACTGCATTGCATTTTAGTTCTATGAATGGCTATTTACAAATTGCTGACACTCTTCTTAAAGCTGGAGCTAGTGTCGGTGCTGAAGACAATGTTCAGAAAACTCCACTTCATGTGAGTGCTGAAAATGGGCATGAAGCAATTGTTGATCTTCTTCTTAAAGCTGGAGCTAATGTTGATGCTGTAGACAATAAAATGCAAACTGCTTTACATTATTCTATCAAATTTAATCACGACAGTGTTGCTGAACGGCTTCTACAAGCTGGTGCGTCTGTTTATAAAATAGACATCTGTCAACGGAGTGTTCTGGATTATATGAATGATAGCCAAAAGATCAGGTTTGGTTATACACCCTCTAACATGTTTCTCAGACTGTATAACTGGATGTTTCCTAGAGCTCAAAATGCTGGATCCACTAGAGCAGAAGCTGGGCAAGGGAGAACTGCCAGTGCCACACTTCTATCTGAGAACACGAACACTCAGTTTGTGGCTCCCCATTCCAACAATGGTAATATACTTGTTGCTTTTCTTATCGAAATAGTTGTATCTAAGGATGTGTGAGTAGTTTACCTTTTAGAAGTTATATCTAAAGATTGGTGAGTAGTTTACCTTTTAGAAGTTATATCTGATGTATGAGTAGTTTACCTTTTAGAAGTTATATCTGATGTATGAGTAGTTTACCTTTTAGAAGTTATATCTAAAGATTGGTGAGTAGTTTACCTTTTAGAAGTTATATCTAAGGATTGGTGAGTAGTTCACTTTCAGAAGTTTTATCTTAGGATGATTGGCGTTTTTTTTAAAAATTAGTTTATAGATATATCTAAGAGTATGTGAGTAAATCATCTTTTAGATGTTATATCTGTGGATGTAAGACGCTTCTTTATTAGTTTATAGTTACATCTAAGGATGTGTGAATAGTTCTTGCAGTAGTTAGATGCATTAGCAAAGGATGTGTGAATAGTTCTTGCAGTAGTTAGATGCATTAGCAAAGGATGTGTGAATAGTTCTTGCAGTAGTTAGATGCATTAGCAAAGGATGTGTGAATAGTTCTTGCAGTAGTTAGATGCATTAGCAAAGGATGTGTGAATAGTTCTTGCAGTAGTTAGATGCATTAGCAAAGGATGTGTGAGCAGTTTTGTGTTAGTTAATTAAATGTTATGTATTATGTGTTAGTATCATTGTCACTGTACTCAGAACACGCCCATAGGTGCTTCGATCTTCTCTTCAAAATATTGAGAAAACACGAAACCTTTGACCAATGTGCAGAAATTCTCTTCGAGGCTTGGGATCCATACATTGTACATGTGATCCTTACATCTTATGTGGGATCCTTACATCGTACATGGGATGCATGCATCGTACATGGGTTCTATACATCAAACGTAGGATCCATACATCGTACATGATATCCTTACATCGTACGTGGGATCCTTACATCGTACGTGGGATCCTTACATCGTACGTGGGATTTGTACATCATACATGGAATCCATAAATCGTACATGGGATGCATGCATCGTACATGGGTTCTATACATCAAACGTAGGATCCATACATCGTACGGATAAGTAAGTAATCACATTTCAATGCATGAAGCCTAACTTGAGAGTGATATCATCTATTGAGTTATACTGTTGCAAGATGTCGGATCTGACATGCCATTAAAGAGATTGTCAGTGCTAGCTTATGACAATTAGAAGTTATCGTTAAGTTCAAATGACCAATTTCTGCTTTAGTTAGCAGTAATCGGATTCTAACTACAGCACCCCTTATAAGGCTAAAACCTATCATCATCATCATATTTCGTGCCTGTTGCCGTAGGTGATAATGTCTCTCCACAACTTTCTATCTCGGCAGTTATTTATCATTTCTGTTGTTGACCTTCTGCCAAGCCATTCTCTTAAGCTGTCTGGTATCTTTTCTCTTTGCTTCCCTATCTCTTCGTCCCTCGATTTTTTTCCGGTTTGGCCAGTATATTCCAGTTGTTATCTTCTCATTACATGGCCAAAAAATGATGATTATTTCTTCCTAATAATGGAAATTAGCTCTCTTTTTGCTTTGACCTCTTTCAGAACATTTTCATTACTCTTCTTAGCTGTCCATGATATTCTCAACATTCTTCTGTAAAACCACATTTCTACAGACTCCAGTGATCTTCTTGTCTTACCGTTATGGAAAAATAATAACATCCCTCTTGACTCTAAAATTAAGCTCATACCCACCCTTGTAATATCGGTTTTATTATATATTTGCAAAACATGGACTCTTACAGAAGAGCTTCAAAAGAAAATATAAGTTATAATAATGAAATGTTATAGTAAAAGATTGTGATCATCTCTCACTTAGCTCGTGTTGCACATGGACAAGCTCGCAAAGCAATAGGAGTACAATATCATGACGATCTCTTGACTACTATGCTTGCTTGCGTTCGCCCGATGACTAAAGTATTCTAGAGTATTCTAGTAGACTATAGAATTCCTCTTCATAATCCCCCCTTAAAAGGACGTTAAGTGGGTGTGTCTGCGTTGTGTTGTGGTTTGCAGTATAACTGTGATATTAGCGCGTTTCGGCCCGACACATCCGACTTCAGCACGACATTTTTGAGTACCGGGTTGTCTTCCCTCTTCGATCCCTACTCGCTTGGCCAGACTAGACAGGTTAGTCTGATCCTAGAGGCACCGCGGAGAGGTGGAGCAGGGTCTGTGACTACTATGAAGAAGTGCGAAATGAAATGGCCACGTATCCAGAAATCTTATTTTTTCACCGAACTTCGGTCAGATTTTTTTGCCCTACTGTCATGCATTTATGAAAGATTTTTGCTTTTTTGGGTATATAAAAATATGATTTTCTTGCTTGTCCTAAATTTTAGGATTTTACAATACCCACATTTGTTGTAATCAACTCACCAATTAAAAAGACAAATTTCACGGGCACACCACACAATCTTAGCACCATTTCGCACTCTTAACGTGTAACGCCACTTCGATGTTTTTTTTTTTTTTTTATTTAATTTCCGATTTCTTGTTAAATTGGTCCAGATTCGTATTTTGAGAAAATATTTACTATTGATGAATATTCATGTATGTGTGATAATTTGTAAGCTGTTGTGAAGCGACTACTTGATTTTTAAAACCATGAAAAGTTTAAAGTGTAAATTCATCACTATACAAAAGGTAACTGTGTTATTGTACATGCACTTTTGAATCTAAAAGGGGTCGGTTATATTACGATATCAAAAATCAGAAAACAGAACACGGGCAGCTCTAAATATAGATAGAAAGTCTTTCAATCGATAGATAGTACCGAACTTTGACTCTGCAGAGGCGACGGTCAAGCAAGGAAGAAAAATGAAAGTTGATGATTTTGACACCTATCTCTATGACGAAGATATAAAATCAAATGAATAATGTTTCATTATTCAATATAATACTGATACGCCTTTGGCTTGCATTGTTAGAAAGTTAACATAATTTACAGTAAAATATAATGTTTAGAGCACGCGGTTTGATATTTTTATTTTCCTAAAATTATATAACAAAAAACGATTTGTGCAAAATTCAGACTACCATTGCACTTAAATGTAATAAAATCTGAAGGTCGGTGAAAAAATAAGATTTCATGAAAAATAATTACATAAATTTATCAAACAGTTTCCGAGATAATGAATCAACTCTGTGGGCACGAATTTGTGAACGAGCTAAAGTTACTGTTTCTTGTTTCATTAGAACTATATGACGTAACAAAGGAGAGATCTACGGTTGTGACTTCACAGACATTGCTCAGTGAGTCAACAGTGACGTCATCAAGTCCTGAATCATTGAGTGCACGTTCTCCATCAATGGAGCCCAGTGATCTAAACGGCAGTAACCGCCACGAGCTAGACAACATCAGACAACACGAGCTAGACAACATCAGACAGCACGAGCTAGACAACATCAGACAACAATTCCAGGATCACATTGGCAAGTTTTCTCCACAACAAAAGGAAGGCTGGGAGACACATTTTTCATCTCAGGCTGCACAAATTGCTATGTATGTACACCAGTATCTTGTAACTCATAGACACATTTTTCATCTCAGGCTGCACAAATTGCTATGTATGTACGACACTATCTTGTAACTCATAGACACATTTTTCATCTCAGGCTGCACAAATTGCTATGTATGTACACCAGTATCTTGTAACTCATAGACACATTTTTCATCTCAGGCTGCACAAATTGCTATGTATGTACGACACTGTCTTGTAACTCATAGACACATTTTTCATCTCAGGCTGCACAAATTGCTATGTATGTACGACACTATCTTGTAACTCATAGACACATTTTTCATCTCAGGCTGCACAAATTGCTATGTATGTACACCACTATCTTGTAACTCATAGACACATTTTTCATCTTATGCTGCACAAATTGCTATGTATGTACACCACTATCTTGTAACTCATACACATTTTTCATCTCAGGCTGCACAAATTGCTATGTATGTACACCACTATCTTGTAACTCATAGACACATTTTTCATCGCAGGCTGCACAAATTGCTATGTATGTACACCACTATCTTGTAACTCATAGACACATTTTTCATCGCAGGCTGCACAAATTGCTATGTATGTACACCACTATCTTGTAACTCATAGACACATTTTTCATCGCAGGCTGAACAAATTGCTATGTATGTACGCCACTATCTTGTAACTCATAGACACATTGTAATCTGACGGCTGTTACAAGATAGTTGATATAAATGTCAGCGAAATAGTAACATCTTTTATATCTGTCTGCCTGCCTATCCTATCCTATCCTATCCTATCCTATCCTATCCTATCCTATCCTATCCTATCCTATCCTATCCTATCCTATCCTATCCTATCCTATCATCTCCTAATTACCTACCTACCTATCTATCTATCTATCTATCTATCTATCTATCTATCTATCTATCTATCTATCTATCTATCTATCTATCTATCTATCTATCTATCTATCTATCTATCTATCTATCTATCTATCTATCTATCTATCTATCTATCTATCTATCTATCTATCTATCTATCTATCTATCTATCTATCTATCTATCTAGCTGTCTATCTATCTATCTATCTATCTGTCTATCTGTCTATCTGTCTATCTGTCTATCTGTCTATCTGTCCGGCCGTCCGTCCGTCTGCCTATCTGTCTGTCTGTCTATCTATCTATCTCATCAATATATATATATATATATATATATGTCTTTCTATATGTCTTTCTATATGTCTGCCTATCTGTCTATATAGCTATATGCCTGTCTATCTACCTATTTTCTTTTTTTTTAACAGAAGACAGCATACAGTACAGAAGACAGCATATAGTACAGAAGACAGCATATAGTACAGAAGAAAGTATATAGGACAGAAGACAGCATATAAGACAGAAGACAGCATATAGTACAGAAGACAGCATATAGTACAGAAGAAAGTATATAGGACAGAAGACAGCATATAAGACAGAAGACAGCATATAGTACAGAAGACAGCATATAGGACAACAATTATGTATTTTCTATATTCGACGATCTTTGTTATTGAGTGTCAGACCTTGCACAGGACCCGAAGTCTATATCGCACACGTTCTGTTCTGGACGAGCTTCTCAACCTCGACAAAGGAACTTATGCCTGATGTTGTTGCTTTCCTCCTCAGTGTTATTCTTAGTGGTTCTCTAGATTGGCCTTTTTTTTCTTCTACAATTGGTTCCCATCTTGAGGCGTGCTCCTAGATTATCATGATCTCTTTTCATTACATGGCCAACATCTAATTACTCTCCTTTCATTACATGGCCAACATCTAATTACTCTCTTCTCATTACATGGCCAACATCTAATTACTCTCCTCTCATTACATGGCCAACATCTAATTACTCTCCTCTCATTACATGGCCAACATCTAATTACTCTCCTCTCATTACATGGCCAACATCTAATTACTCTCTTCTCATTACATGGCCAACATCTAATTACTCTCTTCTCATTACATGGCCAACATCTAATTACTCTCTCTCATTACATGGCCAACATCTAATTACTCTCTTCTCATTACATGGCCAACATCTAATTACTCTCTCTCATTACATGGCCAACATCTAATTACTCTCCTCTCATTACATGGCCAACATCTAATTACTCTCTTCTCATTACATGGCCAACATCTAATTACTCTCTTCTCATTACATGGCCAACATCTAATTACTCTCCTCTCATTACATGGCCAACATCTAATTACTCTCCTCTCATTACATGGCCAACATCTAATTACTCTCTTCTCATTACATGGCCAACATCTAATTACTCTCTTCTCATTACATGGCCAACATCTAATTACTCTCCTCTCATTACATGGCCAACATCTAATTACTCTCCTCTCATTACATGGCCAACATCTAATTACTCTCTTCTCATTACATGGCCAACATCTAATTACTCTCCTCTCATTACATGGCCAACATCTAATTACTCTCCTCTCATTACATGGCCAACATCTAATTACTCTCCTCTCATTACATGGCCAACATCTAATTACTCTCCTCTCATTACATGGCCAACATCTAATTACTCTCTTCTCTAGATTACAGATGTTCATTTTCTTTAGACACAATTCATGTAATTGTTCTTCTCGTTGTTGTTGTTGTTGTTGTTGTTTTTGTTGTTGTTGTTGTTGTTGTTATGGATATAGCGAGCTTTGAGCTGATGCCCTTCGGCCCAAGGTCATGTAGTAGTATCTGCAGGTATTTTTAAGTTCTGCTGTAGGTCCACACAGAGTATTCCGTTTGGAAGGTTACATAATATTTATTCTTCTCAACGGCAGTAGTTAGAGACACATGATGTGACTACAACATTACAGTGTGTTTAACTTCATATCAAACTGGCCATTTCTTTCATGAGTTTTACCACTAAATATAGGGTATACCAGGGAGCTAGTGCTTAGTGAACGGGACTACAAAGCACAAGTTGTAGGGTTCGATCGTAACCGACGGCTTCCGGTTTCACCCAGCCTTATATGGGTACCTCCGAAGTCGGAGTTATCTGCCTGTGCGGCGAGGGATCCCGATGCACGCGGCTGCCAGGGAAAAATGGATTAACACGCAAAACTCAGTTCCTAGTCTCTAGGGACTTCGTCAGAGTTGAAAGCTGGCGAACGCAACAACAACAACAACAACATATGGGTACCGGATTTTTTTTTTCTGGGAAAGTAAAGTAGCTCGGGCGTAATACCGACCACATTACCCAAAAAATCATGTGCCGAGGGTATGTAAAATGTATGATCACTAACAGCATATTCCCTGTACGCCACTTGGGGTGACGTGGCTCTTTACTCTTTACTTTATTACAGGGTATACCAACACATTTTCCAGCTACCATGTGTGAACTCACATGTACTGTACACTAACAGTCACCAACTACAACCGTATTGTTTAGAGAACACTCACACAAATAACATATTCGTGGAGAGGCGAGTCAGGCATACTGGGCTGCTCATTGTTACAAACATTAAGACACACACATACACACTCACATACAAACACACATACACACTCACATACACACACACATACACACATACACACTCACATACACACACACACATACACACTCACTAGGAATACATTTCTTGTCATTTCTCACACAATGAACGCAATTTTGTTCAAATATTAGTGCAATATCTTCTTTGCTGAATGATTTTTTTCTTCTTTGCTTTGGTTTATTAAGGACTTTTTTGTAGTGAGTGCGACACTCTATACACCATAATATCTTGACATCTGTAGTATCATCATCATCACCATCATCAAGTACCGGGTCTGATGGCGTAGGTGATCATGTCTCTCCACAAATTTCGATCTCGACAGTTATTTATCATTTCTATTGTTGACCTTCTGCCAATCCATTCTCTTAAGCTGTCTGGTATCTTTTTTCTTTGCTTCCCTCTATCTCTTCGTCCCTCACTTTTCCAATTTGTCACAATATATTCCAGCTGTTCCCTTCTCATTACATGGCCAAAAAATGATGACGTTTTTTTTTAAATATTCGAAATTAGCTCTCTTTTTGCTTTGGCCTCTTTCAGAACGTTTCCATTACTCTTCTTAGCTGTCCATGGTATTCTCAACATTCTTCTATAAAACCACATTTCTACATCTTTTTTATACTGACTATTAATATTTTTCTTCAAAAATTAAAATCCAGGTCCACTACAATCAACATAACAAACAAGAAAGTATACAAGAGGAAGAAATTCTGCAAGAGCAACACAATCTACAAAAGCAAGAAAATCTACAAATGTGCATCAGGATCAGAACTGAATTTCTCACAACCAGGTGTGGTTTCCTTGAATGGCCAAGTTGTGATCCATGAAAAGAAGAGAAAAAGAAGTAGATCACAAAGATGGTGACAGTGAAAGGAGACACATCTTTAAATCAATAAAACAATAACTGTTTTTGTTGTTTGTGAAAGTAGTGACATCTTTAATTAATAAAACAATAACTGTTTTTGTTGTTTGTGAGAGCAATGACATCTTTAATTAATAAAACAATAACTGTTTTTGTTGTTTGTGAAAGCAATGACATCTTTAAGTAATAAAACAATAACTGTTTTTGTTGTTTGTGAGAGCAATGACATCTTTAATTAATAAAACAATAACTGTTATTGGTTGTTTGTGAAAGCAATGACATCTTTAAGTAATAAAACAATAACTGTTTTTGTTGTTTGTGAAAGCAATGACATCTTTAATCAATAAAACAGTAACTGTTATTGGTTGTTTGTGAAAGCAATGACATCTTTAAGTAATAAAACAATAACTGTTTTTGTTGTTTGTGAAAGCAATGATATCTTTAATTAATAAAACAGTAACTGTTTTTGTTGTTTGTGAAAGCAATGATATCGTTAATCAATAAAACAGTAACTGTTTTTTGTTGTTTGTGAAAGCAATGATATCTTTAATCAATAAAACAGTAACTGTTTTTTGTTGTTTGTGAAAGCAATGATATCTTTAATTAATAAAACAATAACTGTTTTTGTTGTTTGTGAAAGTAGTGACATCTTTAATCAATAAAACAATAACTGTTTTTGTTGTTTGTGAAAGCAATGATATCTTTAATTAATAAAACAATAACTGTTTTTGTTGTCTGTGAAAGTAGTGACATCTTTAATTAATAAAACAGTAACAGTTTTTGTTGTTTGTGAAAGCAATGATATCTTTAATTAATAAAACAATAACTGTTTTTGTTGTGTTTGTGAAAGCAGTCACATCTTTAATCAATAAAACAGTAACTGTTTTTGCTGTTTGTGAAAGCAGTCACATCTTTAACCTTTAAAACAATAACTGTTTTTGTTGTTTGTGAAAGCAGTCACATCTTTAATCAATAAAACAGTAACTGTTTTTGCTGTTTGTGTAAGCAGTCACATCTTTAATCAATAAAACAGTAACTGTTTTTGTTGTTTGTGAAAGCAATCACATCTTTAATCAATAAAACAATAACTGTTTTTGTTGTTTGTGAAAGCAATGATATTTTTAATTAATAAAACAATAACTGTTTTTGTTGTTTGTGAAAGCAATGACATCTTTAATTAATAAAACAATAACTGTTTTTGTTTGTGAAAGTAGTGACATCTTTAATCAATAAAACAATAACTGTTTTTGTTGTTTGTGAAAGCAATGATATCTTTAATCAATAAAACAGTAACTGTTTTTTGTTGTTTGTGAAAGCAATGATATCTTTAATTAATAAAACAGTAACTGTTTTTTGTTGTTTGTGAAACCAATGATATCTTTAATTAATAAATCAGTAACTGTTTTTTGTTGTTTGTGAAAGCAATGATAACCTTAATTAATAAATCAGTAACTGTTTGTTGTTGTTTGTGAAAGCAATGATATTTTTAATCAATAAAACAATAACTGTTTTTGTTGTTTGTGAAAGTAGTGATATCTTTAATCAATAAAACAGTAACTGTTTTTGTTGTTTGTGAAAGCAATGATATCTTTAATTAATAAAACAATAACTGTTTTTGTTGTTTGTGAAAGTAGTGATATCTTTAATTAATAAAACAGTAACTGTTTTTGTTGTTTGTGAAAGTAGTGATATCTTTAATTAATAAAACAGTAACTGTTTTTGTTGTTTGTGAAAGTAGTGATATCTTTAATCAATAAAACAATAACTGTTTTTGTTGTTTGTGAAAGTAGTGATATCTTTAATCAATAAAACAATAACTGTTTTTGTTGTTTGTGAAAGCAATGACATCTGTAATCAATAAAACAGTAACTCTTTTTGTTGTTTGTGAAAGCAATGATATATTTAATTAATAAAACAATAACTGTTTTTGTTGTTTGTGAAAGCAATCACATCTTTAATCAATAAAACAGTAACTGTTTTTGTTGTTTGTGAAAGCAGTCACATCTTTAATCAATAAAACAGTAACTGTTTTTGTTGTTTGTGAAAGCAGTCACATCTTTAATCAATAAAACAGTAACTGTTTTTGTTGTTTGTGAAAGCAATCACATCTTTAATCAATAAAACAGTAACTGTTTTTGTTGTTTGTGAAAGCAATCACATCTTTAATCAATAAAACAATAACTGTTTTTGTTGTTTGTGAAAGTAGTGATATCTTTAATTAATAAAACAGTAACTGTTTTTGTTGTTTGTGAAAGCAATGATATCTTTAATTAATAAAACAATAACTGTTTTTGTTGTTTGTGAAAGCAATGATATCTTTAATTAATAAAACAGTAACTGTTTTTGTTGTTTGTGAAAGCAATGATATTTTTAATTAATAAAACAACTGTTTTTGTTGTTTGTGAAAGCAATGATATTTTTAATTAATAAAACAATAACTGTTTTTGTTGTTTGTGAAAGCAATGACATCTTTAATTAATAAAACAATAACTGTTTTTGTTGTTTGTGAAAGTAGTGACATCTTTAATTAATAAAACAGTAACTGTTTTTGTTGTTTGTGAAAGCAATGATATCTTTAATTAATAAAACAATAACTGTTTTTGTTGTGTTTGTGAAAGCAGTCACATCTTTAATCAATAAAACAGTAACTGTTTTTGTTGTTTGTGAAAGCAGTCACATCTTTAACCTTTAAAACAATAACTGTTTTATTACAGGGTATACCAACACATTTTCCAGCTACCATGTGTGAACTCACATGAACTGTACACTAACAGTCACCAACTACAACCGTATTGTTTAGAGAACACTCACACAAATAACATATTCGTGGAGAGGCGAGTCAGGCATACTGGGCTGCTCATTGTTACAAACATTAAGACACACACATACACACTCACATACACACACACACATACACACTCACATACACACACATACACACTCACATACACACACACACATACACACTCACTAGGAATACATTTCTTGTCATTTCTCACACAATGAACGCAATTTTGTTCAAATATTAGTGCAATATCTTCTTTGCTGAATGATTTTTTTCTTCTTTGCTTTGGTTTATTAAGGACTTTTTTGTAGCGAGTGCGACACTCTATACACCATAATATCTTGACATCTGTAGTATCATCATCATCACCATCATCAAGTACCGGGTCTGATGGCGTAGGTGATCATGTCTCTCCACAAATTTCGATCTCGACAGTTATTTATCATTTCTATTGTTGACCTTCTGCCAATCCATTCTCTTAAGCTGCCTGGTATCTTTTTTCTTTGCTTCCCTCTATCTCTTCGTCCCTCACTTTTCCAATTTGTCACAATATATTCCAGCTGTTCCCTTCTCATTACATGGCCAAAAAATGATGACGTTTTTTTTTAAATATTCGAAATTAGCTCTCTTTTTGCTTTGGCCTCTTTCAGAACGTTTCCATTACTCTTCTTAGCTGTCCATGGTATTCTCAACATTCTTCTATAAAACCACATTTCTACATCTTTTTTATACTGACTATTAATATTTTTCTTCAAAAATTAAAATCCAGGTCCACTACAATCAACATAACAAACAAGAAAGTATACAAGAGGAAGAAATTCTGCAAGAGCAACACAATCTACAAAAGCAAGAAAATCTACAAATGTGCATCAGGATCAGAACTGAATTTCTCACAACCAGGTGTGGTTTCCTTGAATGGCCAAGTTGTGATCCATGAAAAGAAGAGAAAAAGAAGTAGATCACAAAGATGGTGACAGTGAAAGGAGACACATCTTTAAATCAATAAAACAATAACTGTTTTTGTTGTTTGTGAAAGTAGTGACATCTTTAATTAATAAAACAATAACTGTTTTTGTTGTTTGTGAAAGTAGTGATATCTTTAATTAATAAAACAATAACTGTTTTTGTTGTTTGTGAAAGTAGTGACATCTTTAATTAATAAAACAATAACTGTTTTTGTTGTTTGTGAAAGTAGTGACATCTTTAATTAATAAAACAATAACTGTTTTTGTTGTTTGTGAGAGCAATGACATCTTTAATTAATAAAACAATAACTGTTTTTGTTGTTTGTGAAAGCAATGACATCTTTAATTAATAAAACAATAACTGTTTTTGTTGTTTGTGAAAGCAATGACATCTTTAATCAATAAAACAGTAACTGTTTTTGTTGTTTGTGAAAGCAATGATATCTTTAATTAATAAAACAATAACTGTTATTGGTTGTTTGTGAAAGCAATGACATCTTTAAGTAATAAAACAATAACTGTTTTTGTTGTTTGTGAAAGCAATGACATCTTTAATCAATAAAACAATAACTGTTATTGGTTGTTTGTGAAAGCAATGACATCTTTAAGTAATAAAACAATAACTGTTTTTGTTGTTTGTGAAAGCAATGATATCTTTAATTAATAAAACAGTAACTGTTTTTGTTGTTTGTGAAAGCAATGATATCGTTAATCAATAAAACAGTAACTGTTTTTTGTTGTTTGTGAAAGCAATGATATCTTTAATCAATAAAACAGTAACTGTTTTTTGTTGTTTGTGAAAGCAATGATATCTTTAATCAATAAAACAATAACTGTTTTTGTTGTTTGTGAAAGTAGTGACATCTTTAATCAATAAAACAATAACTGTTTTTGTTGTTTGTGAAAGCAATGATATCTTTAATTAATAAAACAATAACTGTTTTTGTTGTCTGTGAAAGTAGTGACATCTTTAATTAATAAAACAGTAACTGTTTTTGTTGTTTGTGAAAGCAATGATATCTTTAATTAATAAAACAATAACTGTTTTTGTTGTGTTTGTGAAAGCAGTCACATCTTTAATCAATAAAACAGTAACTGTTTTTGCTGTTTGTGAAAGCAGTCACATCTTTAACCTTTAAAACAATAACTGTTTTTGTTGTTTGTGAAAGCAGTCACATCTTTAATCAATAAAACAGTAACTGTTTTTGCTGTTTGTGAAAGCAGTCACATCTTTAATCAATAAAACAGTAACTGTTTTTGTTGTTTGTGAAAGTAGTGACATCTTTAATCAATAAAACAATAACTGTTTTTGTTGTTTGTGAAAGCAATGATATTTTTAATTAATAAAACAATAACTGTTTTTGTTGTTTGTGAAAGCAATGACATATTTAATTAATAAAACAATAACTGTTTTTGTTTGTGAAAGTAGTGACATCTTTAATCAATAAAACAATAACTGTTTTTGTTGTTTGTGAAAGCAATGATATCTTTAATCAATAAAACAGTAACTGTTTTTTGTTGTTTGTGAAACCAATGATATCTTTAATTAATAAAACAGTAACTGTTTTTTGTTGTTTGTGAAACCAATGATATCTTTAATTAATAAATCAGTAACTGTTTTTTGTTGTTTGTGAAAGCAATGATAACCTTAATTAATAAATCAGTAACTGTTTGTTGTTGTTTGTGAAAGCAATGATATCTTTAATCAATAAAACAATAACTGTTTTTGTTGTTTGTGAAAGTAGTGATATCTTTAATCAATAAAACAGTAACTGTTTTTGTTGTTTGTGAAAGCAATGATAACTTTAATGAATAAAACAATAACTGTTTTTGTTGTTTGTGAAAGTAGTGATATCTTTAATTAATAAAACAGTAACTGTTTTTGTTGTTTGTGAAAGTAGTGATATCTTTAATTAATAAAACAGTAACTGTTTTTGTTGTTTGTGAAAGTAGTGATATCTTTAATCAATAAAACAATAACTGTTTTTGTTGTTTGTGAAAGTAGTGATATCTTTAATTAATAAAACAATAACTGTTTTTGTTGTTTGTGAAAGCAATCACATCTTTAATCAATAAAACAGTAACTGTTTTTGTTGTTTGTGAAAGCAGTCACATCTTTAATCAATAAAACAGTAACTGTTTTTGTTGTTTGTGAAAGCAGTCACATCTTTAATCAATGAAACAGTAACTGTTTTTGTTGTTTGTGAAAGCAATGACATCTTTAATTAATAAAACAATAACTGTTTTTGTTGTTTGTGAAAGTAGTGACATCTTTAATTAATAAAACAGTAACTGTTTTTGTTGTTTGTGAAAGCAATGATATCTTTAATTAATAAAACAATAACTGTTTTTGTTGTGTTTGTGAAAGCAGTCACATCTTTAATCAATAAAACAGTAACTGTTTTTGTTGTTTGTGAAAGCAGTCACATCTTTAACCTTTAAAACAATAACTGTTTTATTACAGGGTATACCAACACATTTTCCAGCTACCATGTGTGAACTCACATGAACTGTACACTAACAGTCACCAACTACAACCGTATTGTTTAGAGAACACTCACACAAATAACATATTCGTGGAGAGGCGAGTCAGGCATACTGGGCTGCTCATTGTTACAAACATTAAGACACACACATACACACTCACATACACACACACACATACACACTCACATACACACACATACACACTCACATACACACACACACATACACACTCACTAGGAATACATTTCTTGTCATTTCTCACACAATGAACGCAATTTTGTTCAAATATTAGTGCAATATCTTCTTTGCTGAATGATTTTTTTCTTCTTTGCTTTGGTTTATTAAGGACTTTTTTGTAGCGAGTGCGACACTCTATACACCATAATATCTTGACATCTGTAGTATCATCATCATCACCATCATCAAGTACCGGGTCTGATGGCGTAGGTGATCATGTCTCTCCACAAATTTCGATCTCGACAGTTATTTATCATTTCTATTGTTGACCTTCTGCCAATCCATTCTCTTAAGCTGCCTGGTATCTTTTTTCTTTGCTTCCCTCTATCTCTTCGTCCCTCACTTTTCCAATTTGTCACAATATATTCCAGCTGTTCCCTTCTCATTACATGGCCAAAAAATGATGACGTTTTTTTTTAAATATTCGAAATTAGCTCTCTTTTTGCTTTGGCCTCTTTCAGAACGTTTCCATTACTCTTCTTAGCTGTCCATGGTATTCTCAACATTCTTCTATAAAACCACATTTCTACATCTTTTTTATACTGACTATTAATATTTTTCTTCAAAAATTAAAATCCAGGTCCACTACAATCAACATAACAAACAAGAAAGTATACAAGAGGAAGAAATTCTGCAAGAGCAACACAATCTACAAAAGCAAGAAAATCTACAAATGTGCATCAGGATCAGAACTGAATTTCTCACAACCAGGTGTGGTTTCCTTGAATGGCCAAGTTGTGATCCATGAAAAGAAGAGAAAAAGAAGTAGATCACAAAGATGGTGACAGTGAAAGGAGACACATCTTTAAATCAATAAAACAATAACTGTTTTTGTTGTTTGTGAAAGTAGTGACATCTTTAATTAATAAAACAATAACTGTTTTTGTTGTTTGTGAAAGTAGTGATATCTTTAATTAATAAAACAATAACTGTTTTTGTTGTTTGTGAAAGTAGTGACATCTTTAATTAATAAAACAATAACTGTTTTTGTTGTTTGTGAAAGTAGTGACATCTTTAATTAATAAAACAATAACTGTTTTTGTTGTTTGTGAGAGCAATGACATCTTTAATTAATAAAACAATAACTGTTTTTGTTGTTTGTGAAAGCAATGACATCTTTAATTAATAAAACAATAACTGTTTTTGTTGTTTGTGAAAGCAATGACATCTTTAATCAATAAAACAGTAACTGTTATTGGTTGTTTGTGAAAGCAATGACATCTTTAAGTAATAAAACAATAACTGTTTTTGTTGTTTGTGAAAGCAATGATATCTTTAATTAATAAAACAGTAACTGTTTTTGTTGTTTGTGAAAGCAATGATATCGTTAATCAATAAAACAGTAACTGTTTTTTTGTTGTTTGTGAAAGCAATGATATCTTTAATCAATAAAACAGTAACTGTTTTTTGTTGTTTGTGAAAGCAATGATATCTTTAATTAATAAAACAAGAACTGTTTTTGTTGTTTGTGAAAGTAGTGACATCTTTAATTTATAAAACAATAACTGTTTTTGTTGTTTGTGAAAGCAATGACATCTTTAATTAATAAAACAATAACTGTTTTTGTTGTGTTTGTGAAAGTAGTGACATCTTTAATCAATAAAACAATAACTGTTTTTGTTGTTTGTGAAAGCAATGATATCTTTAATCAATAAAACAGTAACTGTTTTTTGTTGTTTGTGAAAGCAATGATATCTTTAATTAATAAAACAGTAACTGTTTTTTGTTGTTTGTGAAACCAATGATATCTTTAATTAATAAATCAGTTAGAGATAGAAAGCAATGATATCTTTAATCAATAAAACAGTAACTGTTTTTTGTTGTTTGTGAAAGCAATGACATCTTTAAGTAATAAAACAATAACTGTTTTTGTTGTTTGTGAAAGCAATGATATCTTTAATTAATAAAACAAGAACTGTTTTTGTTGTTTGTGAAAGCAGTCACATCTTTAATCAATAAAACAATAACTGTTTTTGTTGTTTGTGAAAGTTGTGACATCTTTCTCTGTTTCATCTGCGGTGAGAAGAGACGTGGATGGTGAAAACCTCATGTGGTTTGAATCAAGGCAAAAACTTGTTTGGAAGCGGAAGAAGATCACAGTTGACTTCAGTCTAATACTTATCACTCTTGATCGCAGCCTGTGTTTTCGGGACCACGTTGACCATGTGATAACAAAATCCCGCAAAGGATTAGCCGCCTTGAAGGTCATGGCAGCTGCCTACATCGAGCAGAGGCTACTTACTCTTCTGTTCCAGGGATTAGTCCTCGCACCAATCGAGTATGCCCTGGCCATTCTTACTGTCAGTACGACTCAAATTGATAGGCTGGAGAAAATACAAAATGAAGCCATGCGCATTATCCTGGGATGTACGAGGGACACTCCCTGTGTGGCAATGAGGTATCTTCTTGACTTTCCAACCATGGATGACAGAATCAAGATCTGGAGAGCACGAGCATACCTGAAGATTAGTACAGATACAGAGCATCCATTGCACCACGTGCTCAACACAGAGAAAGGTACCAGGCTAAAAAGAGGCAAATCATGGGTGGGCCGAGCAGAAGATGTCATCAAACAGGTCTGTGGGCTTACCAATATCAGCGTTGGTGAGGAGTGGATACCGGTGCCTACGTCATTCAAGGGGACTTTCTCATGTATTGTCACACTCGACAGGAAAAGTAGGGAACAGAACCCAGTCGTGGTTAATGCTGAGGTCAACGGTCTCATCTGCGATAACACCGACGAGAAAGATGCAGTCATCTATACAGACGGATCTGTAAGACGACACGAAAAAAGTGCATGGGCATTTACAGCACGTTCGGCAGGCAGAATAGCCAAGGAAGACAGTGGTGCATACGCCATGACCACGAGTAGCATGACAATGGAGGTGATGGCAGTGACCAAGGCATTCAAATGGTTAGAGTCACAAGACTACATCCACGCATGTATACTGAGTGATTCGATGAGCATGATAAAAAAAGTGGAGGCGGGCTTTGTACGCATGCAATGGGTAGAGTCGTTGCAGAAATCTAAAATACGTAAGGTCACCTTTGTCTATGTCCCTGGACATGCGGGAGTACAGGGAAATGAGAGAGCGGACAGGTTGGCTAGCTGCGCTGTCGTTGAGGACGGGCAACCGATGGATCGGGCGGACGTCATCAATGCACTCCGAGATGTGGGAAGAGCACAGGACTTCGACAAACACAGATCAACGTCGCTTCTTCGGATGATGGAAATGGGAGTTAAGATGGGCACAGCCAGAAATGAGAAACTTGGTGGCCGTGTAAGAACACTTATCAACCAACATAGAACTGGAGTCGTCAGTCGCTGGACACTGAGGGAATTGCTGAGGAGGGGATCTGAGCACCTATGGACGCACCAAAATGGCAGCTTATTTATATTCGAGCTATGGACCAAGCAATGTTTACATTGAACAACACGATAAATGTTATTTCTGCGAGTTGGCAGATTTTTGAAAATGTTTTCAAGGGTTTGAACATAAATGTTTGTTCACAGTTCGTTAACCTTCGCTGTAGATAAAGTCGTTAATTGGATGGCTTCGATTCAGACATTTTTGACGTTGGTAGCTAAGGACCTAACTTGTGCAAACGGATGGCATTGGCAAGGATCATTTTGAATCTATGAAGTGGGCTCATTGTGTGTTTAACTCAAACGCATATGTGCTTTTTAACCAAAGACCTTTTTTTGGGGACTCAATGCAGATATCCCCGATGGAAGAATAAATTGTACTATTAGTCCCATAAATGATTCGCTTCCAGAGGTTTATGATGTAAACAAAGCAGTTTTGTCATTGCAAGTGAATAATGTCCACACCTATAATTGGTATGATCTTCACTCT
Organism: Megaustenia siamemsis; assembly: GCA_032433765.1. NCBI lineage: Eukaryota > Metazoa > Mollusca > Gastropoda > Stylommatophora > Ariophantidae > Megaustenia > Megaustenia siamemsis. The sequence continues at coordinate 17,144,633 of JAVIAB010000101.1, forward strand.
TAGACAACTGCAGGAAAAATGTCGGGAACAAAATATGCCGCTCTATATTGCCTTTGTGGATCTCACAAAGGCATTCGACACAGTAAACTTCCATGAAGACATGAATGGCAAAGTCCATTTTGATGGGAGTCCATCAGAGAATTTCAAAGTCAACAAAGGAGTGAAACAGGGATGTGTCCTCGCCCCCACCCTTTTTGGTATATTTTTTGCTGCCCTCCTAAATTACACCTTCGAAAACAGCTCAGGAGATATTTACATTCGCACTAGACCAGATGGCTCACTGTTCAACCTAGCACGACTAAGAGCAAAAACCAAAACAAATGTTGCCCTACTTAAAGAATTTTTATTTGCTGACGATGCAGCCCTAGTCGCTCATAGTGAGGCCACCCTACAGTCGCTGATCAACAACCTGGATAAAGCATGCGACCTTTTTTCACTGTCAATTAATGTTCAGAAGACAGTAATACTAAATCAAGGTGACTTCAAACCTATATCTATTACTCTAAAAGACTGCCCACTAGAATCAGTACAGAAATTTACATATCTTGGATCCACAGTTACGCAAACCATCTCTCTTGATGAAGAAATAAACTGTCGAATTGGTAAGGCAGCTACGACCTTCGGCAAACTCACAAAAAGGGCATGGAACAACACGAAACTAACTCAAAAGACTAAACTCTTAATATATCAAACTTGTGTGCTTAGCACACTACTATATGGATCCGAAACCTGGACAACATACTCAAACCAGGAAAAAAGACTAAATGTCTTCCACATGCGATGTCTCCGCAAAATAATGCACATCAAATGGCAGGACAAAATAACCAACTTAACTGTCCTGCAACGTGCTAAGACCCTAACAATCATGTCGATGCTCAGAAGTCGAAGGCTAAGATGGCTGGGGCATGTCCAACGGATGGAAGAAAAACGCATTCCTAGGCAAATACTATATGGCGAGCTAAAACACGGAAAACGACAAATCGGCAGACCTAAACTACGATATAGAGATATCTGCAAATCATCTCTGAAAGACTTCGCCATCTGTGAAAACGACTGGCAACATCTGGCAAGTGATCGCACATCATGGAGAGCACGTATAACGAACGGTATAACAACATTTGAGACTGTTCTAAGACAGGACTTAGAAGAGAAGAGACTCATGAAAAAGGATGGTAAACCCTGTGGACCAGCGAGCCTGACCTGTTCATTATGTGACCGCGTGTGTTTGTCAAACATTGGTAGAATTAGCCACGAGAGAAGCTGTTCGGCAAAAACAATACCTCAAAAAAATACGCAATAGCCTCCACTAGACCGTCTGACAAGACGAAAAGGGCCATATATATAATTGGTCAGGATTGTGTAGCAGCAGCAGCTTTATAGCGAACACAGAAAACATCATAGGATTGTGCTGTTCTGAAACAGCTATGCCATGCTACCCTAGAATTGCCTTTAATGGGATTACTGTGACCACAAACCACTCTCCATGTGTGTGCCACATATTTACACCCCAGAAAGAAATACTGAATATAACAACACCATGTGCCGTCTGTGATATTAATGACCACAGACCAGGAGCCTCCAGTATGATTGATACAAATGTTGCCCCAAGCATTTCATCAGCAGAGCCATATCTATGGAATGTTAATCTGACATTGTTCTTGAATGATGTCCAAGTTAATGAGACATCAGAATCGTGTGGCAGCAGCTACAAGAAGGGAGCGGAGAACATCAAGTTCTGCTGCTATAAAGGAGACTTGCCTTGCTATCCCAGAATTGCCTTAAATGGAATCACTGTAGTTGAAAACTTCTTCTCTTGTGTAAACTACACATTCACATCTAAGAGTGAATCAGTGAAGGTCACAAAATCATATTCTCTCTGTGGTTTTACTAACTACAGGTCATGTGGCTTCTGTTGGATTGGAAATGACAAATTACCACCACTGTGTGTCTATATGTTTGGAATTGGAGTCATCAATGACGGCCTAACATCATCAAGTGCTATGGCGATCATCATTTTCGGGAGGACGTGAACTCCCATGGTATATGGTGGATAGGCGGCAGGAACCATTGAAGGCTATGTCTGAAAAGTGTTCCTTCTTGCAGTTTCCTCATATTCCAAGTCCGGCTTGTTGCAGGAGCTACTGAGTTAAGTGCTCTGTGCACACCGTGAGCTGTGTGTCTCATCCGTTTTGATCCTGCTTCGATATCCCGCTTGTTTACGATGAATGATGATATCGTATGACAGGGAACAGTTGGCTGTGTTCACTTTCTGCGCGGTTTCGCCTTATGTCTTTTGGCGTGTGCTGAGACTGCTACGATGGGGACTACAGTTACCTTTCTTTGTTTGGGAGATGAGTTGATAATTCGGATGATTCCACTGGCACGGGCGGTTGAGCAATTATGGATTTTAATTCGTTTGCTGTGATGCCGAGGCCTTCCATAACCAATAACCAATAACCAATAACTTATCACAGTTGACTTCAGGTTAATATTTATCACAGTTGACTTCAGGCTAATATTTATCACTGTTGATTTCAGGCTAATACTTATCACAGTTGACTTCAGGCCAATATTTATCACTGTTGATTTCAGGCTAATACTTATCACAGTTGACTTCAGGCCAATACTTATCACAGTTGACTTCAGGCTAATACTTATCACTGTTGACTTCAGGCTAATACTTATCACTGTTGACTTCAGGCTAATACTTATCACTGTTGACTTCAGGCTAATACTTATCACAGTTGACTTCAGACTAATACTTATCACTCTTGACTTCAGGCTAATACTTATCACTGTTACATCAGTTTCTCTCTACGCTTGTGATACGTGGACCCTGCAGAGAAAATTGCTAGCTTACAGAGGGATATGAAATGTTATCATAAGGTTTTGGGGGGGGGGGGATGAAATGTTATCATAAGGTTTTGGGGGAGATAAAATGTTACCATATTGTTTTTTTTTTTTTTGGGGGGGGAGATGAAATGTTATCATAAGGTTTTGGGGGGAGATAAAATGTTACCATATGATTTTGGGGGGAGATAAAATGTTACCAATTGGGGGGGGAGATGAAATGTTATCATAAGGTTTTGGGGGGAGATAAAATGTTACCATATGGTTTTTGGGGGGAGATGAAATGTTATCATAAGGTTTTGGGGGGAGTTAAAATGTTACCATATGGTTTTGGGTGGGGGAGATGAAATGTTATCATAAGGTTTTGGGGGGAGATAAAATGTTACCATATGGTTTTTTTTTTGGGGGGGGGGATGAAATGTTATCATAAGGTTTTGGGGGGAGATAAAATGTTACCATATGGTTTTTGGGGGGAGATGAAATGTTATCATAAGGTTTTGGGGGGGAGATGAAATATTATCATAAGGTTTTGGGGGGAGATAAAATGTTACCATATGGGGGGGAGATGAAATGTTATCATAATGTTTTGGGGGGAGATAAAATGTTATCATAAGGTTTTGGGGGGAGATAAAATGTTACCATATGGGGGGGGGGGGAGAGATGAAATGTTATTATAATGTTTTGGGGGGAGATAAAATGTTATCATAAGGTTTTGTGGGGAGATGAAATGTTGTCATACGGTTTTGGGGGGAGATGAAATGTTATCATAAGGTTTTGGGGGGAGATAAAATGTTATAATAAGGGTTTGGGCGGAGATAAAATGTTATCATAAGGTTTTGAGGGGAGATGAAATGTTATCAGAAGTTTTTGAGGGGAGTTGAAATGTTATCATAAGGTTTTGGTATCTCTTACTTAGATGGTTACAATTGAGGGTATTTCTCTCTCTTACTTAGATGGTTACAATTGAGGGTATCTCTCTCTCATACTTAGATGGTTACAATTGAGGGTATCTCTCTCTCTTACTTAGATGGTTACAACAATTGAAAAGTTCACAAATGGATACAACAAGCAATCAGAGTACATGATGATTGCTCAACTCTCGTGAGGAAACACAAAATGAAATGGTTTGGTCACGTACCTCGATCGTCTGCCCTAGAAAAGACCATTCCGCAAGAAACTGAAGAAAAAGGCTAGGGGGGTATTGAGAGAGAGATGAGAAGATAACATCAAAGCATGGACAGACCGCGATTTTGTGAATTACAAAAGAGCGATTGAAGAATCAGAGGCTAGAGCAGCAAGAATCGTCTTTCTCGATGAGATAGAGTTGCTTGTACAAAACAAAGACAAATGGCGAGATTTAATAAAATATCTTTTGAAATATTGAAAACTGCTAGAATAAAGATTTAGATAAGAGAAAGAGTATATGGGCCTATGCCCTATGGGCTTAATGATTGAAGTTAAATAAATATGAAGAAAGTTAACTGAATCTGTCAGTGGTGTCACTATGAGTCTCTCTATCTCTATCTCTCTCTCTCTCTCTCTCTCTCTCTCTCTCTGCGATCAGGACTCAATCAGAGTAGGATTCCAGACTCTCGCATGAAGTCAGCTGTCAGGTTAAGTGTGTTGATCGCCCCCACAGACAGAACGTCACAATTAGAGTCTGCCAGATCCACTCTGATTGAACACACGTTAAAACGTTGTACTGTGTTCTGCGCCAGTGGCCCAGTGCATCCGATTTCAGCCAGCATTTTATTCAGGTTTGCATTCCTTAGCCTGTGATTGTCCCCAATCTTCCTGCAAGGCAGCAGATGATCTTTTCTGTAGGGGGATTCTGCCCTTAGATGGTCGGCCCTCCCAGGTTTACGAGCACCATCTGCCCGAGTCACTAGAGGTGACTAACACAGACATGCACACACAAAGATAAGAAATGTGACCAACACAGGCATGCACACAGCGATACGAGGCATGACTAACACTGACACACATCACTATGAGTGATGGGATGTAGAAGAAGTCGATCAATCTTAAGATATGCAAAATTTTATTTGTTTGCCTAGTTCTAGATAGTGGCACAGGAACATATTTATCTCCTGGTTCGTTTCTACAAACCGCCATTCATTGCAACAAACCTCAAATAAGTGATGCATAGTCAAGTTCTGACACGACCAAACTAAGAAAAAAATAATACTTTGGTTTTTCATTAAAAAAAAAAAAGAATGTAAGGTGACCACAAAAACACTTCCTAAACTCAAGCAACAGAATAATTCTTAAACCTTGTTTGTTACATTTACACCAGCTTCTAAAGTTTCGTGTATGTACCCCCGTCACGCCAAGTGGCGTATATAGAGTTATTGAGTTATTGAGTTATTTGCGGGTCATCATCATTGCACTCCGAACATGTCCATAGGTGCTCAGATCCCCTCCTCAGCAATTCCCTCAGAGTCCAGCGACTGACGACTCCAGTTCTATGTTGGTTGATAAGTCTTCTTACACGGCCACCAAGTTTCTCATTTCTGGCTGTGCCCATCTTAACACCCATTTCCATCATCCGAAGAAGCGACGTTGATCTGTGTTTGTCGAAGTCCTGTGCTCTTCCAACATCTCGAAGGGCATTGATGATGTCCGCCCGATCCATCGGTTGCCCGTCCTCAACAACAGCGCAGCTAGCCAACCTGTCCGCTCTCTCATTTCCCCGTACTCCCGCATGTCCAGGGACATAGACAAAGGTGACCTTACGTATTTTGGATTTCTGCAACGACTCTACCCATTGCATGCGTACAAAGCCCGCCTCCACTTTTTGTATCATGCTCATCGAATCACTCAGTATACATGCGTGGATGTAGTCTTGTGACTCTAACCATTTGAATGCCTTGGTCACTGTCATCACCTCCATTGTCATGCTACTCGTGGTCATGGCGTATAGAGAATATGGTGTTAGTGACCATAATTTTTATAGACCTTCGGCACATGATTTTTGGAGTAATGTGGTCGGTATTACGGCTGTGCCGCTTTACTTTCCCAGAAAAAATCAGGTGCCCATTTTTAAGGCTGGATGAAACCTGAAGCCGTCGGTTGGGATCGAACCATACCCTTTGTCCTTTGCAGTCCAGTTCACTAACCACTGAGCTATCGCGGCTCAAAGTTTCATGTGGTACAAGTTTATTTCCAACACAGACACACACACACTTGATATGTGCACTAGTCATACTCTGCATACTCGCTTCAGTATGTCTGGCATGGATTTGATTGGCTGATCTGTATAACGACATGAAGATAGGGGTAATATATTTACCAGTAGGTTGTTGAGTGCCTTGTATACAAGAGGGTGTCGTTGTTTTATTTGAGATTTATTATCATTTTAGTTGTGGGCTTTAGAATAATATCAGTCGTGGGAATGCACGTGAGTTTAATAATAATAATGTTTTGTTTCATTAAATATTATATTAAATGTTTAATGCTAATAGTTTGTTTCGTGAAATATTTTCTGTTTCAATTTAATTTTTAGCGTGATTAAGCTTTTTAAAAGCCGAATTATTTTTTCAAAGGGTTTAACTTCCTTGACACAAGTTACATTTTAAAGCAGTTGTATTTTGTTTATGAGGAACAGATGTGGTTTGTAGCCACAGAAAAAGTGCAGAAAAGCATTTCTATAGATCTTTTTTTCTTTCATTCCTTCTTTCTTGTTCTATCATTTTTCGTGAATTTACTTATTTCTTTCTTTCTTCCTTCGTTTGGCCCTTTCTTTCTTTTTCCTTCCTTAACCCTTCCTTCCTCCCTTCCTTATTCCTTCTTTCTATCTTTTTTCTTTCTTTCTTTCACTCTTTCTTTATATCTTCCTTTCTCTCTTTTCTTTCTTTCCTATCACGCACATCTTTTTTCCCGTTCCTTCTTTTCATCTGATTTATTCTTGTCATTAACCCTTCCACCCCCACGCTTCTCAAACATGTTTGCTATCTTGCTAGAAGACAAACTAGACCCTACCTTGTTAGCTGGTTACCTTTTGTAGACCCCACCTTGTTAGCTGGTTATCTATTGTAGACCCCACCTTGTTATCTGATTGTCTTTTGTAGATCCCACCTTGTTAAATGATTATCTTTTGTACACCCCACCTTGTTAGCTGGTTATCTATTGTAGACTCCACCTAGTTAGCTGATCATCTTTTGTAGACCTCACCTTGTTATCTGATTATCTATTGTAGACCCCACCTTGTTAGCTGATTATCTTTTGTAGACCCCCACCTTGTTAGCTGATTATCTTTTGTAGACCCCCACCTTGTTATCTGAATATCTTTTGTAGACTCCCACCTTGTTAGCTGATTATCTTTTGTAGACCCCACCTTGTTAGCTGATTATCTTTTGTAGACCCCACCTTGTTATCTGATTATCTTTTGTAGACTCCACCTTGTTAGCTGATCATCTTTTGTAGACCTCACCTTTTTATCTGATTATCTTTTGTAGACCCCACCTTGTTAGCTGATTATCTTTTGTAGATCCCACCTTGTTAGCTGATTATCTTTTGTAGACCCCACCTTGTTAGCTGATCATCTTTTGTAGATCCCACCTTGTTAGCTGATTATCTTTTGTAGACCCCACCTTGTTAGCTGATCATCTTTTGTAGACCCCACCTTGTTAGCTGATCATCTTTTGTAGACCCCACTTTGTTAGCTGATCATCTTTTGTAGACCCCCACTTTGTTAGCTGATTATCTTTTGTAGACCCCACCTTGTTAGCTGATTATCTTTTGTAGACCCCACCTTGTTAGCTGATCATCTTTTGTAGACCCCCACTTTGTTAGCTGATTATCTTTTGTAGACCCCACTTTGTTAGCTGATCATCTTTTGTAGACCCCACCTTGTTAGCTGATCATCTTTTGTAGACCGCACTTTGTTAGCTGATCATCTTTTGTAGACCGCACTTTGTTAGCTGATCATCTTTTGTAGACACCACTTTGTTAGCTGATCATCTTTTGTAGACCCCACTTTGTTAGCTGATAATCTTTTGTAGACCCCCACCTTGTTACCTGATCATCTTTTGTAGATCCCACCTTGTTAGCTGATTATCTTTTGTAGACCCCCACCTTGTTAACTGATTATATTTTGCAGATCCCACCTTGTTAGCTGATTATTTTTTGTAGACCCCACCTTGTTAACTGATTATCTTTTGTAGACCCCACCGCTATAACTGATTATCTTTTGTAGACCCCACCTTGTTAGCTGATCATCTTTTGTAGACCCCACCTTGTTAGCTGATCATCTTTTGTAGACCCCACTTTGTTGACTGATCATCTTTTGTAGACCCCACCTTGTTAGCTGATCATCTTTTGTAGACCCCACCTTGTTAGCTGATCATCTTTTGTAGACCCCCACCTTGTTAACTGATTGTCTTTTGTAGACCCCACCTTGTTAGCTGATTATCTTTTGTAGACCCCACCTTGTTAGCTGTTAATCTTTTGTAGACCCCACCTTGTTAGCTGATCAACTTTTGTAGACCCCACCTTGTTAGCTGATTATCTTTGTAGACTCCACCTTGTTAGCTTATCATCTTTTGTAGACTCCACCTTGTTAGCTGATCATCTTTTGTAGATCCCACCTTGTTAGCTGATTATCTCTTGTAGATCCCACCTTGTTAGCTGATTATCTTTTGTAGACCCCACCTTGTTAGCTGACTATCTTTTGTAGACCCCACCTTGTTAGCTGATTATCTTTTGTAGATCCCACCTTGTTAACTGATTATCTTTTGTAGATCCCACCTTGTTAGCTGATTATCTTTTGTAGACCCCCACCTTGTTAGCTGATTATCTTTTGTAGACCCCACCTTGTTAGCTGATTATCTTTTGTAGACTCCACCTTGTTAGCTGATCATCTTTTGTAGACCTCACCTTTTTATCTGATTATCTTTTGTAGACCCCACCTTGTTAGCTGATTATCTTTTGTAGATCCCACCTTGTTAGCTGATTATCTTTTGTAGACCCCACCTTGTTAACTGATCATCTTTTGTAGATCCCACCTTGTTAGCTGATCATCTTTTGTAGAGCCAACCTTGTTAGCTGATCATCTTTTGTAGACCTCCACTTTGTTAACTGATTGTCTTTTGTAGACCCCACCTTGTTAGCTGATTATCTTTTGTAGACCCCACCTTGTTAGCTGATAATCTTTTGTAGACCCCACCTTGTTAGCTGATCATCTTTTGTAGACCTCACCTTGTTAGCTGATTATCTTTTGTAGACCCACCTTGTTAGCTGATCATCCTTTGTAGACCCCACCTTGTTAGCTGATCATCTTTTGTAGACCCCACCTTGTTAGCTGATTATCTTTTGTAGACCCCACCTTGTTTGCTGATTATCTTTTGTAGACCCCACCTTGTTAGCTGATTATCTTTTGTAGACCCCACATTGTTAGCTTATCATCTTTTGTAGACCCCACCTTGTTAGCTGATCATCTTTTGTAGACCCCACCTTGTTAGCTGATCATCTTTTGTAGACCCCACCTTGTTAACTGATCATCTTTTGTAGATCCCACCTTGTTAGCTGATTATCTTTTGTAGATCCCACCTTGTTAGCTGATTATCTTTTGTAGATCCCACCTTGTTAGCTGATCATCTTTTGTAGACCTCACCTTGTTAGCTGATCATCTTTTGTAGATCCCACCTTGTTAGCTGATTATCTTTTGTAGACCCCACCTTGTTAGCTGATCATCTTTTGTAGACCCCACCTTGTTAGCTGATCATCTTTTGTAGAACCCACTTTGTTAACTGATTATCTTTTGTAGACTCCACCTTGTTAGCTGATCATCTTTTGTAGACCCCACCTTGTTAGCTGATTATCTTTTGTAGACTCCACCTTGTTAGCTGATCATCTTTTGTAGACTCCACCTTGTTAGCTGATCATCTTTTGTAGACCCCACCTTGTTAGCTGATTATCTCTTGTAGATCCCACCTTGTTAGCTGATTATCTTTTGTAGACCCCACCTTGTTAGCTGATTATCTTTTGTAGAACCCACCCTGTTAGCTGATCAAGTTTTGTTCACTACATTGCTCATGAGAGTTAAAAGTCTCATTCAAACCACCACCCCCCCCCTCCCCCCTCGACATAGCTTGTCTCTCTACACTACAATTCTTTAATGAAATCTGATGTCGTGCAATGATGTCGTGTGTGCTTTCATGACCAAGCATGTAACAGGCTGAAACAATGTGGAGTTTTCTCTTTTGTCATAGTCGTCTTCATATTTCTTCTTTGTTTCTTTATTTTCGAACACCAGCTTGATATCTCTCGCGAGATTCCAATAGGCTTAATTGTGCGTGAATATCACTTTTCCCTATTTTCCTTACTGGCAGCCATGTGCTCAGGTGTCCCTCGCCAAAAAGGCAGATATTCTCCAACTTCATAGTTACTCTCATTTTTTTATTATTTAGGGTCTTGATGTTTTGAGGTAGATTTGTCCTATAAATTATGAGCGACAGGGTTCGATATGGCTTTCTATTGCAATGTCTAACTGCCAAGAGTTCCTTAACATCGCAGAATGCACACGGGACCTCCTGTTCTTTGTAATTACCTCGGAGGACAAGTCATCTGACTTGGCAGAGGCAAAGGGACGGTAAAGCCACGAAGAAACTACGGGTTCGATGTAGAAAACGTCCACAGCCTATGGTGGAATTCGAATTCGAGACTTTCCTGTCTAAAGTCGAGCGTTCTACCTTCAGACCACCCAGCTGGAGCCGCTATAGCTCAGTGGTTAGTGAACTGGACTACAAAGGATAAGGAAAAAAAGTAAAGTATCCCCGTCACGCCAAGTGGCGTATAGGAAATATGGTATTAGCGACCATACGTTTTACAGACCTTCAGCACATAATTTTTGGGGTAATGTGGTCAGTATTACGCCCGTGCCGCTTTACTTTCCCAGAAAAAATCCGGTACCCATTAAAGGCTGGGTGAACCCGGAAGCCGTCGGTTGGGATCGAACCCTACCTACAAAGGAGAAGAGGCCGGTTTAAATCCTGATCGACGGTTTTCGGGTGGACCCAACCTTAAAATGGGTACCGGATGTTTTTTTTTTTTTCTGGAATATGCCACTTTTTACTTCCTACGGAAGTAATGGTAACAACAAAGAAAAAGACATCTCCTCAGTGCACAATAAAGACAAATGGAACAATATTAAAACAGGTAAACGAATTTATAAAAAAAAAATGGCTTAGCAGAAAGTCAACAACGGAAACGATAAATAACTGTCGAGATCGAAAGTTGTGAAGAGACATGATCACCTACCCCAGCAGACACGGTACATGATGATGATGATGATGATGCGCCACTTGGCGTGACGGTTCTCTTTACTTACTACCCAGTTTCTCCCTCCCTGTTTCACAGTTATAATGTTGAACAACTAAGTCTATGATATCATCATCATCATCATCATTATCGTGTGCCTTCTCCGCAACGAAGGTTGGCCACCATGGAGCGCCATTCTACTCTGTTTCTTGTTTTGATGGTGCAGACTGTCATAGATTGACTTGTCCATCTTTTGATGTTACTCGTCCATGTTAGTCTTGGTCTGCCTCTGCCTCTTTTACCTTGTATTTTCCCTTCCAATATTACTTTTAGTAGGCTGTTGTGTCTTTTAACATGCCCCAAAAATGTCATTTGTCTTGTCTTAATTGTGTTCAGCAGTTCTCTTTTTATTTTCAGTTGTTTTAAAACTTCATCGTTTGTTATCTTTTATTTCCATCCAATTCTACCTATTCTTCTATAAATCCACATTTCAAAGGCTTCAATTTTCAATTCTGTTTTCTTGTCTAATGTCCATATTTCTGCACCATATAGGAATATTGAGAAGGCGTAACATTTTGCCATTCTTAGTTTCAGCCCTGCTGATATTTGTTTTGTTGTTAATATATTTTTCATGGCATTAAAATTACTTTTTGCCATACCTATTCTTTTGTTTACGATCTAAACGTTTTATATTTTATCAACAAATAAAATTGATGATGATTACACCTGGGAAACAACAATTGCAAGGTCTGCTATGTAATGGGATGACTGTAGATTGTAATGACATATAGGCTTGGCACGGTATTCTCCATCTGAACATGAGATATTATTAAGAGTGTTTGTGCAGCCAGTTCTGGCCTATGGCACCGAGTTATTGGTTCTTTGGTTATGGAAGGCACCGGTATCACTGCAAACGAATTAAAATCTATAATTGCTCAACCGCCCGTGCCAGTGGAATCATCCGAATTACTAACTCATCTCCCAACCAAAGAAAGGTAGCTGTAGTCCCCATCATAGCAGTCTCAGCTAACGCCAAAAGACATAAGGCGAAACCGCACAGAAAGTGAAAACAGCCAACTGTTCCCTGTCATACGATATCCTAATTTATCGTAAACAATTGGAATATCGAAACATGATCAAAACGGATGAAACACACAGCTCACGGTGTGCACAGATCACTTAACTCAGTAGCTCCTGCAACAAGCCGGACTTGGAATATGAGGAAACTGCAACAAGGAACACTTTCACACATAGCCTTCAATGGTTTCTGCCGCCTATCCACCATATTGTCACTGATTTATATAAACATCGACAAACAAAACACCTAACGCCGAACAAATCCTCATATGGGAAACTGACGTGAGAGCAATTCAAAGAACGCTCAGTTTTTCCTGTTACGACATTTCAGACGTTTAACCACTTGGACGTGTTGAAACCTCCTCGAAAGTTGAAATAGTTTCTTGTTACGACATTTCGGACGTTTAACCACTTGGACGTGATGAAACCTCCTCGAAAGTTCAAATGGTTTCTTGTTACGACATTTCGGACGTTTAACCACTTGGACGTGATGAAACCTCCTCAAAAGTTCAAATGGTTTCTTGTTACGACATTTCGGACGTTTAACCACTTGAACGTGATGAAACCTCCTCAAAAGTTCAAATAGTTTCTTGTTACGACATTTCGGACGTTTAATTAATCACTTGGACGTGATGAAACATTCTCGAAAGTTCAAATAGTTTCCTGTTACGACATTTCGGTCGTTTAACCACATTGAAGTGATGAAACCTTCTCGAAAGATCAGATATAGACTAGGATAGTGTCAACAACAGCGTTAAAGGTACATAGGCATGTTTGTAACAAGTAAAGTATAGGTTCTCTCCACGCCTTCCTAGGCGTATGGAGAGGGGAACAGACAAATAATTACAGTGCTGCGGTAAAGCTGATAGAAGGAGCAATTAGTGGGGTGTAGCGGACACTCCTACAAGATAATGGTGACAGCTTTACATGCGTATAGAGAATATGATATGGTGTTAGTGACCGTATTGTTCAATAACCCGGCACATTTGTGGGTGATATGGTCGATATCACGCCAGGGGAAGTTTATTTCCCAGAAAAATGGCATCCATTTTTAGAGGCTGGGTGAACCTCGGAGCCTTGTCGGTCCAAAAAATAAAAATTATTACTTCTGGGGATTGAAACTTGACCCTTCTGATCAGGAAGCGAACACGCTAATCACGCTAACCACGCTAACCACACTAATAACACTAGCCACACTAACCACACCAACCACTCTAACCACACTAACCACACTAACCACTCTAACCACACTAACCACACTAACCACACTAACCACTCTAACCACTCTAACCACACTAACCACTCTAACCACACTAACCACACTAACCACATTAACCACTCTAACCACACTAACCACACTAACCACACTAACCACACTAATCACACTAACCACACTAACCACACTAACCACACTAACCACACTAACCACACTAACCACTCTAACCACTCTAACCACACTAACCACACTAACCACTCTAACCACTCTAACCACACTAACCACACTAACCACACTAACCACACTAATCACACTAACCACACTAACCACTCTAACCACACTAACCACACTAACCACACTAACCACTCTAACCACACTAACCACACTAACCACACTAACCACACTAACCACACTAACCACACTAACCACTCTAACCACACTAACCACTCTAACCACACTAACCACACTAACCACTCTAACCACACTAACCACTCTAAGCACACTAACCACTCTAACCACACTAACCACACTAACCACTCTAACCACACTAACCACTCTAACCACACTAACCACTCTAACCACACTAACCACACTAACCACTCTAACCACACTAACCACACTAACCACACTAACCACACTAACCACACTAACCACTCAGCCATCGAGACTATTATATCTTTGTCTTTTTCACCTTTTTCTTCTACCTTTCAGCCCCCTTTGGAGCATAAGTCTTCAACAAACACTTTCCAAGCCGTTCTGTTTCTTGCCATTCTTTTAAGATCATTCCATGTCTTCCCCATCATCTTCATCTCTGCTTCCATCTGTCTTCTCCTAGAATTTCTTGGCCTTCCTCTTTGTCTTTTTTTCCTGGGGATTCCAGAAAAGGACCTGTTGTACTCTCAGTTGGCTTCCGCAGTGTGTGTCCTATCCAGCACCATCGTCTTCGTGGTATCTCTTTATCCACTGGTATTTGTATATCTTTGTAGGCCACAAGAATTGGTTTTTATTATATTTTATTTGTGGTGTTGAGAACACATGCCAGTTATATCGAATACGAAATGTGGAAAGAAAAGTCTAAAAGGAAACAATGAAGCACCAGCTTATCATAAACATCAAGAGAACAAAGTCATGGCAAATTGATATTAACATTTCAATGCTAATAAATACATGTTTTGTGTGACACAAGTGGTAAACATTTCAATTCAAATAAATACATGTTGTGAGACAAGAGGTAAACATTTTATTAAAATAAATAAATGTTGTGACACAAGAGGTAAACATGTTATTAAAATAAATAAATGTTGTGACACAAGAGGTAAACATGTTATTAAAATAAATAAATGTTGTGACACAAGAGGTAAACATTTTATTAAAATAAATAAATGTTGTGACACAATAGGTAAACATTTCAAATCAACTAGCAAATGTAGTGACAAACACACAGACACAGTTACTATTCTTTATGAAATTAAAACATTTTATTTTTTTGGTGTTGTTTCAGAACACCATACAAATTGAGAGAGAGAGATAACACACACACACAATTTCCTTCTTTTTTTCTAATTTTAGATTTTAGTTTGGCTTCTGCTGACAGCAACTCTATGTACAGCACAATCTAGAAAGGAGGTCAAGAAAAAGCCAAACTTAAGCCAAACACTGGATGCGAAGAGTCTTTGTCTAGAAGCGATGCAAGAGGTTGAGTCTCTGAAGAAAGTCATCTCAGATCTCAGTAACCAGGTCATGATGCAACAGATAACGATGGAAGAGAGGTCAGTTATCAGAGCCGATTTGGAAGAATCTTTTTCTTTATTACTTCTTCTTCTTCTTCTATCCTTCCTCCATTGCCGTTGGCGTCGAGGGGAGATATAATCTGCGATTCTTTGCTCTTCTGTTGGCCTCTTCTGGTGTTATTCCTCCTAGTGACTCTAGTATTCCCTTTATCCATCTCTTTCTCGATCTTCCTCTTAATCTGGCGTTTTCGTAGTGTTTGTTTATGGCTCTTTGAGTCATTGTTAGTTCTTTATTACGGTCTGTGCAAATAGGAGGAGATAGATTAGCGATATAGTCGTTTAATGTTGACACTAAATAGATGGATACGGTTTTTGTTATTTCTTTTGTTGGAGATCAGTACAAACCATCATCATCAAGTATCGGGCCTGCTGGTGTGGGTGATCATGTCTCTCCACAATGTTCAATCTCGACAGTTATTTATCATTTCTGTTGTTGGCCTTCTGCCAAGTCATTCTCTTAAACTGTCTGGTATCTTTTCTCTTTGTTTCCCTCTATTTCTTTGTCCCTAAATTTTTCCAGTTGTCACAATATATTCCAGTTGTTCTCTTCTCATTACATGACCAAAAAATGATGATTGTTTCTTCCTAATATTGGAAATTAGCTCTCTTTTTGCTTTGACCTCTTTCAGAACATTTTCATTACTCTTCTTAGCTGACCATGGTATTCTCAACATTCTTCTGTAAAACCACATTTCTACAGACTCTAATGATTTTCTTGTCTGTTGTTCTCTTGTCCATTCACATTCATATATTAAGACTGGCTCAACATAAAATTTAAGAACTCTTTCTCTTGACGACCCATGATTATTCAAAGAAGTTACGACGATAGTTTTCACTTGCCTTCCGTCGGTTTGTTTACGGTTGGCTCCGCTAGCCTTTGACTAAACAGTATCACCCACAATGCAGTGGGGTTGTTTTATTGTAGAGTACACTCTCTTAGCTTTTTAGTCTCCCGAGCATACATGCAAGACAGCCGCAGGTTATACTGGCAAATGCATACAGTAAAGAAAAAAAGTAAAGTACTCCCGTCACGCCAAGTGGCGTATAGGGAATATGGTGTTAGTGACCCTATATTTTACAGACCTTCAGCACATAATTTTTGGGGTAATGTGGTCGGTATTACGCGTAATGCCTACAGTAGCAGGTAAAATTATCTGACCATGGCATAATAACCACACATCTATCTATCTCTATCTATTGTCCTTTCGAGCCGAAGACAGCACATTGGCAGAACCATAATGTCAAAAACAGAATCCTTGCATGCCAAAATGGCACATATTGCAGAGACCACTGCCTCTAAAATCTATTACTCTGTTTCCATAACAATATTTTTTACAATGACAGCTTGTCAAGCCATCGATCAATCTCCTTAGTCGCTTCTTACGACATGCCTGGAAGGTCACAGTGTCACTATTCTTTACTTCCCTCATAATGAGGCCCCGGTAACACACAGGAAACTATCAAAGAAATCCAGAAACTTGCCCACAAATGGCAGGAATGGGAAAAATTGCAAAGAACACACTATGTTGACCCACAAATGGGAAGAATTGAAAAAAAGATTGTAAAGAACACATTATATTATATATTTGTCTACAATAGGGAAAGGAAAAAGACCACGATAACAACAAATACAGAGTATTAAATAATATGCGGGACCTGCAAAGATCATCTAAAACAGGCATGTCTCTAACATGAGCTAAATTAAAGGAGGGACGAGACAAATAAGATGTTCAGCAAGAGCATTCCTCGTGTACAACGCCAAAATATACAAAGATCAACACACGAGAAATAAATAAGAATAAAATATTAATTTTCTTCCTTTGAGTTCTTTCTTTCTTTCTCCTCACTCTCATTTACATTTTCTTCCTTTCCTTGTTTTTATCTGATTTATTTTCGTTCCTTTCCTCTCAAACATGCTTATTACTTTGCTGGCAGATGATAACTAACCAGACCCCATTTTGTTAGATAATTACTTTTTGTTACTTTGCTAGCAGATGATAACTAACCATACCCCATTTTGTTAGATAATTACTTTTTGTTACTTTGCTAGCAGATGATAACTAACCAGACCCCATTTTGTTAGATAATTACTTTTTGTTACTTTGCTAGCAGATGATAACTAACCAGGCCCCATTTTGTTAGATAATTACTTTTTGTTACTTTGCTAGCAGATGATAACTAACCAGAACCCATTTTGTTAGATGATTACTTTTTGTTACTTTGCTAGCAGATGATAACTAACCAGGCCCCATTTTGTTAGATGATTACTTTTTGTTACTTTGCTAGCAGATGATAACTAACCAGGCCCCATTTTGTTAGATGATTACTTTTTGTTACTTTGCTAGCATATGATAACTAACCAGACCCCATTTTGTTAGATGATTACTTTTTGTTACTTTGCTAGCAGATGATAACTAACCAGACCCCATTTTGTTAGATGATTACTTTTTATTACTTTGCTAGCAGATGATAACTAACCAGACCCCATTTTGTTAGATGATTACTTTTTGTTACTTTGCTAGCAGATGATAACTAACCAGGCCCCATTTTGTTAGATGATTACTTTTTGTTACTTTGCTAGCAGATGATAACTAACCAGACCCCATTTTGTTAGATGATTACTTTTTGTTACTTTGCTAGCAGATGATAACTAACCAGGCCCCATTTTGTTAGATAATTACTTTTTGTTACTTTGCTAGCAGATGATAACTAACCAGACCCCATTTTGTTAGATGATTACATTTTGTTACTTTGCTAGCAGATTAACCAGACCCCATTTTGTTAGATGATTACTTTTTGTTACTTTGCTAGCAGATGATAACTAACCAGACCCCATTTTGTTAGATGATTACTTTTTGTTCAAAAGAACTAGAGGGCGCCCAAAACTTCAATTTGTAGACGTTCGTAAACGTGACATGAAGACTGAACATAAACCCTGCAGCATGGGAAGAAATAGCTGCAGACCGTATTCTTTGGAATCACACTCTAAAGCCCCAACTCAAACAAGAAGCAGAGAGATTAATAGAAAACGAGAATACATGGCGAAAGAAAATAAAAAATAACATTTCTAGGGGCGCTGAAAAATCCAGTCAACTTATACTGACGAAGACTGCCACTTTTTGTTCGCACATTTTGTCTGACAACTATTTTGGCTGATGTTTATCTTTGCATATATTTTTTGCTTTTGACCTGATGAATACTTTTGCCGAAACGTCGTAGTTTGACTTGAATCTCTCTAATTTAGCTGCTGGTTACAATTGTATGTTTATTAAACATGTTTATTTAGTTCGCTGAGAGCACAAATAGACGAATATTTTACTGTTTATTGTTTATTTTTGCGGAAAGAATGGATGTGTTGTTTATAGCTGTTTACTGTCCACATTAACAGCAAAATGGATGAATGTTTACTGTTGATTGTTTACTTTAGGAAATCGATGGATAAGTTTCTATTTATTGCTTACATTTAGAACACGAATGGATTCATTGTTTTCTGTTTTTTGTTTACATTTAGACACACGTATGTTGATTCTTTATTATTTTAAGACAGGATTTTTTTTTAACAACAAGCAGCAATTATGTTAATGCTTGTTGTTTACATTTCATGTACCAACGAATGTTGTTGTTTACTGTTTATTGTTTACATTTATACAAGCATGAATTGGGTATTTACTCTTTGTTTTGAAACCATGAGTAGATATATTGTTTCCTGTTTATTGTTTACACATTAAGTCGAAATAACTGGGCTGTTCGACGTTTATTGTTTACACATTAAGTGGAAATAATTGGGTTGTTTGACGTTTATTGTTTACACATTAAGTCGAAATAATTAGGTTGTTCGACGTTTATTGTTTACACATTAAGTCGAAATAACTGGGTTGTTCGACGTTTATTGTTTACACATTAAGTCGAAATAATTAGGTTGTTCGACGTTTATTGTTTACACATTAAGTCGAAATAATTGGGTTGTTTGACGTTTATTGTTTACACATTAAGTCGAAATAATTGGGTTGTTTGACGTTTATTGTTTACACATTAAGTCGAAATAATTGGGTTGTTTGACGTTTATTGTTTACAATTAGAGCTGCAATGATTTGGATTGTTTACCGCTTATTATCCGCATTAAAGTAAGATTGGTTGGCTTATTTACTGTTTTTTTGTTTACACTTAGAGCAAGATAATTTAGGCTTTTCTAGTGGTTATTGACTTTAATTAGGGCTCAAAAATTTTAAATTTTCTATTGAATGCTGACTTTAATTAAGGCTCGGATATTTTAGGTTTTCTATTGAATGCTGACTTTAATTAGGGCTCGGATATTTTAGGTTTTCTATTGAATGCTGGCTTTAATTAGGGCTCGGATATTTTAGGTTTTCTATTGAATGCTGACTTTAATTAGGGCTCGGATATTTTAGGTTTTCTATTGAATGCTGACTTTAATTAAGGCTCGGATATTTTAGGTTTTCTATTGAATGCTGACTTTAATTAGGGCTCGGATATTTTAGGTTTTCTATTGAATGCTGACTTTAATTAAGGCTCGGATATTTTAGGTTTTCTATTGAATGCTGACTTTAATTAGGGCTCGGATATTTTAGGTTTTCTATTGAATGCTGACTTTAATTAAGGCTCGGATATTTTAGGTTTTCTATTGAATGCTGACTTTAATTAGGGCTCGGATATTTTAGGTTTTCTGTTGAATGCTGACTTTAATTAGGGCTCAAATATTTTAAATTTTCTATTGAATGCTGACTTTAATTAGGGCTCGGATATTTTAGGTTTTCTATTGAATGCTGACTTTAATTAGGGCTCGGATATTTTAGGTTTTCTATTGAATGCTGACTTTAATTAGGGCTCGGATATTTTAGGTTTTCTATTGAATGCTGACTTTAATTAGGGCTCGGATATTTTAGGTTTTCTATTGAATGCTGACTTTAATTAAGGCTCGGATATTTTAGGTTTTCTATTGAATGCTGACTTTAATTAGGGCTCGGATATTTTAGGTTTTCTATTGAATGCTGACTTTAATTAGGGCTCGGATATTTTAGGTTTTCTATTGAATGCTGACTTTAATTAGGGCTCAGATATTTTAGGTTTTCTATTGAACGCTGACTTTAATTAGGGCTCGGATATTTTAGGTTTTCTATTAAATGCTGACTTTAATTAGGGCTCGGATATTTTAGGTTTTCTATTGAATGCTGACTTTAATTAGGGCACGGATCTTTTAGGTTTTCTAGTGATTTCTGACTTTAATTAGGGCTCGGATGTTTTAGGTCTTTTGTGATTGCTGAATTTAATTAGGGCTCGGATGTTTGAGGTTTTCTAGTGATTGCTGACTTTAATTAGGGCTTGGGTGTTTTCGCTTTTCCAGTGATTGCTGATGTTAATTAGGGCTCGGATGTTTTAGGTTTTCTTTTATTGCTGACTTTAATTAGGGCTCGGATGTTTGAGGTTTTCTAGTGATTGCTGACTTTAATTAGGGCTCGAATGTTTGATGTTTTCTAGTGATTGTTGACTTTAATTAGGGCTTGGATGTTTGATGTTTTCTAGTGATTGATGATTTTAATTAGGGCTCGGATGTTTCAGGTTTTCTAGTGATTGCTGATTTTAATTAGGGCTCGGATGTTTGAGGTTTTCTAGTGATTGCTGACTTTAATTAGGGCTCGGATGTTTGAGGTTTTCTAGTGATTGATGACTTTAATTAGGGCTCGGATGTTTGATGTTTTCTAGTGATTGCTGACTTTAATTAGGGCTTGGATGTTTGAGGTTTTCTAGTGATTGCTGACTTTAATTAGGGCTCGGATGTTTGATGTTTTCTAGTGATTGCTGACTTTCATTAGGGCTCGGATGTTTGAGGTTTTCTAGTGATTGCTGACTTTAATTAGGGCTCGGATGTTTGATGTTTTCTAGTGATTGCTGACTTTAATTAGGGCTCGGATGTTTGAGGTTTTCTAGTGATTGCTGACTTTAATTAGGGCTCGGGTGTTTGATGTTTTCTAGTGATTGCTGACTTTACTTAGGGCTCGGATGTTTGATGTTTTCTAGTGATTGCTGACTTTAATTAGGGCTCGGATGTTTGAGGTTTTCTAGTGATTGCTGACTTTAATTAGGGCTCGGATGTTTGATGTTTTCTAGTGATTGCTGACTTTAATTAGGGCTCGGATGTTTGATGTTTTCTAGTGATTGCTGACTTTAATTAGGGCTTGGATGTTTGAGGTTTTCTAGTGATTGCTGACTTTAATTAGGGCTCGGATGTTTGATGTTTTCTAGTGATTGCTGACTTTAATTAGGGCTCGGATGTTTGAGGTTTTCTAGTGATTGCTGACTTTAATTAGGGCTCGGGTGTTTGATGTTTTCTAGTGATTGCTGACTTTACTTAGGGCTCGGATGTTTGATGTTTTCTAGTGATTGCTGACTTTCATTAGGGCTCGGATGGACGGATACTCCGGGGTTCAAGTTATCAGAGGGACCAGGAGAGGTCCCCGTAACTACGACTACACCTCCCACCTCGCACCGTCCGCCTTCACAATACACGACCACTCCAACTATGACCGCACTATTGGTGAGTTATCACTCTTCTTAATAATCATCACATTCTACTGTGATTTTAGTTCTTTTCTTACTTCGACTTTTTTTCTTCTTGTGTGTTCTATAATTGTTTGTGTTCCTGTCGAAATTTTTTTTTTTTTTCTTCTTGTGTGTTCTATAATTAGTGTTTCTGTCGAAATTTCTATCTTTTTTTTTCTTCTTGTGTGTTCTATAATTAGTGTTTCTGTCGAAATTTCTATCTTTTTTTTCTTCTTGTGTGTTCTATAATTATTTGTGTTTCTGTCGAAAATTCTATCTTTTTTTTCTTGTGTGTTCTATAATTATTTGTGTACCTGTCGAAATTTCTATTTTTTTTTTCTTCATACTTTGGTTGTTTTGTTTCTACCTGTCATCCATCTATTTCCATTCTCATCTTCTGTCTGTCTTTAGTCGCCCCATTGTTCTTCTCCGTTTTCTTCTACATCCCACAGCCCTGCATGATGTGGGACATCATTGATAACCTTCATCACTCTTTCTCTGTTTCTCACTACCCTCTATGACTCCTTGGACTTCTTGTAACTCTGCAAAGTCGAGACATTCATTCTTTGATGCCGTCTTCCCAACTCGTTCTTTGTCTATCTCTCCTCCAATCTCCTTTCACAGTTCTTTGTCTATCTCTCCTCCAATCTCCTTCCACAGTTCTTTGTCTATCTCTCCTCCAATCTCCTTTCACAGTTCTTTGTCTATCTCTCCTCCAATCTCCTTTCACAGTTCTTTGTCTATCTCTCCTCCAAACTCCTTTCACAGTTCTTTGTCTATCTCTCCTCCAATCTCCTTCCACAGTTCTTTGTCTATCTCTCCTCCAATCTCCTTTCACAGTTCTTTGTCTATCTCTCCTCCAATCTCCTTCCACATTTCTTTGTCTATCTCTCCTCCAAGCTCCTTCCACAGTTCTTTGTCTATCTCTCCTCCAAGCTCCTTTCACAGTTCTTTGTCTATCTCTCCTCCAATCTCCTTTCACAGTTCTTTGTCTATCTCTCCTCCAATCTCCTTCCACAGTTCTTTGTCTATCTCTCCTCCAATCTCCTTCCACAGTTCTTTGTCTATCTCTCCTCCAAGCTCCTTTTTCAGAGTACTTTGTCTATCTCTCCTCCATTCTCCTTCCACAGTTCTTTGTCTATCTCTCCTCCAAGCTCCTTCCACAGTTCTTTGTCTATCTCTCTTCCAATCTCCTTCCACAGTTCTTTGTCTATCTCTCCTCCAAGCTCCTTCCACAGTTCTTTGTCTATCTCTCCTCCAAGCTCCTTCCACAGTTCTTTGTCTATCTCTCCTCCAAGCTCCTTCCACAGTTCTTTGTCTATCTCTCCTCCAAGCTCCTTTCACAGTTCTTTGTCTATCTCTCCTCCAAGCTCCTTTCACAGTTCCTGGTAGAATAGTCTTCGATAGACAAGATGATCGAGACACGTCATCAAACCATTTCATTTCCCGCTTCTTCCCATTGATCAATAGATCATTATTTACTCCCATTGCTTGTTGTATCATTTTGCGAGCTGCATCATTTAAGTAAAGTAAAAGTAAGGAGCCCCTGTCACACCAAATGGCGTATAGTGAATATGGTGTTAGTGACCATAAATTTTGCAGCCCTTCAGCACATGATTTTTGGGGTAATGTGGTCGGTATTACGCCCGTGCCGCTTTACTTTCCCAGAAAAAAATCCGGTACCCATTTAAGGCTGGGTGAACCCAGACCGTCGATTGGGATCGAACCCTACCTCTTGTTCTTTGTAGTCCAGTACACTAACCACTGAGCTATCGCAGCTCCCTGAACTTCATCATTGCTTACACAATATAAAGGTGAAATGACAAATATATATCGAAAGAAAGAAAAAAATAGGGAAAATAATGTATAGTTAATGCTTTACGTGGGTATCCGGTTAGCGCAATCGATAGGCGGTTGGCTTACCACGGCAACAGCCGGGGTTCGTTCCCTGGCGAGGACACCTGGGTTTTACTAATTCCCTAAAAATTAGTGGGAGCCGCGATAGCTCAGTGGTTTGTGAACTGGACTACTACGGACAAGGGGTAGGGTTCGATCCTAACCGACGGCTCCGGGTTCACCCAGCCTTAAATGGGTACCGGATTTTTTCTGGGAAAGTAAAGCAGCACGGGCGTAATACCGACCACATTACCCCAAAAATCATGTGCTGAAGGTCTGTAAAATATAGGGTCACTAACACCATATTTCCCTATACGCCACTTGGCGTGACGGGGGGTACTTTACTTTACTTTTTAATGCTTTGCGTAACAAGTGGACATCACAAATCAGAACGACGTTTCGGTGCAGCAGGCCCTCAACAGGAACAAACATACAACAGACGCACAAATATGTATTTACTTGTTGTTAAAATCAATAATAAACAATAGAACTAGAAGGAGAAATTAAAAGAAAATAAGAATAAAAGCTTCCCGGTATATATGTATGTGGAAAGAACAGTAGTGCACACTCTCCATTATGTTCGTTCCAATCTCTGCAGATTTGTCATAGTGGCATAAAAGCATAGTGTTGTGTTAAGTAACAATAGTGATGTGTTAAGTAACAATAGTGCTGTGATAAGTAATAATAGTGATGTGTTAAGTAACAATAGTGCTGTGATAAGTAATAATAGTGATGTGTTAAGTAACAATAGTGCTGTGATAAGTAACAATAGTGATGTGTTAAGTAACAATAGTGCTGTGATAAGTAATAATAGTGATGTGTTAAGTAACAATAGTGCTGTGATAAGTAATAATAGTGATGTGTTAAGTAACAATAGTGCTGTGTTAAGCAACAATAGTGCTGTGTTAAGTAACAATAGTGCTGTGATAAGTAATAATAGTGATGTGTTAAGTAACAATAGTGCTGTGTTAAGCAACAATAGTGCTGTGTTAAGTAACAATAGTGCTGTGTTAAGCAACAATAGTGCTGTGTTAAGCAACAATAGTGCTGTGTTAAGTAACAATAGTGCTGTGTTAAGTAACAATAGTGCTGTAAGGTGTGTGACAATAGTTGGGACGGAAGAATCAGAAATAATCAACGGCTCAGAAAGCGAATACAACAAAGTTCACAAGATCCATGACACGAAGGACGAATATGGCTGACCACCGTGTAAAATGATTCGAGCCTTATCGCGTACTATTGCAAAGAAATCCATGGAGATACATTCTAATTTATGTCAGAAAAATACAAATTAAAAGAGGTAGACGCAGACCAAGATTAACATGGACGAGTAACATCAAATGATGGACAGGACAACCAATGACAACCTGCACCATCAAAGCTAGAGACAGCACGGTAAGTCGTTCCATAGTAGCCAACCTTCGATGCGGAGACGGCACTCAATGATGATGACGTAAAAACACCAATGACCTTGTTTATTATTTTGCTATCTCGCCTTGAAAATGTACTTCTATAAAAGATTACTTATTCCTGTTATGTTTATTTACTCGTTCCGCGCTTGAATCTTCGTTCAAATCCATCATCAAAGGCCAGTTCCATGAAAAATGGAAAGAAGAACAACCAAAGCATAACGAGAGTGACGGATACCACCAACTATCAAGGAGGGATCAAGTCATCATACTTCGTCTACGCACTGGCCACAATAGAATGAGAAATCACATGTTCACCAAATTCAAAATAGGTACAACCAGCCTATGCCACTGTACACTGGACAATATGACTACAAAACATGTTCTACAGGATTGCCTCCAGTACACAGACCTGAGAAGGACAATGTGGTATGCACCCACTCCCTGGAAGAGAAACACTATGAGGCAACTGAGTCACTTAAACAGACACCTGCCTCATAAGAGAGTCCGGAGTCCTAGTCTGAATGACGTCATGATTGCAGAAGATGAAGAATCTTCATTCATGCAGTCTGGTCACTATAATAAGCATCGTGTCAAGCTGCGGGAGATGCCATTATAGACGTGAAAAGGTAACTACAACAGATAACCCCGACTGTAGTCAAATGGGTATTATGTTGACTGTTCCCATATTTAGCATTACCAATCGGTATAATTAGCGATGACGTGGCAAGTATCACATCACGACTTGTGACATTTCCACAGAAAATTCCCGGTATCCATTATGAGTGGCTGAATAAATATCGCAGATTAATTGTCTTTGAGAACACGAAGTTGAAACGAATAAAAACACGAAGTTGAAACAAATAAAACACGAAGTTAAAAGAAATAAAACACGAAGTTGAAACAAATGAAAGAGTTTAAATACATGGGAAGTGTTTCGGTAATAAATTAGAAAATAAAGAACAAAATTGAAAAAAGATACAACAAAGCAAATCAAGTAGTCGAACAAATGACACCCATTATTAATGAATCTAGAAATAGTTCAAGTGTATAGCTATATTGGAGCTGCTATAGCAAAAGACGGAAAATACAAGATTGAAATAAACGCAAGAATAGGAATGGCCAAAAAAAAAAACAATTTTAACATGAAAAATATACTCACATGAAAGCAAATAAGACCAGGACTTAAATTAGGAATAGTAAAATGCTGTTTCTACTCAACGATCTTGTATGGACCAGAAATATGGACTTTAAATATTTAAAAAAAAAAACAGAGCAGAAAATTAAAGCATCAGGAATGTAGATCTGTAGGAAAATGGGGAGAATCAACTGGAAAAAAAAAAAGAAAACTACCTAATGCAATTAGAGAACGAGAACTTAAATATTAAGACATGTGAAGAGACATCAAACACTGGAGAGATAGAGGTGGACATAGAGAAGACATGTTGGATAGTTTGACGTAGTGGAACTAAAAATTATTAACGATTGAATCGTTGCACATCGCACAAGATTGATGGTTTTAGAAGAATAGGGTGATATTCACCTCGGCAGGGACAAAGATGACATGAGACTGTGGTTTGACACACACCAGCAAGCCACAATGTTGAATCATTTGAGTAAAATCGTAAATATTTCTTCAGAGGTGGGAGAAGTTTAAACTATCTATTGTTCTTTCGAGCCGAAGACAGCACATAGGGCAGAACCACAATCTCAAAAACAGAAACCTTGCGTACTAGTAATAAATAAAGTAAAGTAACCATATCACACCAAGTGGCGTATAGGGAATATGGTGTTAGAGACCATACATTTACAGACCTTCAGCACATGATTTTTGGGGTAATGTGCTCGGTATTACGCCCGTGCCGCTTTACTTTCCCAGAAATAATCCGGTACCCATTTAAGGTTGGGTGAACCCGGTAGCCGTCGGTTGGGATCGAACCCTACCTCTTGTCCTTTGTAGTCCAGTTCACTAACCACTGAGCTATCGCGACTCACACCCAGCGTACCAACATGGCACATATTGCAGAGATCATTGTTTCTAAAATCTATGGCTCTGTTTCCAATACAATACTTTTTATATCGACAGCTTGTCAAGCCATCGATCAACCTCCTTAGTTGCCTCCGACATGCCTGGAATGTCACATTGTCACTATTCTTTACTTCCCTCCATAATGAGGCCCCGGTAACACACGGGAAGAAGTTTAAACTAGACCTCAGATATTGGTGATATAGATACAATGGAGAAATGATGAATCTTCGTTCATTCCTTTCTTCCTTACTCTACCATCCAGTTCTCTCACTCCTTCTATTTCTTATTGTTCCCCATTTCTCGGTCTCTCCTTCGTTCATTTATTCGTTTGTTTGTTCCTTCCTTCCTTCTTTCCTTCCTCCTTCCCTCCCTCATTCCTTCTTTCTTTTTTTTCAAATATTCTCTCTCTCATCTCTTGCTTCCTTCCTTCCTTTATTCAATCCTCCTTTCCACAAACCCTTTCTTCCATTTTTTTTCTCTATCCCTCCCCTCCTTCCTTTCATCCTTTCTTCCTTCTTTCATTACTATATTTCTCTTCCAGCAACGCTCATATTCATGTATTCCTCAATTAATCACATAAATTGTCACATTACACTAATCATAACTGCCACTTCATCACATCGTCTCTCATTCATCAAATTGTCACATTACACTAATCATAACTGCCACTTCATCACATCGTCTCTCATTCATCAAATTGTCACATTACACTAATCATAACTGCCACTTCATCACATCGTCTCTCATTCATCAAATTGTCACATTACACTAACCATAACTGCCACTTCATCACATCGTCTCTCATTCATCAAATTGTCACATTACACTAACCATAACTGCCACTTCATCACATCGTCTCTCATTCATCAAATTGTCACATTACACTAACCATAACTGCCACTTCATCACATCGTCTCTCATTCATCAAATTGTCACATTACACTAATCATAACTACCACTTCATCACATCGTCTCTCATTCATCAAATTGTCACATTCATTTATACAGCACCTGACCAATAACAATCACATTCTTTACTTATCACATTTCTCATAAAGATAGCGTTTATTCCTTTTTCTATCATTCACATTTCTCTCTTTCTCTACAAACCTTTTCTCTCTTAACGTTTCATCTCTCCGAAATGTGCCTTCTCTTATAAGTGTTTTATTTATAAGAAACGTTTCATCTCTCCGAAATGTGCCTTCTCTTATAAGTGTTTTATTTATAAGAAACGTTTCATCTTTACACACATGGTTCTTCTCTCACAAGTGTCTGATAATTTTTCCAAAATATTCACTCTTCCAAATGTCATTTTCCCAAATTTGTCATTATCCAAGTGTCATTTTCCCAAATGTGTCATTATCCAAATGTCATTTTCCCAAATTTGTCATTATACAAATGTCATTTCCCCAAATTTGTCATTATCCAAATGTCATTTTCCCAAATTTGTCATTATCCAAATGTCATTTTCCCAAATTTGTCATTATCCAAATGTCTTTTTTTTAACGTTATCCCCAGAAATGATTGTAAAAAATTGATATCTCTCCAAATGGGATTTTCAAAAATTGATCATCTCTCCAAGTGTGATTTTAAAAAAATTGCTCATGTCTTCAAGTGTGATTTTCAAAAATTGCTCATCTCTCCAAGTGTGATTTTCAAAAATTACTCATCTCTCCAAGTGTGATTTTCAAAAATTGCTCATCTCTCCAAGTGTGATTTTCAAAAATTGCTCATCTCTCCAAGTGTGATTTTCAAAAATTGCTCATCTCTCCAAGTGTGATTTTCAAAAATTACTTATCTCTCCAAATATCATTTTCCAAAATTACTCATCTCTCCAAGTGTGATTTTCAAAAATTACTTATCTCTCCAAGTGTGATTTTCAAAAATTGCTCATCTCTCCAAGTGTGATTTTCAAAAATTGCTCATCTCTCCAAGTGTGATTTTCAAAAATTGCTCATCTCTCCAAGTGTGATTTTCAAAAATTACTAATCTCTCAAAATATCATTTTCCAAAATTACTCACCTCTAAAAATATCATTTTCCAAAATTACTCACCTCTAAAAATATCATTTTCCAAAATTACTCACCTCTAAAAATATCATTTTCCAAAATTAATCATCTCTCAAAATATCATTTTCCAAAATTACTCACCTCTAAAAATATCATTTTCCAAAATTAATCATCTCTCAAAATATCATTTTCCAAAATTACTCACCTCTAAAAATATGATTTTTCAAAATTAATCATCTCTCAAAATATGATTTTCCTAAATTACTCACTTCTCAAAATATGATTTTCCTAAATTACTCACTTCTCAAAATATGATTTTCCTAAATTACTCACTTCTCAAAATATGATTTTCCTAAATTACTCACTTCTCAAAATATGATTTTCCTAAATTACTCACTTCTCAAAATATGATTTTCCTAAATTACTCACTTCTCAAAATATGATTTTCCTAAATTACTCACTTCTCAAAATATGATTTTCCTAAATTACTCACTTCTCAAAATATGATTTTCCTAAATTACTCACTTCTCAAAATATGATTTTCCTAAATTACTCACTTCTCAAAATATGATTTTCCTAAATTACTCACTTCTCAAAATATGATTTTCCTAAATTACTCACTTCTCAAAATATGATTTTCCTAAATTACTCACTTCTCAAAATATGATTTTCCTAAATTACTCACTTCTCAAAATTTGATTTTCCTAAATTACTCACTTCTCAAAATGTGATTTTCCTAAATTACTCACTTCTCAAAATATGATTTTCCTAAATTACTCACTTCTCAAAATATGATTTTCCTAAATTACTCACTTCTCAAAATATGATTTTCCTAAATTACTCACTTCTCAAAATATGATTTTCCTAAATTACTCACTTCTCAAAATATGATTTTCCTAAATTACTCACTTCTCAAAATATGATTTTCCTAAATTACTCACTTCTCAAAATATGATTTTCCTAAATTACTCACTTCTCAAAATATGATTTTCCTAAATTACTCACTTCTCAAAATATGATTTTCCTAAATTACTCACTTCTCAAAATATGATTTTCCTAAATTACTCACTTCTCAAAATATGATTTTCCTAAATTACTCACTTCTCAAAATATGATTTTCCTAAATTACTCACTTCTCAAAATATGATTTTCCTAAATTACTCACTTCTCAAAATATGATTTTCCTAAATTACTCACTTCTCAAAATATGATTTTCCTAAATTACTCATCTCTCCCATCTGTCCCCAATATTCTATCTGCCCCCAATGTTTCATTTCTCCAAAATGGTATAACTGCCCTAAATGTTCTATCTCTCCAAAATGTTCTAATTTTCCCCAATCTTCTATTTCTCCAAATGTTCCAAATGCCTACAATGTTCTACCTCTCCAAAATGTTCTAATTTTCCCCAATCTTCTATTTCTCCAAATGTTCCAAATGCCTACAATGTTCTACCTCTCCAAAATGTTCTAACTCTCCCCAATGTACCATCTCTCCCATGTGTCCCCAGGGTATGGAGAAGTCAGTGTCTCCATGAACGGTATCAACTTCAGAACCCGCCACAACGACTTCAAGCTGCTCATGCCCTCCACCAAGTCCAGGGAGTACCACGCCTATGAAGATATACCATTCCCAAAAGTACCGCCAGAAGTGCTGAGAAAAGCCACAATTCAGGCACGCCTCTGCTTTCTAGTCTTTGTGTTTCTCGGTTGTAGTGATATAACGAATGTTGCATATAGAAAATAATAGGAGTAAAAAAAATTATATGTCGAGGCAGATTATATAAAGTGGACAATTTTTAGTAGAGAAAAGTGTACACCTGGCAGCCGTGTGCACAGGGTCCCTCGCCGTACAGGCAGATAACTCCGTCTTCGGAGGTATTCATATTTTTTTTCCGCCCATGAGTAATTAACGTTTCAAGCTGGGTCTCACTGCTTAGACCAGGGGTGGTTACCCCAGAGAGAAATTATAAATTAAAATCCCAACTGGTTCAGCCGGGATTTGAACTCACAACCTCTCTGTCTCAAGGCCGGCGTCGTATCTCGAGACCAACCAGTCCCCTAGTAGATTATATAAAGTGAAATCTCGGGACTAGCTGGTCTCCAGGCAAGTCCCCGGTCTCGAGACAGAGAGGTTGTGGGTTCAAATCCCGGCTACACCGGTTGGGATTTTTATTTATGATTTCTCTCTGCGGCAACCACCCCTGGTCTCAGCAGGGAGACCCGGCTTGAAACATCAATTACTCATCATCATCATTGAGTGCCGTCTCCTCATCGAAGGTTGGCTACCATGGAGCGCCATTCCGCTCTGTCTCTTGCTTTGATTGTGCAGATTGTCATAGATTAACTCGCCCATGTTTGTCTTGGTCTGCCTCTGCCTCTTTTACCTTGTATTTTCCCTTCCAATATTACTTTTTTTATGCGGTTGTGTCTAAATTACTCGACGTGAAAAATATGAGTACCTCCGAAGTCGGAGTTACTTGCCTGTGCGGCGAGGGATCCCTGTGCTCACAGCTGCCAGGGAAAAATGGATTAACACGCAAAATTCAGTTCCTAGTTTTTAGGAACTTCGTCAGAGGTAAAAGCTGACAAACGAAAAAAAGACATCTTCAGTGCTTTCGTTAGTGTTTCTGTAGTCCTTCACCTGGACAACATGCCGAGGATGGGATCAAAGCACTATAGAGTTGTCTGTTGTGCTATGAAGATCTTTTGACTGCACAAAAAACACATTCAATGGAAATAATATTTTACCTTTAGGTTTTATGTAAATCATAGAGACAACACAAAGCAATAACTACGGAAGCAAAAAGGGCAATATACACATCAATTTTTCTACCAACTCTGTGCTATCAGTGCCAGAATTGGACGCTAGACTCTAGAACAATAAGGAAGATAACGACCACAGAAATGAAATGTGTCAGAAGAATGACAGGAAACAGCTTAAGGGACAGAGTAAGAAACACTGACCTGAGGAAGAAACTCGAAATTGAACCAGCCATCGAATACATAAAGAAACAACAGATAAATTAGTTCGGCCACATAACAAGACAAAAAGAACTAACAATGAATCAAAGAGACATAAACAAACGCTACGAAAACGCCAGATTAAGAGGAAGACTGAGAAAGAGATGGATAAAGGGAATACTAGAGTCACTAGGAGGAATAACATCAGAAGAGGCCAACAGAAGAGCAAAGAATCGCAGATTGTTTCTCCCCTCGACGCCAACGGCAGCAGAGGAAGGATAGAAGCAGAAGAATAGAGACAACACGAGCAACAAAGCATGGAAGAATCGTTACCAGTAGCGATGGTTTTAATAAAGAACTTCTAACAGTGATAAGGAAAAGAAAACAAAAGATGAAGTCTTAAAGAATTAAAAATGAAAAGAGAACTACTTAGCACAATTGAAACAAGACAAATGTGATTTTTGGGCTATGTTAAAAGACACAACAGCCTACTAAAAGTAATCCAGGAGAGGAAAATACAAGGTAAAAGAAGCAGAGACAGACCAAGACTAACATGAACAGACAGGCCATGAAGAAGACGGTCAGTGCTGGATCATGCCATTGTACCTTGTCATGCGTCAAATAGGGAAGATATCTCCTTGATGACAGACACAGTAAAATAACACGTTCTCGAAGATCATATTCAGCACCGAATTTACATTAACCACGTTATGATTAGCGAATATACAGACTTCCATTAATGGATGCTTAGAATAAAAGGATGGAAATGGCAGGACAAATTCACTAACATAGAATTATGGAAATGTACCAGGCAAATACCAGTAGATAAAGAGATACAGCGAAGAAGATGGCGCTGGATAGGACACACACTACGGAAGCCAACTGAGAGAATTACACAACAGATCCCTTTTTGGAATCCCCAGGGGAAAAGACAAAGAGGAAGATCAATGAATTCTTGGAGAAGACAGATAGAAGCAGAGATGAAGATGATGGGGTAGACGTGGAATGATCTTAAAAGAATGGCAAAAAACAGAACGACTTGGAAAGTGTTTGCTGAAGACCTATGCTCCACTGGGAGCTAAAAAAGGTAGAAGATGAGGAAGAAGAAGACGTTATGATTAGGGAGCCGTGACAGCTCAGTTGTCAGTGAACTGGACAACAAAGGACAAGAGGTACCCCTAGCCTCAAATGACTAGCAGGTCTTTTTTGTTTCTGGGAAAATAAAGTAGTACGGGCTTAATACCGATCACATTACACCAAACATAAAGTAGCATGGGCGTAAGACCGACCACACTACACCAAAAATAAAGTAGCATGGGCGTAAGACCGACCACACTACACCAAAAATAAAGTAGCATGGACGTAAGACCGACCACACTACACCAAAAATAAAGTAGCATGGACGTAAGACCGACCACACTACACCAAAAATAAAGTAGCATGGACGTAAGACCGACCACACTACACCAAAAATAAAGTAGCATGGACGTAAGACCGACCACACTACACCAAAAATAAAGTAGCATGGGCGTAAGACCGACCACACTACACCAAAAATAAAGTAGCATGGACGTAAGACCGACCACACTACACCAAAAATAAAGTAGCATGGACGTAAGACCGACCACACTACACCAAAAATAAAGTAGCATGGACGTAAGACCGACCACACTACACCAAAAATAAAGTAGCATGGACGTAAGACCAACCACACTACACCAAAAATAAAGTAGCATGGGCGTAAGACCGACCACACTACACAAAAAATAAAGTAGCATGGACGTAAGACCGACCACACTACACCAAAAATAAAGTAGCATGGACGTAAGACCGACCACACTACACCAAAAATAAAGTAGCATGGACGTAAGACCGACCACACTACACCAAAAATAAAGTAGCATGGACGTAAGACCGACCACACTACACCAAAAATAAAGTAGCATGGACGTAAGACCGACCATACTACACCAAAAATAAAGTAGCACGGGTGTAATACCGACCACACTACACCAAAAATAAAGTAGCATGGACGTAAGACCGACCACACTACACCAAAAATAAAGTAGCACGGGTGTAATACCGACCACACTACACCAAAAATAAAGTAGCATGGACGTAAGACCGACCACACTACACCAAAAATAAAGTAGCACGGGTGTAATACCGACCACACTACACCAAAAATAAAGTAGCATGGGCGTAAGACCGACCACACTACACCAAAAATCATTCTCCGAAGGTCTGTATTTAAAAAAAAATAACAGAATAGCTCAGGCCAAAATAGCATTTCAGAAAATGAAGAATATCTTTTGCAACTAATCTATGTCAATAGATGTGAGAAAGAGAGTTCATCGGTGCTATATAGAACCAATTCTGACCTATGGAAGCGAATCGTGGACAAAACAAATGAAAAGACGGTTGGAGGCCACAGAGATGGGATTTTTCAGAAAAATGTTGACAGTTCCCTGGACAGCTAATAAGACCAATGTAGAAATTCTGAAAGAGGCCAACACAAAAAGGCAGCTCCTAAAAAAAAAAAACATCAGAAAGAAGCAATCAACATTTTTTAGGCCCATTATGAAATGAGGAAAGTTGGAATACTTGGTTACAACTGGGAAAATAAAAGGAAAGAGAGATCGTAGACGACAAAGAGAGAAAATAATGGATAGCTTGGTGTCATGGCATGGAAAACAGTCAACAACAGAACTGCTACGATGCACTGCGGATAGAAGATTGTGGAAGGACATGATCGCCCACTCCAACCGGTATGGCACCTGATGATGATGATGGTGAAAATTAAAAAAAAAAAAGTAAAGTACCCCCGTCACGCCAAGTGGCGTATAGGATATATGATGTTAGTGACCATACATTTTACAGACCTTCGGCACGTGATTTTTGTGGTAATGTGGTCGGTATTACGCCTGTGCCGCTATACTTTTCCAGAAAAAAAAATCCGGCACCCATTTAAGGCTGGGTGAACCCGGAAGTCATCGGTTGGGATCGAATCCTACCTCTTGTCCTTTGTAGTCCAGTTCACTAATCACTGAGCTATCGCGGCTCCCGATGATGGTGAAGGTCTGTAAAAATTATGGTCACTAACACCATATTACATATACGCCACTTAGCGGGACGGGGTACTTCACTTCTTGTGTGTTTTGATTAGACGGTTGGTTCGTTATTTCTCAGGGCCAAATCACGGAGCTGAGAGAGTGGTTCAAAGCTTTCAAGAATCAGGACTCCAAGGTCAGGGACTACACCAAATACTTCAAACCTGTTTTGTGCTATCTGGAGGGAGCCTGGTCAGGGGACAAACACATGGAGGAACCTTTCCCTAGTGATAGACACTGGCTGGATGCGAAGTCTTGGGGCAATCTTCACGAAAGGGTAAGGATAGACATTGGCAGTATGATTAATAGTGAGACGATCATCTTGACAGAGTGAGTTAATGATAGACATCGGCCGTATGCTAAATCATGACAGAGTGAGTTAATGATAGACATCGGCCGTATGCTAAATTTTGACAGAGTGAGTTAATGATAGACATCGACCGTATGCTAAATCTTGACAGAGTGAGTTAATGATCGACATCGGCCGTATGCTAAATCATGACAGAGTGAGTTAATGATAGACATCGGCCGTATGCTAAATCTTGACAGAGTGAGTTAATGATAGACATCGGCCGTATGCTAAATCTTGACAGAGTGAGTTAATGATAGACATCGGCCTTATGCTAAATCTTGACAGAGTGAGTTAATGATAGACATCGGCCGTATGCTAAATCTTGACAGAGTGAGTTAATGATAAACATTAGCTGTAAGCTAAGTTTTGACAGAGTGAGTTAATGATAAACATTAGCTCTAAGCTAAGTTTTAACAGAGTGAGTTAATGATAAACATTAGCTGTAAGCTAAGTTTTAACAGAGTGAGTTAATGATAAACATTAGCTGTAAGCTAAGTTTTGACAGAGTGAGTTAATGATAAACATTAGCTGTAAGCTAAGTTTTAACAGAGTGAGTTAATGATAAACATTAGCTGTAAGCTAAGTTTTGACAGAGTGAGTTAATGATAAACATTAGCTGTAAGCTAAGTTTTAACAGAGTGAGTTAATGATAAACATTAGCTGTAAGCTAAGTTTTAACAGAGTGAGTTAATGATAAACATTAGGTGTAAGCTAAGTTTTGACAGAGTGAGTTAATGATAAACATTAGCTGTAAGCTAAGTTTTGACAGAGTGAGTTAATGATAAACATTAGCTGTAAGCTAAGTTTTAACAGAGTGAGTTAATGATAAACATTAGCTGTAAGCTAAGTTTTGACAGAGTGAGTTAATGATAAACATTAGCTGTAAGCTAAGTTTTGACAGAGTGAGTTAATGATAAACATTAGCTGTAAGCTAAGTTTTAACAGAGTGAGTTAATGATAAACATTAGCTGTAAGCTAAGTTTTGACAGAGTGAGTTAATGATAAACATTAGCTGTAAGCTAAGTTTTAACAGAGTGAGTTAATGATAAACATTAGCTGTAAGCTAAGTTTTGACAGAGTGAGTTAATGATAAACATTAGCTCTAAGCTAAGTTTTGACAGAGTGAGTTAATGATAAACATTAGCTGTAAGCTAAGTTTTAACAGAGTGAG
Source organism: Megaustenia siamemsis (assembly GCA_032433765.1). Lineage (NCBI taxonomy): Eukaryota > Metazoa > Mollusca > Gastropoda > Stylommatophora > Ariophantidae > Megaustenia > Megaustenia siamemsis. The sequence continues at coordinate 17,181,319 of JAVIAB010000101.1, forward strand.
TTAATGATAAACATTAGCTGTAAGCTAAGTTTTGACAGAGTGAGTTAATGATAAACATTAGCTGTAAGCTAAGTTTTAACAGAGTGAGTTAATGATAAACATTAGCTGAAAGCTAAGTTTTGACAGAGTGAGTTAATGATAAACATTAGCTCTAAGCTAAGTTTTGACAGAGTGAGTTATAGAGAAGCATGGGTGTGTTTGAAAATATGAGCTAAATTACACATTAAATGATCATATAAGTTATAGAGCACATTAGGTCAGCATGAAAAAATGAACTACAAAGCACATAAGACGAGCTTGAGTAAGTTAGTTATGTAATATATTGTATGGAAATGAAGAGAAGAATTAGATAATAGGATGTGGATGAGAAAGTAAGTTAAGGAGCATTATTGAGTGTGAGAAAATGAGTAATTATCATTGAACCACAAAGATAACACAGTGTGAAGTCACAATAAGTCAAGTGTTGTGGGTGCTACCTTTCTGCGTTTTGAGAGTTGATATGCCGTTTACGTCATCACAGTGAGTGCTGCTTTGTGGCCGTCGTTGGATTTGTTAGACTCCAAATAATGACAAGTTCCAGCTCTTTAATATGGGCTGTTCTGCCAAGATAATCGAACGGTTCTTTTCATGAAAATGAACACTGAAGTTAAAGGACAAGCTGATGTATGAAAGTGAACACTGAAGTTAAACGACAAGCTGATGTATGAAAGTGAACACTGAAGTTAAACGACAAGCTGATGTATGAAAGTGAACACTGAAGTTAAACGACAAGCTGATGTATGAAAGTGAACACTGAAGTTAAACGACAAGCTGATGTATGAAAGTGAACACTGAAGTTAAACGACAAGCTGATGTATGAAAGTGAACACTGAAGTTAAACGACAAGCTGATGTATGAAAGTGAACACTGAAGTTAAACGACAAGCTGATGTATGAAAGTGAAAACCGAGGTTGAATATAAAGTTAATGCATGAAAGTGAAAACCGAGGTTGAATATAAAGTTAATGCATGAAAGTGAAAACCGAGGTTGAATATAAAGTTAATGCATGAAAGTGAAAACCGAGGTTGAATATAAAGTTAATGCATGAAAGTGAAAACCGAGGTTGAATATAAAGTTAATGCATGAAAGTGAAAACCGAGGTTGAATATAAAGTTAATGCATGAAAGTGAAAACCGAGGTTGAATATAAAGTTAATGCATGAAAGTGAAAACCGAGGTTGAATATAAAGTTAATGCATGAAAGTGAACGCAGAAGTGAAACGTCAAGCTGATGTCTAAAAGTGAACACAAAAGTTGAACGTGTCAAGTTGATGTCTAAAAGTGAACACAGAAAATGAACGTGTCAAGTTGATGTCTAAAAGTGAACACAGAAAATGAACGTGTCAAGTTGATGTCCAAAAGTAAACACTTTAAATTGAACTTGTCATGGTGATGTGTAAAGGTAAACATAAATGTTAAACGACAAGTTAACACCTAAAAGTTAAAGCCTTATCATTCCGAGACAAACACTTTTAAGATTTAGACCATCTAAGGGCAGAATCCCCCTACAGAAAAGACAATCTGCTGCATTGCAGGAAGATTGGGGACAATCAAAGGCTAAGGAAAGCAAACCTGAATAAAATTAAGGCTGAAATCGGATGCACTGGGCCACTGGCGCAGAACAGAACACAGTGCAACGTTTTTAACGGGTGTTCAGTCAGAGTGGATCTGGCGAACTCTAATTGTGATGTTCCGTTTGTGGGGGCGATCAACACACTTAACCTGACAGCTGCCTTCATGTGAGAGTCTGGAATCCTGCTCTGATTGTGTCCTGATCGCAGAGAGAGAGAGAGAGAAAGAGAGAGAGAGATTCTGACAGTTTCAATATGGCGATTGATTTCTTCAAACATTATTAATTTGGTGTATACAAGAGAACACAAAATTTAGTCGCTAACATTACCATTCCAGTACATATTATACGTGATCTCAACAATTTCCGAACTTCAAACATATCCATTGTGATTTCCGAATTGGCTCAGGCGAATTACATTTTTTTTTTTATTTCGTGGGAACTTATTGCATTTCTCAGCTGAGATTGTGGAAATGTCGGAGTGTCAAAAATCAAAAGTTGAGCAGACACAATACGTCAGTGTGACTCACTCATAATTCCCCGACCTGTTTGTGACGCATTGCAAATCAAAGAACGTCAGTAATTAAGTGTATATCTGATTACCAATGATGACCTCAAGCAGTAAGACCTGGTGCTCAGGCATAATTGCTCTGAATTAACATATTTCCTCATGTGGAAATGCAACGTTTGAGTATTTGCTCTGTGATTGGGTGTTGATAAATATGAGAATATGAGTCATTGCAGAAGTCCAAAATACGTAAGGTCACCTTTGTCTATGTCCCTGAACGTGCGGAAGTACGGGGAAATGAAAGAGCGGACAGGTTGGCTAGCTGCGCTGTCGTTAAGGACGGGTGACCAATGGATCGGTCGGACATCATTAATGCCCTCCGAGATGTGGGAAGAGCACAGGACTTCGACAAACACAGATCCACGTCACTTCTTCGGATGATGGAAATGGGAGTTAAGATGGGCACGGCCAGAAATGAGACACTTGGTGGCCGTGTAAGAAGACTTATCAACCAACATAGAACTGGAGTCGTCAGTCGCTGGACACTGAGAGAATTGCTGAGGAGGGGATCTGAGCACCTGTGGACATGTTCGGAGTGCAATGATAATGACCCACAAATAACTCAATGAGAATATGAAATGCCATAACATACGGTTGTGAATAATGAGTTTCAATAATGAAGCTTTTTTAAAGCTGGTGATAATAATGACAATTTAAAAAAAGGGAATACAAGTCGTATAGTAACAACTTTATGTAGGTAAGAAACAAAACAAAAGTAGAACGACGTTTAGGCCAAGAATGTCGTCAGCTAGAACAACAAACATATATTTGCCATATTACCCATATGCATTTTGTTTGTTGTTCCAGCTGAAAGCCTTTTTGACCGAAGTTCGTTCTCCTTTTGTTTTTTTTCTTTATCTCACTTATGTAAAGCTGTTACCATACCTCTTTTTATTAAATTGTCATGATTAACATTAGCTTTACAGCAGCTTCGCATTTCTATGCCTCTTGATGTCTTTACCCCGTATGGTTGTGAATCATAGACAATCTGGTAAACACCTAAGAAGAAAATTTAATTGGAAACAAACATTTTATAAACAAAAAAACCACCTTATAACTTGGATTATTATAACTATCAATGAAGAGTCTAAAGCATTGGATAGAATTGGCTTGCAAACATCTTACATATTACGATTTTACATATTACATAATACAATCTTACATATTACAATCTTACATATTAAATGGGGACCCGCGATAGCTCAGTGGTTAGTGAACTGGACTACAAAGGACAAGAGGTATGGTTCGATCCCAACCAATGGCTTCCGGGTTCACCCAGCCTTAAATGGGTACCGGAATTTTTTCTGGGTAGGTAAAGCGGCACGGGCGTAATACTGACCATAAAAAAAGTAAAATACCCCCGTCACGCCAAGTGGCGTATAGGGAATATGGTGTTAGTTACCATACATTTTACAGACCTTCAGCACATGATTTTTGGGGTAATGTGGTCGGCATTACGCCTGTGCCGCTGTACTTTCCAAGAAAAAAAATCCGGTACCCATTAAAGGCTGGGTGAACTCGGAAGCCGTCGGTTGGGATCGAACCCTACCTCTTGTCCTTTGTAGTCCAGTTCACTAACCACTGAGCTATCGCGGCTGCCTAATACCGACCACATTACCCCAAAACTCATGTACTGAAGGTCTGTAAAATGTATGGTCACTAACGCCATATTCCCTATACGCCACTTAGTGTGACGGGGGTCTCTTTACGTTTTTTTAACATATTAAATTATAAATCGCGATCACATTGGGCTGGACAATAATCGAGGGCCTGTTCACAGGAAAACGAGACAGAGGCAGACCAATTAAAGGGTGGTTTTAAGACATCAAAGAGACTGTCAAAGTGACAACATACGAAGTGGATCTGGCTAGAGACAGACGTTCTTTCAGACGGACTGTGGTGAGGGCAACGTTCTGTAAAGGATACGCAACACGATAATGATGAAAGGGATCTGTCAGGGAGTTTCAATATCGCTAGAGAATAAGGATCGCATGTGCTGTTGCAACATAAGGTTCAGCTCACAGCTACTCAATGCATGCTCTTCCATTAAACAGTAAACATTCTTCATTTTATATTCGAGCTATGGACTAAGCAATGTTTACATTGAACACCACGATATATGTTATTGCAGCGAGTTGACAGATTTTTGAAAATGTTTTCAAGGGTTTGAACATAAATTTTTGTTCACAGTTCGTTAACCTTCGCTGTAGATAAAGTCGTTAATTCGATGGCTTCGTTTCAGACGTTTGTGACCTTGGTAGCTAAGGACCTAACTTGTGCAAACGGATGGCATTGGCAAGGATAATTTAGAATCTATGAAGTGGGCTCATTGTGTGTTTAACTCAAACGCATATGTGCTTTTTAACCAAAGACCTTTTTTGGGGACTCAATGAAGATATCCCCGATGGAAGAATAAATTGTACTATTAGTCCCATAAATGATTCGCTTCCAGAGGTTTATGATGTAAACAAAGCAGTTTTGTCATTGCAAGTGAATAATGTCCACACCTATAATTGGTCAGGATTGTGTAGCAGCAGCAGCTTTATAGCGAACACAGAAAACATCACAGGATTGTGCTGTTCTGAAACAGCTATGCCATGCTACCCTAGAATTGCCTTTAATGGGATTACTGTGACCACAAACCACTCTCCATGTGTGTGCCACATATTTACACCCCAGAAAGAAACACCTGTGTGGCGGCAGCTACAAGAAGGGAGCGGAGAACATCAAGTTCTGCTGCTATAAAGGAGACTTGCCTTGCTATCCCAGAATTGCCTTAAATGGGATCACTGTAGTTGAAAACTTCTCCTCTTGTGTAAACTACACATTCACATCTATGAGTGAATCAGTGAAGGTCACAAAATCCTATTCTCTCTGTGGTTTTACTAACTACAGGTCATGTGGCTTCTGTTGGATTGGAAATGATAACTTACCACCACTGTGTGTCTATATGTTTGGAATTGAGTCATCAATGATGGCCTAACATCATCAAGTGCTTTGACGATGATCATTTTCGGGAGGACGTGAACTTCCATGGTATATGGTGGATAGGCGGCAGGAACCATTGAAGGCTATGTCTGAAAAGTGTTCCTTCTTGCAGTTTCCTCATATTCCAAGTCCGGCATGTTGCAGGAGCTACTGAGTTAAGTGCTCTGTGCACACCGTGAGCTGTGTGTCTCATCCGTTTTGATCCTGCTTCGATATCCCGCTTGTTTACGATGAATGATGATATCGTATGACAGGGAACAGTTGGCTGTGTTCACTTTCTGCGCGGTTTCGCCTTATGTCTTTTGGCGAGTGCTGAGACTGCTTCGATGGGGACTACAGTTACCTTTCTTTGTTTGGGAGATGAGTTAGTAATTTGGATGATTCCACTGGCACGGGCGGTTGAGCAATTATGGATTTTAATTCGTTTGCTGTGATACCGAGGCTGTCAATAACCAATAACAATAACAATTCTTCATTTAATTTGGCTTATATTTTCTTTTCTTAGTTCCCAATTTGTTCTCTCACTAAAATATTTTAGCATACTTTTTTCACTGTTTCCACATCACCCACAATTGTGCTAGTCATCAAGTACCGGGCCTGCTGGCGTAGGTGATCATGTCTCTCCACAACTTTCAATCTCGACAGTTATTTATCCTTTCTGTTGTTGACCTTCTGCCAAGCCATTCTCTTAATCTGTCTGGCATCTTTTCTCCTTGCTTCCGTCTAGCTCTTCGTCCCTTAATTTTCCCAGTTGTCACAATATATTACAGGTGTTCTATTCTCATTACATGGCCAAAAAATGATGATTGCTTCTTCCTAATATTGGAAATTAGCTCTCTTTTTGCTTTGACCACTTTCAGAATGTTTTCATTACTCTTCTTAGCTGTCCTTGGAATTCTCAACTGTAAAACCACATTTCTACAGCCTCCAGTGATTTTCTTGTCTGTTGTCCTATTGTCCATGATTCACATCCATATGTTAAGACTGGCTTTAAATACCATTTAAGAACTATTTTTCTTGTTTCTATGGTCACAAATAGATTGCATAGTATCTTTCTCATTTTTTTTGGAAAGCTATTTTTGTCTAAGCATTGCTGCATCTCACATCTGTTGTACATCTTCCGTCTGAGGTTAACAAAATTTCCAAATATTTAAATTCATTTACCTGTTTTAATATTGTTCCACTTGTCTTTATTTTGCACTGATGTGATGTCTGTTTCTTTGTTGCTACCATTACTTCTGTCTTTTTGCTATTAAGGCTGAGTCCTTTATTTTTGCTTTCCTTCACTATAATGTCTAACATTTCTTTAACACATTTTCGCTCTTAGCGATTAAGACTGTAGCATCACAAAGTAAAAATAAGTAAAGAACCCCTGTCACGCCAAGTGGCGTATAGGGAATATGGTGTTAGTGATCATAAATTTTACAGACCTTCAGCACATGATTTTTGGGGTAATGTGGTCGGTATTACGCCTGCGCCGCTTTACTTTCCCAGAAAAAATTCTGGTACCCATTTAAGGCTGGGTGAACCCGGAAGCCGTCGGTTTGGATCGAACCCTACCCCTTGTCCTGTGTAGTCCAGTTCACTAACCACTGAGCTATCACGGCTCCCAGAAATGTGCTAGTAATCGCGGATAAATCTGGTCACTAATGCCATATCTATCTATTGTCCTTTCGAGCCGAAGACGGCACATAGGGCAGAACTACAATCTTAAAAACAGAAACCTTGCGTGCCAAAATGGCACATATTGCGGAGATCACTGCTTCTAAAATCTATGGTTCTGTTTCCATAACAATACTTTTTACAATGACAGCTATTATGCCATATAAAGAATAATATATACATAGCAAGGCAGGGGAAAGAACTTTCACTTTATTTACTTTGCACTATTTACCATTAATTTCTAAATCATAGTTAAATATTAACGCATATTTTTTCAGTAATTCCCAATGTTCTTTTAATGTTCTTCCCAGTTCCGCTTTACGGCCTTTACTGGAGTCAAAAGTCGTCTAGAGAACAATGCTTTCCTGCCAACGTGTATAATTAAACACAACAAATCCACAGGTAGGTACACAATTTCAGACTAAACAAGGTCAAGGCTACGTGTAGAAAATGTAAAGGTAGTCACATTTTAATTGCCGGTTGGTGTTGACGTTTTTTGATAGTTATGAGGTAGTCAGTTACCGTCTTCGCTACCTATCTTTCTTGGAGAATATCTCTGGTACCCATTTATAGAGGTAGGGTGAGCGGACACCAAGAGTCTTTAATGTTGTGGACAAAAAAGTTACCTCAAATGATATTTGAACTCCGGGCCTTCATGCTGACAAGGCAGACTAGATGGACACTAAAACACAACAAAGTAATTGTCAGTTTCACACACACACAAAGAGCCAAAACTTTACAATCCTAGAAGTAAAGGTTTCCTCCACAGTTTGCAAGCCACAAGCCACAAGCAAATAAGCCACAAGCCAAAAGCCACAAGCCAAAAGCCACAAGCCAAAAGCCACAAGCCACAAGCCAAAAGCCACAAGCCATAAGCCACAAGCCAAAAGCCACAAACCAAAAGCCACAAGCCAAAAGCCACAAGCCAAAAGCCACAAGCCATAAGCCATAAGCCACAAGCCAAAAGCCACAAGCCACAAGTCATATGCAACAAGCCACAAGCCATAAGCCATAAGCCACAAGCCACAAGCCATAAGCCACAAGCCATAAGCCACAAGCCACAAGCCACAAGCCATAAGCCACAAGCCATAAGCCACAAGCCAAACGCCATAGACCACAAGCCAAAAGCCATAAGCCACAAGCCAAAAGCCACAAGCCAAACGCCATAGACCACAAGCCAAAAGCCACAAGCCATAAGCCACAAGCCAAAAGGCACAAGCCATAAGCCACAAGCCACAAGCCAAAAGGCACAAGCCATAAGCCACAAGCCACAAGCCATAAGCCACAAGCCATAAGCCACAAGCCAAAAGCCACAAGCCATATCTCAAATACGCGGAGATAGCGAACATATTGTTCCATGACTACGGCACAATTTTTGGCGATGTGGTCGGTATTACGCCATGCCGCCTTTACATCACACAAAATGTATGGTATATATTTTTAGAGAATGGATAAATATCGTAGTGGTATCGTTCCGCTAGTTTTGGGAATCAAACCCGCCTTCCATAACAATTACATTAACTCTAAACAATGTGGACGTCCTGGACCCTCTGTTCACCTGGTACAAAATGTGTCCAGATATATCTACACAAGGAAGATTGAAATTAATAAAGCCAAATTTATTTCTCTTAAAAATACGAACAATTTCGGTTTAACCCAACTGTGGCCAAAGTAGGACACAAACAGGGTGTTTTTAAAGTCGCAGTGCAGTGAATTTCTACTCTCGGAAGAAAAAACGTCACCAGAAATGCGGTTAACTAATGCGTCACACAAATTGTAAAATAAATGGTATTATTCAAATATACTTGACTGCTATCGGCGAGCTTATAATGGGTAATGTTGGTATTAACACAATAAAGTTGTGTCTAAAGCATATGTTGAAAATGTCCACCACGGGCCTCAAGACATGTCGTGATTCGTCTTTCCATATTTGCGAAAACATTCAGAATAATGTCTGGTGATATTTGTTTAATCTTGTCTACTATTTCAGTCTTTAGGTCATTAATTCTCTGCGGATTATTTTCATAAACTTTCCCCTTCAATGCCCCCCACAGATAATAATCTGGGGGTGTTAGATCTGGTGAACGAGCAGGCCAGATTCCATGTGAAATAATGCGATTTGCAAATATGCTTTCTAAATAATTGAGTGTTGTTGTGGCTGTGTGTGCTGTTGCCCCATCCTGCTGAAACCAGGATTCCATAATTTCCCGTTCTGTAAGGTGTGATATGAACGGTTCCAGAATTAAAGTACGGTAACGTTCTACATTTATTGTTTCATTAAAAAATATAGGTCCTATTATCCGCATACGACTTATAGCGCACCACACTCCGACTTTTTGATCGTAAAGCGGCACTTGATGAAATTCATGGGGGTTTTCACTGCTCCACAGCCGATTGTTCTGACTGTTCACATATCCGGATAAATGAAACCAGGCCTCATCAGTGAAAAAAGTGACGTCAAGGATGGCAGCGCCATGTTCATAAATAAAATTCTGAAACCACATGCAGTAGTTTAAACGGGATTCATAGTCTCTTTCTTGGAGTTGAGACACTTCAGTTAATTTGTATGGACGATAGTGTAGTTCACTTCTTAAAACCTTGTGAACAGAACTCTTAGATATTTGCACCTGTTGAGACAAGTGGTTTAAAGATGCATTTGGACTCATTGTAATTCTGTCTTGGAGTTCCATAATTTGGTCTTGTGAAATTGAAGGTCTTCCAGATCGGTATGCATCTACCACACTGCCGGTTTCACGAAACTTCTTGATCAATTTTGTAACAGAATTTCGGTGAGGGACTTGTGAGTCTGGAAATTTCTTCACGAATTGTCTAATGACCTCATCTGTATATTTACCGCCATTACGAAAGACATGCTCAACCAGAAATACATGTACCCTGTTTTCAATCGTCAACACCATTTCCTTCAAGCAATGAGACAGTGAAAGTAGCGTAGTGCCCGTCCTTTACGTAAATAAAACCTTAAAGGAAGCAGCGGTTTGTTCATAAATGTGGTTTACAGAATTGTGGTACGTAGATGATGATTACGTCATTTACTGAATATTAGAAATATTCACTGCACTGCAACTTTAAAAACACCCTGTGTGGACGATAGACTACAAGGTCTAGTGGTTCTTGCTTTGTTCTTATCTCTACAGCTGATACCACTCTGATATGTGTTCTCTGTAGGTGATACCACTCTGATATGTGTTCTCTGTAGAATGTTTTTGTTGCCTTCTTCTTTATCATCAAGTACCGGGCCTGCTGGCGTAGGTGATAATGTCTCTCCACAACTTTCGATCTCGACAGTTATTTATTATTTCTATTGTTGACCTTCTGCCAAGCTATTCTCGTAAGCTCTCTAGTAACTTATCTTTTTGCTTCCCTCTATCTTTCCGTCCCTCAATTTTCCCAGTTGTTACAATATATTCAGCTGTTTCCTTCTCATTACATGGCCAAAAATGACGATTGTTACTTTTTAATATTGTAAATTAGCTCTAATTTTGCTTTGAGCTCTTTCAGAAAGTTTTCATTACTCTTTTTAGCTGTCCATGGTATTCACAAAATTCTTTTGTAAAACCACATTTCTACATCCTTCAGTGATTTTCTTGTCTGTTGTCATATTGTCCATGATTCACATCCATATGTTAAGACTGGCTCTACATAACATTTAAGAACTCTCTTTCTTGTTGTGCTTCCAGCTTTCTCCACACGAAGGTCTGGCATTTCAATTCCTCCATCGTCCATTCTGAGCACATATACGGTATTGGTTATTGGTTATTGGTTATTGGTTATTGGTTATTGGTTATGGAAGGCCTCGGTATCACAGCAAACGAATTAAAATCCATAATTGCTCAACCGCCCGTGCCAGTGGAATCATCCACTGTAACATATACGGTAACGGTACAGTAAAGTACCCCCGTCACGCCAAGTTGCCTATAGAGAATATGGTGTTAGTGACCATCAATTTTACAGACCTTCAGCACATGATTTTTGGGGTAATGTGGTCGGTATTACGCCCGTGCCGCTTTACTTTCCCAGAAAAAAAATCCGGTACCCATTTAAGGCTGGGTAAACCTGGAAGCCGTCCGGTTGGGATCGAACCTTACCTCTTGTCCTTTGTAGTCCAGTTCACTAACCACTGAGCTATCGTTGCTATTATTATTATTCCATCTAGAGTGAGTTACAATTTATCGATCAATTCTTCAATGTTTTCCTGAAAGTGGACAAACCAATTGCTTCTCTCATTACCAGGCTTGCCAGAATACGCTCAATGGAACTACCGCATTGTGTGCCATCCAATAAATAAGGACATTCCTCTGGCCTACTTTCATCAGGTAATGTTACCTCGATTTTTAGATTGTTTTTAATGTAACACCTAGAATGTCTAAACCGTTTTAGATTTTCTTTTTAATATAGCATTATAATTGGCTACTTTCATTTAGACTGTCTTGTTAATGTAACATTATTATTGGCTACCTCGTTTAAGATATTGTTTTTAATGTAACATTATTATTGGCTTCCTCGTTTATGATATTGTTTTTAATGTAACATTATTATTGGCTACCTCGTTTAAGATATTGTTTTTAATGTAACATTATTATTGGCTACCTCGTTTATGATATTGTTTTTAATGTAACATTATGATTGGCTTCCTCGTTTATGATATTGTTTTTAATGTAACATTATTATTGGCTACCTCGTTTAAGATATTGTTTTTAATGTAACATTATTATTGGCTACCTCGTTTAAGATATTGTTTTTAATGTAACATTATTATTGGCTTCCTCGTTTATGATATTGTTTTTAATGTAACATTATTATTGGCTACCTCGTTTAACATATTGTTTTTAATGTAACATTATTATTGGCTACCTCGTTTAACATATTGTTTTTAATGTAACATTATTATTGGCTACTTCGTTTCTTATATTTTGTTAATGCAATTTTATGATTGGCTTCCTCGTTTAAGATATTGTTTTTGGTTAAATTATTTTAGGAAGCGAAGGAGTGCCTGACAGCACCAGAGCTGGAAGTTGTCAGCGTTCCACAGCTGATGGCTTGCGCCAGGATCGTGCATTGCGTTGATTTGTCCTGTGTAGTTTACATTTACTTTAGAATGCTTTTTAGCCCTAAATTTTACATAACCTTTCTACAAGGCAGTATTTGTTTGTAGTCGGAGTCACCGCACTGCTTCGATTCTTCTAGCTCAAATAGGCAGAATAGCTATTTTTTCTCTCTAAATAATGTTGAGGGGTCAGTAAAGTTCTGTTAGTGACGTCAGCAGTCGGTCTACATTGACTGGCTTTAAAGAAACGTCCCATGAGCTGGGACCGACCAACCAGCATCAAGCATCGCTCACTTCATGGTTCTGAAGACTATTTGGTAATAGTTGTTTTGTATCGAGCAGCTATTAAATTCTAGCGACGATTATGTAGACCTGTAGGCTTTCCCAGGAACTGAACTTGACGTGAATGCCAGTTTTGTCGTCAGTCCATCCTGACATCTTTAGTATTCAAGTGAGAGTGTGCGGGGACTGGTTGGTCTCGACGCCGGCCTCGAGACAGAGAGGTTGTGGGTTCAAATCCTGGCTACACCGGTTGGGATTATTGATGATTTTGTTAATTATGATTTATGATAACCACCCCTGGTCTCAGCAGCGAGGCCCGGCTTGAAACGTCAATTACTCATTGATGGAGAAAATATGAGTACTTCAGAAGACGAAGTTATTTGCCTGTGTGGCTAGGGACTCCTGTGCGCACGGTTTCCCGGAAAAGAACAGATTAATACGCAAAATGTAGTTCCTAGTTTCTGAGGACTTCATGAAGGGTGAAAGCTGGCAAACACAAAAAAGGCAGAAAAAAAGAGTGTGTGCGGTGTAAGTGTGTGTATGTGTGTGGGGGGGGGGGGGGGGCTCTTCGCTCGCCTTGCAGGCAGTTATTCTCTGACTTTAGAGCTATGGTTTTTTTTTTAAGTCGATCTGGTGAGAGCTGCATTAGCCAGAAATACTTGGATGGACAGTAATAGGATATCTTTTTCTGGAGATAAATCGATGAAAAGGATAAGCCCAACAAAATGGTGATCTTTCTACAACACAAACTGGGTCAAGGTGTTTGGAGATTCTGTGTTGCTCAGGTCTCAGAAACTTTCTTTAACAAAAAAAAAAAACAAAAAAAAAAAAAAAAAAAAAAAAAAAAAAATACTCAGTTGTGCAACTGTTGATACCACTCTCACTGTAGAAGTAGAATTTGCTGGAAATGATCTGCAACATTTCACGAAACAATTTTCAAGAAAGTTGAGAATTTAAAATCAATATTTCATATAAGCTGGAGGTGGGATATGTTTCTTTTATATATTTTTCTTAATTTTTTAAAAAAGGTTTTATTTCTCTTGTCCTGAACTTAGTAGAGTTTTATTTATTTTATTTTTTTTTGCTGTAGACATCGTTTTATGTTGCAGACTGAGATAGCTTTGTTTTTTATTTGCTGCGACTTCAGATGGAGAATGTTTTAATTTTACCACATTAAAAAGATATGCCTTTAGAGGCTTTCTTTATCAGCTGCACTGTCGTCTTTTTATTCTGCTACTTTCTCCAAAGATTAACATTTGTTATGCATGTAGACTGCAACAAGCTGGGCAGTGCTCATAAGGTCTTCGTTGCCTTCCCATAGTCTAGAGCTTCCGTTGGTCAATAGGAGCTAGCAGTACTTCCTCTTCATGGTCTCCGTCGACAACAGCCTGCATCAAAACAGACTGGCTTACAGAATCTAGGATCGCCGTGTTCCCTGTAGTGGTGGCTGGCACTGATATAGAAGACCCAGTGTTGCAGTATCTCTGGTCTGGACTAGTAGTTTCCCATCATAGCCTGGGACTAGACCAACTCTAACCTCTCAAGTAAAAGTCATTACGACCCGCCACATAAATGAGTAAAAGGGCATCTTGCCCGTGTCAGCTCGTGTCATCAAACAATAACAATTAACCCCTAGATCCAACCTTCGTGCTGTCCTGCTGTTGAGAGCGGTTCAGTTCCCTGCAGGACACTCTGAGAAGTCTACATGGGCGCTCGCAGTCGCAGTTCCTAATCTACAATTTCAAATATTGCAGGGATTCCCGACTACAACGTAAATGAACATATTCTCTGTGATGCTTTCTTTACCAGGAAGATGACCTCACGTATCGTGTCGCCACTGGTCAAACCCTTGAGGATACAGCCAATGGCAGGGCAGCCAGGTTTAAGTTGGTCGACCCTCAGAGGTAACTTTATCATGGGCTGCGGTCAAGGCATTAAGATGCATCAAGATACATAGAAATGCGAAGCTGCTATATAGCTGATGATGATAAGGACAATTTAAAAAAAAATAAAAACTTTGTTTTTTAATACCAGTAAAGGGTTAAGGCATAAAAAAGCGAAGCTGCAGTAAAGCTGAATGTGAGGAAAAATTTAAAAAAAAATATAAAAAATGGTATGTAAGAAGCTTTACGTGATAAGTGGACGACACAGACTAAAGAACGTTTTGGCCCAATAGGCCTTCATCAGGAACAAACAAAAAAACACACACACAAAACTAATAACGAATTAACCAAAACAAAAACAATCGAAATGTGAGCTCCTCTGGTTCTGTGTGCATTTGCGCACATTTCTGCACGTTTCTCTACGTTCACGACAGCCGCACTTGGTTGCTATTTCCTTTTGTTTTGACAGGAAAGATAATTTTCTTTTCTTTAACACATTTCGATTGTTTTTGTTTTGGTTGTTTCGTTATTAGTTGTGTGTGTGTGTGTGTTCTTGTTTGTTCCTGATGAAGGCCTATTGGGCCGAAACGTTATTTAGTCTGTGTCGTCCACTTATCACGTAAAGCTTCTTACATACCATTTATTTTATTTTTTTATTTTTCCTTTTTAAATACCACTTTTTACCAAACCACTTTTTACCATACCACTTTTTACTTTTTAAATTGCAACTATTATCATCAGCTTTACAACAGCTTAGGGAGCAGCGATAGCTCAGTGGTTAGTGAACTGGACTACAAAGGACAAGGGGTAGGGTTCAATCCCAACCGAAGGCTTCCGGGTTCACCCAGCCTTAAATGGGTACCGGATTTTTTTTCTGGGAAAGTAAAGCAGCACGGGCGTAATACCGACCACATTACCCCAAAAAATCATGTGCTGAAGGTCTGTAAAATTTATGGGCACTAACAGCATATTTCCCTATACGCCACTTGGCGTGACGGGGGTACTTTACTTTTTTTTTTTTTTTAATACAGTTTTCCGTTTTTATGCATTTTACCATTATGGTGGATCTTACCATACCACTTGTATCCTTTTTTTTATATTTTAATCATTCTTGTCATGGGCGTCTCGTTCACCGAGGAGCTTAGTCATACCGTTACTGGCGTCTTAGTTATTTATCTCAGAATCACTTTTTTTTTTATTTCTTTGTCTTCAAATTAAATTGTATTAACATCATAGCTTAATGTAACATTACATGTTTATTGTGATAGTTCTCAACTTTGCTAACATTACATGTTTATTATGATAGTTCTCAACTTTGCTAACATTACATGTTTATTATGATAGTTCTCAACTTTGCTAACATTACATGTTTATTATGATAGTTCTCAACTTTGCTAACATTACATGTTTATTATGATAGTTCTCAACTTTGCTAACATTACACCACCACCAAACAACATCCACATCACTAACATCACATTATCATCATCATGTGCCCTACCGGTTGGCGTAGGCGATCATGTTCTTCCACAATCTTCTATCCACAGTGCATCGTATGAGTTCTGTTGTTGACTGTTTTCAATGCCATGCCACCAAGCTATCCAGTATTTTCTCTCTTTGTCGTCCGCGATCTCTCTTTCCTTCTATTTGACAGTTGTAACCAAGTATTCCAACTTTCCTCTTCTCATGATGTGCCCGAAAAATGTTGATTGCTTCTTTCTGATGTTTTTTAAGAGCTCCCTTTTTGTGTTGGCCTCTTTGAGAACTTCCTCATTGGTCTTTTTATCTGTCCAGGGAACTTTCAACATTCTTCTGAGAAATCCCATCTCTGTGGCCTCTAATCGTCTTTTCATTTGTTTTTCTACTGTCCATGATTCGCTTCCATAGGTCAGAATTGGTTCTATATTGCACTGATGAACTCTCTTTCTCATTTTTATTGACATAGACTTGTTGCATAAGATACTTTTCATTTTCTGAAATGCTATTTTGGCCTGAGCTATTCTGCTTTTTATTTCTGTGGTGCATCTCCCATCTGATGTAATTATTGTGCCCAAGTATTTCAAACGTTGCACTTGTTTCAGATTTGTCTCGTTTATTTTTATGCTGCATGATGGTGATGATTGTTTCTTTGATATAACCATTACTTCTGTTTTCTTACTATTCAGACTGAGACCCTTCTTGTTGCTTTCTTTTACTATTATGTCTATCATTTCTTGTAGTTCATTCTCTCTGTCTAACATCACATCACCAACTATTATAATAAACATCGCTAACAGCACATGACATCACCATCAACCAACATAAACATCGCTAACAGCACATGACATCACCATCAACCAACATAAACATCGCTAACAACACATGACATCACAATCATAGACATCGCTAACGTCACATCACCATTATAAACATCCTTAACATTACATCACAACCAATCAACTCCTATAAGATTACATCTTCATCAACTAACATCAACTGCTCTAACAACACATCATCAACAACCATTATCAACATCTCCAACATCACGTCACCACCAACATCAACATCTCTAACAACACGTCATCACCAACATCAACATAATTAACAAGGCTCAACCATGAGACTAAGAACTAAACCAACACCCACAAAAACTGGCAGCAAACAATCAATCGTAGAGAACTCACCTCCTCCCTATGTGCCGTCCTTGGTCTGAGAGTAAAATGAATGAACTTAACTGTCCTGCAACGTGCTAAGACCCCAACAATCATGTCGATGCTCAGATGTTGAAGACTAAGATGGCTGGGGCATGTCCAGCGAATGGAAGAAAATCGAATCCCCAGGCAAATACTATATGGCAAACTAACACACGGAAAAAGACAAATCGGCAGACCTAAACTACGATATAAATATATATATATATATATGTGTAAATCATCTCTGAATGACTTCTCCATCTGTGAAAATGACTGGCAACATCTGGCAAGTGATCGCACATCATGGAGAGCATGTATAGGGATTGCTATAACATCATTTGAGACTGTGCTAAGGCAAAACGTAGAAGAGAAAAGACTCATGAAAAAGATGGAAAACCCTGTGGACCATTGGGCCTGACTTGTTCATTATGTGACCGTGTGTGTTTGTCAAACATTAGTAGAATTAGCCACGGGAGAAGCTGTTCGACAAAAACAAAACCTCAAAAAAATTCACAATAGCCTCCACTAGACCATCTGACAAGACGAATAGGGCCATATAACATATAAAATGAATAAAAGAATAAAACGAATAATTTCAATCTTTCATACCTTAATTCTGCTCGTTCCTCTCTTAAATCTAGATTAGAACTTACTGACTTCCAACTATGACAATCTGTTTGACAACTTACCCAATCAACTGACTTTCTAGTTTTGCCATTCTGTGCTAACACTTACCTATTTCTGCATTGTTTTCCAGTTCTGACAATCCGTACTGTGACTTGACCATTTTATTAACCTTTTAGTTTTGACAATCTATGTTAGAACTTACCTATCCCTACATTGGTGCCCAGTTCTTACATTCTGTATTACAATTTACCTATTATACTGACTATGTATGTATTGACAATCTGTGTTAGAAATTACCTTTACCTGCATTGACTTCCAACTCTATATAGCCTGTGTTAGAATATCTACTCAAATGTATGTGTTTTCTGAACAGAAAAAAGAGCAACTACCAACTCATGGATGAGATATTTGCTCAAATACCAGGGAAAGACAACTACGGGGCTAATTTAACCTTCAACGTGTTTGGGGAAACGATGTACGACACAGGCACCCCTACAGACAACGTCGTACTGAATTCTGGGTACTACCACAGATCGTACAAGTCAATCAAGAACGGTGCTGGGGGAATTACGGTCAGTGGGAGGACTAGGACATTTGTGTGGGTGGAGTGTGTAATGAAGTGTTTGTGGGATGTAGGACATTTAATAAGGTGAGGCTAGGACACTCGTTTCAGATTAAGGACATTGTATTTCAGACAGAGGTAAGAGAAATATCACATTGTATTACATGTTCATGAAGAGAACTTGAGGCAAAAGGAAGTTGAATAATATAATTGTCATTGAGAAGCTATCTAACCAGAGAGAAATATAACTTTACAGTATGATAAAGAAACTAACCAGAGAGAAATATAACTTTATAGTATGATAAAGAAACTAACAAGAGAGTAATATAACTTTATAGTATGATAAAGAAACTAACCAGAGAGAACTATAATTTTATAGTATGATAAAGAAACTAACCAGAGAGAAATATAACTTTACAGTATGATAAAGAAACTAACAAGAGAGTAATATAACTTTATAGTATGATAAAGAAACTAACCAGAGAGAACTATAATTTTATAGTATGATAAAGAAACTAACAAGAGAGTAATATAACTTTATAGTATGATAAAGAAACTAACAAGAGAGAAATATAACTTTATAGTATGATAAAGAAACTAACAAGAGTAATATAACGTTATAGTAAGATAACAAGAGAGTAATATAACTTTATAGTATGATAAAGAAACTAAGCAGAGAGTAATATAACTTTATAGTATGATAAAGAAACTATCCAGAGAGAAATATAACTTTATAGTATGATAAAGAAACTAACCAGAGAGAGAAATATAACTTTACAGTATGATAAAGAAACTAACAAGAGAGTAATATAACTTTATAGTATGATAAAGAAACTAACCAGAGAGAAATATAACTTTATAGTATGATAAAGAAGCTAACCAGAGAGAAATATAACTTTATAGTATGATAAAGAAACTAACCAGAGAGTAATATAACTTTATAGTATGATAAAGAAACTAACCAGAGAGTAATATAACTTTATAGTATGATAAAGAAACAAACCAGAGAGAAATATAAGTTTATAGTATGATAAAGAAACTATCCAGAGAGAAAAATAACTTTATAGTATGATAAAGAAACTATCTACCAAGAGAGAAATATAACTTTATAGTATGATAAAAAAAACTATCTACCAAGAGAGAAATATAACTTTATAGTATGATAAAGAAACTATCTACCAAGAGAGAAATATAACTTTATAGTATGATAAAGAAACTATCTACCAAGAGAGAAATATAATTAACCAGAGAGAAATATAACTTTATAGTATGATAAAGAAACTAACTAACCAGAGAGACATATAACTTTATAGTATGACAGAGAGGTTTTCTAACCAGATAGAAACATACATTTATAGTGTGACAGAGATTTTATTAACCAGAGAGTAATGTAACGTTATAGTATAACATAACAAACAAGCAATTTAACCAGAGATAAATATAACTTTTTAATATGACAAAGATGCAGTTTAAGTAGAATAATAAATGACATTATCATATGTCAATTAAAGGCTATCTAAGCAAAGAGAAATATAAGGACACAAAATGTTATTTAACTTTGACATTATTATATGTCAATGAGAGACAATCTAACCAGAGAGAAATATAACATATACAGTATAACATAGAAGGAACTCAGCAAGAGGAAGAAGTGATATTATATGTTATTTGAGAGGCTGCTTAACTAGAAGGAAATTATAATGAGAATAAGAGATGATTTTTCTGGGTTCTTCATGATTCCACTTCTTAACCTTTGTCAGTTAAATGTTCATGTATATTTCCTTATATAATCTTAAATGCCAATTCATGTTTTCTTATATAAACATAAATGTCAATTTATGTTTCCTTCTATAATTTTGAATGTCAATTTTATGTTCCCTTATATACTCTGAAATGTGAATTTTATTTTCCTTTATTTAATCTTAAATGTGAATTTTATGTTCCCTTATAGAATATTAAATACCAATTGTATGTTCCCTTATATAATCTTAAATGCCAATTTTATGTTCCCTTATATAATCTTGGAAGTCACATTGATCGAGAAGGGGATACGAGCAAAGAAATTAGAATCAGACTGGCTAAAGCAGCAATGTCTTTCAGAAGCCTTGAAAAGTTGTGGAAATCAAAACTCATTAGCACAAACACAAAACTTAGGCTATTCAAATCAAATGTACTATCAACCCTTACGTATGCGTGTGAAAGCTGGAAAACAACAAGAGATATAGAAACAAAGTTGAACGCATTCGAAAATAAATGTCTAAGGAAAATACTTGGTATAGAATGGAACGAATTCAAAACAAACGAGGAAATTAGAGAAATCGCCAATCAACCACTAATATCTTCAGTAATAAAGAAAAGACGATGGTCATACGTTGGACATGTGATGAGAAGAGATAATAATCGAATAGCAAAGCAAGCCCTCATATGGGAAACAACAGGTAAAAGAAAAAGAGGAAGACCCAGGGAGACACTGAGAAGAACATTGATGAGAGAGGCAAGAGCAGCAGGAATCGGCTCCCTCAATGAGATAGAACTGCTTGCACAGAACAGAGACAGATGGCGAGATTTGATAAAATATCTTTAAAAGAAAACTGCTAGAACAAAAATTCATATAGGAGAAGGTGTATCTTGGTCTACGCCCTATGGGCCGGTTACGGCTCGAAAGGTCAATAGATAGATAGATATAATCTTAAATGCCAATTTTATGTTCCCTTATATAATCTTAAATGTCAATTTTATATTCCCTTATTCAAACTTAAATGTCAATTTGATGTTTCCTTATATAATCTTAAATGTAAATTGTATGTTTCACTATATGATGTTAAATGTCAATTTTATGTTTTCTTATTCAATCTTAAATGTCAATTTTATGTTTTCTTATTCAATCTTAAATGTCAATTGTATGTTTCACTATATGATGTTAAGTGTTAATTTTTTGTTTCACTATATGATGTTAAATGTTAATTTTTTGTTTCACTATATGATGTTAAATGTTAATTTTTTGTTTCACTATATGATGTTAAATGTTAATTTTTTGTTTCACTATATGATGTTAAATGTTAATTTTTTGTTTCACTATATGATGTTAAATGTCAATTGTATGTTTCACTATATGATGTTAAATGTTAATTTTTTTGTTTCACTATATGATGTTAAATGTTAATTTTTTGTTTCACTATATGATGTTAAATGTTAATTTTTTGTTTCACTATATGATGTTAAATGTTAATTTTTTGTTTCACTATATGATGTTAAATGTTAATTTTTTGTTTCACTATATGATGTTAAATGTCAATCTTATGTTCCCTTATATACTCAGTACACAGCACTGGGCTTCAACGATGAGAACCTGTGGGTGGCTGAGACAAGCCAAGAGCGGGTGTCATCATTCCAGACTGAGAAGTGCCGCATCATGTGAGGCAGTTGTCTAACCTCAGCTTATCTACCTCATCCTTCCATATCCATTTCGTCTTTTTCTTTATCATTTATAAGTGCTTATTTTCTTTGTCCTCAGAAATAAAAAGCAGAATAGCTCAGGCCAAAATAGCATTTCAGAAAACGAAAAATATCGTATGCAACAAATCTGTGTCAATAGAAATGAGAAAGAGAGTTCATCGGTGCTATATAGAACCAATTCTGACCTATGGAAGCGAATCATGGACAGTTGACAAACAAATGAAAAGACGATTAGAGGCCACAGAGATGGGATTTCTCAGAAGAATGTT
Source organism: Megaustenia siamemsis (assembly GCA_032433765.1). Lineage (NCBI taxonomy): Eukaryota > Metazoa > Mollusca > Gastropoda > Stylommatophora > Ariophantidae > Megaustenia > Megaustenia siamemsis. The sequence goes on from JAVIAB010000101.1 coordinate 17,202,961, forward strand.
TAAAGTTCGCTGGACAGATAAAAAGACCAATGAGGAAGTTCTCAAAGAGGCCAACACAAAAAGGGAGCTCTTAAAAAACATCAGAAAGAAGCAATCAACATTTTTCGGGCACATCATGAGAAGAGGAAAGTTGGAATACTTGGTTACAACTGGCAAAATAAAAGGAAAGAGAGATCGCGGACGACAAAGAGCGAAAATACTGGCTAGCTTGGTGTCATGACAAGGAAAAAAAAAACAGAACTAATACGATGCACTGTAGACAGAAGATTGTGGAGGGACATGATCGCCTACGCTAACCGGTATGGCACATGATGATGATTTTCTTCGTATGTTTTTTTTTCTTAATTCATAATTAATTCTCATCTATACCGAATCGTCATTCATGCTATGTATGTTTACATGCATACATATATATATATATATATAAATATATATATATATATATATATATATATATATATATATATATATATATATTCTACTACTTCTTTACTTTATCGTTTGCCTTTCAGCGTCGAGGGGAGATATAATGTGCAGTTTTTTACTTTTCTGTTCGCCTCTGCTGCTGTTATGTTTCCTAGTGCTTCTAATATTCCTTCAATTCATCTTTTTCGTTGTCGGTCTTTGGGCTTGGTATTCTCACAACGTTTGCTGAGGGCTCGTTGTGTTGTGTTTTGATCTGCCTGCCTTGTCACGTAGCCAAACCATTTTATCTGTTGTTTCTTTATGTATTCTATTATGGGGGTTATTCCTAGCTTTTTTCTCAGTTCTTCATTTCTGATCTTATCTCTCAGACTGTTTCCTGCCATTCGTCTAACACATTTCATCTCTGTAGAGGTTATTTCTTATTGTTCTTGCATCTAGGGTCCAGGACTGGCATTGGTAGCACAATGTTGGGATGAAGATATATATATACAGGGTGTTAGGCAAGATTGTGAGCTGTCACCAGATTTGTTTAATATGTATAGTGAGATTAATTTCAGATCCATAAGGGACATGCCTGGAATAACAATTGGAGGTCATAATATAAAAAATCTAAGGTATGCTGATGATACAGTCTTAATCGCTAAGAGTGAGAACTAGTTCCAAGAAATGTTGGACATTGTAGTGAAAGAAAGCAAAAATAAAGAACTCAGCCTTAATAGCAAAAAGACAGAAGTAATGGTAACAATAAAGAAAAATACATCACCTCAGTGCAAAATAAAGACAAGTGGAACAATATTCAAACAGGTAAATGAATTTAAATATTTCCAAAAAAAATGAGGAAGATACTATACAATTCATTTTTGACAATTGAAACAAGAAAAAGAGTTCTTAATTGTTATGTAGCGCCAGTCTTGACATATGGATGCAAATCATGGACAATAGGACAACAGACAAGAAAATCACTGGAGTCTGTAGAAATGTGGTTTTACAGAAGAATGTTGAGAATATCATGGACAGCTATGAAGAGTAATGAAGAGTAATCATCATTTTTTGGCCATGTAATGAGAAGAGAACAGCTGGAATATATTGTAACAACTGGGAAAATTGAAGGACGAAGAGATATTGGGTAGCAAAGAGAAAAGATACCAGACAGCTTTAAGAGAATGGCTTGGCAGAAGGTCAACAATAGAAATGATAAATAAATGTCGAGATCGAAAGTTGTGGAGCGACATGATCACCTACGCCAGCAGGCCCGGTATTTGATGATGAGGATGATGATGATGATGATATATGTGTGTGTGTGTGCGTGTGTGTGTGTGTGTGTGTGTGTGTCTTTCACATTACGTTTCCAGCTATATAATTTATGTTTCAACCGCACTCGTGTTTTCTCTTCATCCGTTTTTGTTTTTTTATTCCTGATTTTTTTTCCCCTGCTTCTTTCTTTCTAAAGCTCGTTTCTCGCTCATCCAGGATTAACCTCTTATCATGTTTATATTGTGTGCATTCATTTCTTATTAATAATCATCTGCTAACTCACTTGTTAACCCATGAATTTACTATCAATTCTTTTTCATAATTCTGACTTCTTCTCAAGGGCGTAGACGTAACTAAGCGGTTTTTTTGACATCTCCTGCACCATCTTTCAATTTCGAACGTATGACCTCGTAACTATTTGGATATTCTTGAAATGAAGTCGAGAGCGAAATAATGTGCCTGGGTAAAGCACTACATTCATGTCATGTTACCAGTCAGAGTAAGCAAAGTGGAATGAGGAAGAAAACACCAATGTGTCAACTTGATACATGGCACGTAACGACCACTGGACTTAAAAATATAAAAACCTAAAGTACCCCCGTCACGCCAAGTGGCGTATAAGTAATATGGTGTTAGTGACCATAAATTTTACAGACCCTCAGCACATGATTTTTGGGGTAATGTGGTCGGTATTACGCCCGTGCTGCTTCACTTCCCAGAAAATAGAAAAATCATCCAAGCATGAATCCACAAATATCCACTCTCTTTCCAAAATCATCCAAGCATGAATCCACAAATATCCACTCTCTTTCCAAAATAATCCAAGCATGAATCCACAAATATCCACTCTCTTTCCAAAATCATCCAAGAATGAATCCATAAATATCCACTCTCTTTCCAAAAATCATCCAAGCATGAATCCTCGAAAATCCAATCTCTATCCAGAATCAACGAATTTGGAAAAGAGGCCACAAGATGTCAAGAGGGTGAGATGAGACTTTCCTACGCATTGCCTCTCGAGATCATCTTCTTGACGCCTCTGCTGAGTTGGAATCCTTATCACTTGGTCTTCAACAAGGTGGGTTCCTGCGACATCTCTGACTTGCCTAAATACCTCACCTATAGTTACCTTATTTCACCTCACTTAAACAAGGTGAGTTCAGCGACCTCATAAACTTGCCTAAATACCTCACCAAGTCACCTTATTTCACCTCACTTCAACAAGGTGAGTTCCTACGACCTCTTAGACTTGCCTAAATACCTCACTCACCTACAGTCACCTTATTTCACCTCACTTCAACAAGGTGAGTTCAGCGACCTCATAAACTTGCCTAAATACCTTACCTACAGTCACCTTATTTCACCTCACTTCAACAAGGTGAGTTCCTGCGACCTCTTAGACTTGCCTAAATACCTCACTCACCTACAGTCACCTTATTTCACCTCACTTCAACAAGGTGAGTTCAGCGACCTCATAAACTTGCCTAAATACCTCACTCACCTACAGTCACCTTATTTCACCTCACTTCAACTAGGTGAGATCCTGCGACCTCATAAATTTGCCTAAATACCTCACTTACAGTTACCTTATTTCACCTCACTTCAACGAGGTGAGTTCCTGCGACCTCTCAGACTTGCCTAAATACCTCACCTACAGTCACCTTATTTCACCTCACTTCAACAAGGTGAGTTCAGCGACCTCTTAGACGTGCCTAAATACCTCACCTACAGTCACCTTATTTCACCTCACTTCAACAAGGTGAGTTCAGCGACCTCTTAGACGTGCCTAAATACCTCACCTACAGTCACCTTATTTCACCTCACTTCAACAAGGTGAGTTCAGCGACCTCTTAGACGTGCCTAAATAACTCACCTACAGTCACCTTATTTCACCTCACTTCAACAAGGTGAGTTCAGCGACCTCTTAGACGTGCCTAAATACCTCACTCACCTACAGTCACCTTATTTCACCTCACATCAACAAGGTGAGTTCATGCGACCTCACTTTGTGATCTCTTAGACGTGCCTAAATACCTCACTCACCTACAGTCACCTTATTTCACCTCACATCAACAAGGTGAGTTATGCGACCTCTCTTTGTGATCTCTTAGACGTGCCTAAATACCTCACTCACCTACAGTCACCTTATTTCACCTCACATCAACAAGGTGAGTTCATGCGACCTCTCTTTGTGATCTCTTAGACGTGCCTAAATACCTCACTCACCTACAGTCACCTTATTTCACCTCACTTCAACAAGGTGAGTTCCTGCGACCTCTCTTTGTGATCTCTTAGACGTGCCTAAATACCTCACTCACCTACAGTCACCTTATTTCACCTCACTTCAACAAGGTGAGTTCCTGCGACCTCTCTTTGTGATCTCTTAGACGTGCCTAAATACCTCACTCACCTACAGTCACCTTATTTCACCTCACTTCAACAAGGTGAGTTCCTGCGACCTCTTAGACTTGCCTAAATACCTCACATACAGTCACCTTATTTCACCTCACTTCAACAAGGTGAGTTCCTGCGACCTCTTAGACTTGCCTAAATACCTCCACTAGTCACATTATTTCTGCCTGCCTGTCTATCTTTATGTCTGTCTATCTATCTATCTATCTATCTATCTATCTATCTATCTATCTATCTATCTATCTATCTATCTATCTATCTATCTATCTATCTATCTATCTATCTATCTATCTATCTATCTATCTATCTATCTATCTATCTATCTATCTATCTATCTATCTATCTATCTATCTATCTATCTATCTATCTATCTATCTATCTATCTATCTATCTATCTATCTATCTATCTATCTATCTATCTATCTATCTATCTATCTATCTATCTATCTATCCTATCTACCTATCTATCTATCTACCTATCTATCCATCTTTCTATCTACATATCATATCGATTCCTACTCATCAATCTACCAATTGCCAATCTGCTTGTCCAAGGGCTGAAACTAAAATGTCACTTTTCCAACAGGACATCACAACCTCAGACAAGGACGGACGTAATGGTGGATCCAAGACCTATCAGGCGTTCAATGGCACCGACAAGACCCACTACTATATGACTCCAAACGAATTCTTCACAGGTCTGTCTAGTTATATTTCCACTCAATTTTGCTACACTATCATCTGACACAACAAAACCTATTTTTAGCCACACCTTTAATGTATTGATCCCACAGTTTGATTGTATAATTTATCAGTACATGCTTCCAAAATTCCACATACCTAACCGTCTCTCAATCTCTTCTTCGCATCTTATAATTAGTTCATGTACATTAAACTCACCCTATACATTCCATCAGTGAATTAACACGTCAACAAACGAACTTCTTCTTCTACCTTTCAGCTCCCTGTGGAGTATAGGTCTTCAACAAACACTTTCCAAGCCGTTCTGTTTCTTGCCATTCTTTTAAGATCATTCCATGTCGTCCCAATCATCTTCATTTCTGTTTCTGTCTGTCCTCTCCAAGAATTTCTTGGTCTTCCTCTTTGTCTTTTCCCCTGGTGATTCAAAAAAGGGACTGTTGTGTAATACTCTCAGTTGGCTTCCGCAGTGTGTGTACTATCCAGCGCCATCGTCTTCGCTGTATCTCTTTATCCACTGGTATATGACTGGTACATTAGGTTAAACAAACAAACTAGTAAAAGCTTAAAAAAAAGTCTAGACCACGCAACAGAGAGATACGGCCTATTATTTTTTTTTTATCCCCCCTCTACAGCAAGACACGCTACAAAGTAAAAATTCATATCGCTTTGCCCACCCCGCCCATAAATGTATCCGAAGTACATTCGTTCAGTATTAAATTGCCTAACAATTAACTTGTTAGCTGAGAACTGTAAACAAATTTGCTGAGAAATGTGGGTCATATTAATGTTAGATATTAGGTGAAGGGCTGATTAATTTGTCGGTCTGTCTTCTTCTTCTATCTTCTATCTTCTTCTTCTATCCTTCCTCTGCTGCCGTTGGCGTCGAGGGGAGATACAATCTGCGATTCTTTGCTCTTCTGTTGGCCTCTTCTGATGTTATTCCTCCTAGTGACTCTAGTATTCCCTTTATCCATCTCTTTCTCGGTCTTCCTCTTAATCTGGCGTTTTCCTGGTTTGTTTATGGCTCTTTGATTCATTGTTAGTTCTTCCTGTCTTGTTATGTGGCCGAACCAATTTATTTGTTGTTTCTTTATGTATTCGATGGCTGGTTCAATTTCGAGTTTCTTCCTCAGGTCAGTGTTTCTTACTCTGTCCATTAAGCTGTTTCCTGTCATTCTTCTGACACATTTCATTTCTGTGGTCGTTATCTTTCTTATTGTTCTAGAGTCTAGCGTCCAATTCTGGCACTGATAGCACAGCGTTGGTAGAAAAATTGATTTGTATATTGCCCTTTTTGCTTCCGTAGTTATTGTTATGTCGGTCTGTGAGGAGACAAAATTGAAGAATTAATTATCGGACGGTTGGTGTAGTGTTGAAATGGAAGTTATCACCTCATGAACAGAGGTTGTTGAGTTCGACCCAGCAATAGAAAACAGGTATACAGCAGATAGCAGCGTTCAGTTATCTCATTATCATCAACATGTGTCATACCGGTTGGCGTAGGCGATCCTGTCTTTTCACAATCTTCTATCCAAAGTAGGAGCCGCGATAGCTCAGTAGTTAGCGAACTGGACTACAAAGGACAAGAGGTAGGGTTCGATCCCAAACGACGGCTTCCGGGTTCACCCAGAGGGAGCCGCGATAGCTCAGTGGTTAGTGAACTGGACTACAAAAGGACAAGGAGGTAGGGTTCGATCCCAACCACCGGCTTCCGGGTTCACCCAGCCTTAAATGGGTACCGGGTTCTTTTCTGGGAAATTAAAGCAGCACGGGCGTAATACTGACCACATTACCCCAAAAAATATGTGCTGAAGGTCTGTAAAATATAGGGTCACTAACACCATATTTCCCTGTATGCCACTTAGCGTGACGGGGGTACTTTACTTTTTTTTTTTACTATCCACAGTACATAGTATCAATTCTGTTGTTTACTGTTTTCCATGCTATGATACAAGCTATCTAGTATTTTCTCTCTTTGTCGTCCGCCATCTCTCTCTCCCTGTATTTTGCCAGTTGAAACCAAGTATTCCAGCTTTTCTCTTCTCATGATGTGCCAGAGAAATGTTGATTGTTTCTTTCTGGTGTTTTTTAAGAGCCCCCTTTTTGTGTTGGCCTCTTTGAGAATTTTCTCATATAGCTGTCCAGGAACTTTCAAAATTCTTCTGAGAAATCCCATCTCTGTGGCCTCTAATCGTCTTTTCCTTTGTTTATTTACTGCCCATAATTCGCTTCCATAATTCAGAATTGGCTCTATATAGCAATGATAAACTCTCTTTCTCACTTCTATTGACAGACTTGTTGCATGAGACATTTTTCGTTTTCTAAAATGCTATTTTGACCTCAACTATTCTGCTTTCTATTTCTGTGGTGCATCGCCAATTATGTATTAACATAATTCTCCAAAGATAACAAAATTGATAAATAAATTTCCATTCAGTGAAGTAAGGCAGACCAAGTACTGGGACAGCTAGCCTTTCAACTAAGCATAAGAAAATGCTTGAAAGCAAAAGAGACATCTTATGTAAAGAATACTTGCCCCCACTCTGTGTTCCAATGTCAAACATGGACACAAACACAAGAAATCAGAAAAGAAAGTTAGTCACTCTGAAAATGAGATGTTTGAGAAAAGTTGTGGTAGTGATCAGAAGAGACAAAATTATAAGGGAAAGAGTTGGCATGGAACCGTTTTGAAGTTACATACAAAAACAACAAAGCAAATGTGCTCCCTACATGGAAAGAATGCCTACTGGTGTCATAGAATGCAAGTCAAATAGAAAAAAGAGGGAAAAAAGGCCGGGCTCGAGGCAGATTCAGATTACGTTGAAGTGACAACCTTAGAGAAATTATATAACATCATCAAGTGCCAATGGCACAAGAGCTTTGACTCCTGAAGTGGTAATAAGAGAAAGAAGAGAGAGTGAGAGAGAGAAAGTTAGAGAGAATATATATATATTCCCTCACTGAACACTCCGATTGTATACAACAAGACTTTAAGAGACTTAGAGCGAAAACTGTGTGACGATACTAGTTTAGTTTAGTCGACAGGTTATCCTCATTGTACATCGAGCGTCCATAAGTTCTCAGATCTACTCAAAAGTGTATCCCTCAACGTGCAGCGACGTGGGAAGGGCTTGATGGGGGCTGTGAAATACGTGATGGAGGCTGGGAAACGTGTGGTGGAGGCTGGGAAAGGTGTGATGGAGGATGTGAAATACGTGATGGAGGCTGGGAAAGGTGTGATGGAGGCTGTGAAATACGTGATGGAGGCTGGGAAAGGTGTGGTGGAGGCTGGTAAAGGTGTGATGGAGGCTGTGAAATACGTGATGGAGGCTGTGAAATACGTGATGGAGGCTGGGAAAGGTGTGGTGGAGGCTGGGAAAGGTGTGATGGAGGATGTGAAATACGTGATGGAGGCTGGGAAAGGTGTGATGGAGGCTGTGAAATACGTGATGGAGGCTGGGAAAGGTGTGGTGGAGGCTGGGAAAGGTGTGATGGAGGCTGGGAAAGGTGTGGTGGAGGCTGGGAAAGGTGTGATGGAGGATGTGAAATACGTGATGGAGGCTGGGAAAGGTGTGATGGAGGCTGTGAAATACGTGATGGAGGCTGGGAAAGGTGTGGTGGAGGCTGGGAAAGGTGTGATGGAGGCTGTGAAATACGTGATGGAGGCTGGGAAAGGTGTGGTGGAGGCTGGGAAAGGTGTGATGGAGGCTGGGAAAGGTGTGATGGAGGCTGGGAAAGGTGTGATGGAGGCTGGGAAAGGTGTGGTGGAGGCTGGGAAAGGTGTGATGGAGGTTGGGAAATACGTGATGTAGGCTGGGAAAGGTGTGATGGAGGCAGGGAAAGGTGTGACGGTAGCTTGGAAAGGTGTGATGGAGGTTGGGAAATACGTGATGTAGGCTGGGAAAGGTGTGGTGGAGGCTGGGAAAGGTGTGATGGAGGTTGGGAAATACGTGATGTAGGCTAGGAAAGGTGTGATGGAGGCAGGGAAAGGTGTGATGGAGGCTGGGAAAGGTGTGATGGAGGTTGGGAAATACGTGATGTAGGCTGGGAAAGGTGTGATGGAGGCAGGGAAAGGTGTGGTGGAGGCTGGGAAAGGTGTGATGGAGGTTGGGAAATACGTGATGTAGGCTGGGAAAGGTGTGATGGAGGCAGGGAAAGGTGTGATGGAGGCTGGGAAAGGTGTGATGAAGGCTGGGAAAGGTGTGATGGAGGCTGGGAAAGGTGTGATGGAGGCTGGGAAAGGTGTGATGGAGGCTGGGAAAGGTGGGAAGGAGGCTGGGAAATACGTGATGTAGGCTGGGAAAGGTGTGGTGGAGGCTGGGAAAGGTGTGGTGGAGGCTGGGAAATACGTGATGGAGGCTGGGAAAGGTGTGGTGGAGGCTGGGAAATACGTGATGGAGGCTGGGAAAGGTGTGGTGGAGGCTGGGAAATACGTGATGGAGGCTGGGAAAGGTGTGATGGAGGCTGGGAAATACGTGATGGAGGCTGGGAAAGGTGTGATAGAGGCTGGGAAATACGTGATGGAGGCTAGGAAAGGTGTGATGGAGGCTGGGAAATACGTGATGGAGGCTGGGAAAGGTGTGGTGGAGGCTGGGAAATACGTGATGGAGGCTGGGAAAGGTGTGGTGGAGGCTGGGAAAGGTGTTGGAGGCTGTGAAAGGTGTGGTGGAGGCAGGGAAAGGTGTGGTGGAGGCAAGGAAAGGTGTGATGGAGGCTGGGAAAGGTGTGGTGGAGGCTGGGAAATACGTGTTGGAGGCTGGGAAAGGTGTGGTGGAGGCTGGGAAATACGTGATGGAGGCTGGAAAAGGTGTGGTGGAGGCTGGGAAAGGTGTGGTGGAGGCTGGGAAAGGTGGGAAGGAGGCTGGGAAATACGTGATGGAGGCTTGGAAAGGTGTGGTGGAGGCTGGGAAATACGTGATGGAGGCTGGGAAAGGTGTGGTGGAGGCTGTGAAATACGTGATGGAGGCTGGGAAAGGTGTAGTGGAGGCTGGGAAAGGTGGGAAGGAGGCTGGGAAATACGTGATGGAGGCTGGGAAAGGTGTGGTGGAGGCTGGGAAATACGTGATGAAGGCTGGGAAAGGTGAGATGAAGGCTGGGAAAGGTGTGATGAAGCCTGGGAAAGGTGTGATGAAGGCTGGGAAAGGTGTTGTGGAGGCTGGGAAAGGTGGGAAGGAGGCCGGGAAATACGTGAAGGAGGCTGGGAAATACGTGAATGGAGGTTAGAAAAAAAGTGATGGAGGCTGGGAAAGGTGTGGTGGAGGCAGGGAAAGGTGTGGTGAAGGCTGGGAAAGGTGTGATGGAGGTTGGGAAAGGTGTGATGAAGGCTGGGAAAGGTGGGAATGAGGCTGTAAAATACGTGATGGAGGATGGGTAATACGTGAATGGAGGTTAGAAAAAAAGTGATGGAGGCTGGGAAAGGTGTGGTGGAGGCTGGGAAAGGTGTGATGAATGCTGGGAAAGGTGTGATGGAGGTTGGGAAAGGTGTGATGAAGGCTGGGAAAGGTGGGAAGCAGGCTGGAAAATACGTGATGGAGGCTGGGTAATACGTGAATGGAGGTTAGAAAAAAAGTGATGGAGGCTGGGAAAGGTGTGGTGGAGGCTGGGAAAGGTGTGATGAAGGCTGGGAAAGGTGTGATGGAGGCTGGGAAAGGTGTGATGGAGGCTGGGAAAGGTGTGATGAATTCTGGAAAAGGTGTGATGAAGGCTGGGAAAGGTGTGAAGGAGGCTGGGAAAGGTGTGGTGAAGGCTGGGAAAGGTGTGATGAAGGCTGGGAAAGGTGTGAAGGAGGCTGGGAAAGGTGTGATGATGGCTGGGAAAGGTGTGATGAAGGCTGGGAAAGGTGTGAAGGAGGCTGGGAAATACGTGATGGAGGCTGGGAAATAAGTGATGGAGGTTAGAAAATAAGTGATGGAAGCTGGGAAAGGTGTGGTGCAGGCTGGGAAAGGTGTGATGGAGGCTGGGAAAGGTGTGATGGAGGCTGGGAAGGGCTTGATGGAGGCTAGGAAAGGTGTGATGGAAGCTGGGAAAGATTTGGTGGAGGCTGCGAAAGGTGTAATGGAGGCTGGGAAAGGTGTGATGGAGGCTGGGAAATACGTGATGAAGGCTGGGAAAGGTGTGATGGAGGCTGGGAAAGGTGTGATGGAAGCTGGGAAAGGTGTGATGGAGGCTGGGAAAGGTGTGGTGGTGGCTGGGAAAGGTGTGATGGGAGCTGAGAAAGGTGTGATAGGGGCTGGAAAAGGTGTGATGGGAGCTGGGAAAGGTGTGGTGAAGGCTGGGAAAGGTGTGATAGGGGCTGGGAAAGGTGTGATGGGAGCTGGGAAAGGTGTGGTGAAGGCTGGGAAAGGGGTGATGGAGGTTAGGAAAAGCATGATGGAAGCTGGGAATGGCGTGGTCGGTGCTGAGAAAGGCGTGGTCGGTGCTGAGAAAGGCGTGGTCGAGGCTGAGAAAGGCGTGGTCGGTGCTGAGAAAGGCGTGGTCGGTGCTGAGAAAGGCGTGGTCGAGGCTGAGAAAGGCGTGGTCGGTGCTGAGAAAGGCGATGTCGGTGCTGAGAAAGGCGATGTCGGTGCTGAGAAAGGTGTGGTCGATGCTGAGGAAGGCGTGGTCGGTGCTGAGAAAGGCGTGGTCGGGGCTGGGAAAGGTGTGGTCGGTTCTGAGAAAGGCGTGGTCGGTGCTGAGAAAGGCGTGGTCGGTGCTGTGAAAGGCGTGGTCGGGCTGGGAAAGGTGTGGTCGGGTCTGGGAAGGGGGTGGTCGGGGCTGAGAAAGGCGTGGTTGGGGCTGAGAAAGGTGTGGTCGGTGCTGAGAAAGGTGTGGTCGGGGCTGAGAATGGCGTGGTCGGGGCTGAGAAAGGTGTGGTCGGGGCTGGGAAAGGTGTGGTCGGGGCTGGGAAAGGTGTGGTCGGGGCTGGGAAAGGTGTGGTCGGGGCTGAGAAAGGTGTGGTCGGGGCTGAGAAAGGTGTGGTCGGGGCTGAGAAAGGTGTGGTCGGGGCTGAGAAAGGTGTGGTCGGGGCTGCGAAAGGCGTGGTCGGGGCTGGGAAAGGTGTGGTCGGGGCTGGGAAAGGCGTGGACGGGGCTGGGAAAGGTGTGGTCGGCGCTGGGAAAGGTGTGGTCGGGGCTGGGAAAGGCGTGGTCGTGGCTGGGAAGGGGGTGGTCGGGGCTGAGAAAGGCGTTGTCGGGGCAGGGAAGGGGGTGGTCGAGGCTGAGAAAGGTGTGGTCGGGGCTGGGAAGGGGGTGGTCGGGGCTGAGAAAGGTGTGGTCGGGGCTGAGAAAGGTGTGGTCGGGGTTGAGAAAGGCGTGGTCGGGGCTGGGAAAGGCGTGGTCGGGGCTGGGAAAGGGGTTATGGATGCTGGGAAAGATCTTCTTCGCATCTTATAATTAGTTCATGTACATTAAACTCACCCTATACATTCCATCAGTGAATTAACACGTCAACAAACGAACTTCTTCTTCTACCTTTCAGCTCCCTGTGGAGTATAGGTCTTCAACAAACACTTTCCAAGCCGTTCTGTTTCTTGCCATTCTTTTAAGATCATTCCATGTCGTCCCAATCATCTTCATTTCTGTTTCTGTCTGTCCTCTCCAAGAATTTCTTGGTCTTCCTCTTTGTCTTTTCCCCTGGTGATTCAAAAAAGGGACTGTTGTGTAATACTCTCAGTTGGCTTCCGCAGTGTGTGTACTATCCAGCGCCATCGTCTTCGCTGTATCTCTTTATCCACTGGTATATGACTGGTACATTAGGTTAAACAAACAAACTAGTAAAAGCTTAAAAAAAAGTCTAGACCACGCAACAGAGAGATACGGCCTATTATTTTTTTTTATCCCCCCTCTACAGCAAGACACGCTACAAAGTAAAAATTCATATCGCTTTGCCCACCCCGCCCATAAATGTATCCGAAGTACATTCGTTCAGTATTAAATTGCCTAACAATTAACTTGTTAGCTGAGAACTGTAAACAAATTTGCTGAGAAATGTGGGTCATATTAATGTTAGATATTAGGTGAAGGGCTGATTAATTTGTCGGTCTGTCTTCTTCTTCTATCTTCTATCTTCTTCTTCTATCCTTCCTCTGCTGCCGTTGGCGTCGAGGGGAGATACAATCTGCGATTCTTTGCTCTTCTGTTGGCCTCTTCTGATGTTATTCCTCCTAGTGACTCTAGTATTCCCTTTATCCATCTCTTTCTCGGTCTTCCTCTTAATCTGGCGTTTTCCTGGTTTGTTTATGGCTCTTTGATTCATTGTTAGTTCTTCCTGTCTTGTTATGTGGCCGAACCAATTTATTTGTTGTTTCTTTATGTATTCGATGGCTGGTTCAATTTCGAGTTTCTTCCTCAGGTCAGTGTTTCTTACTCTGTCCATTAAGCTGTTTCCTGTCATTCTTCTGACACATTTCATTTCTGTGGTCGTTATCTTTCTTATTGTTCTAGAGTCTAGCGTCCAATTCTGGCACTGATAGCACAGCGTTGGTAGAAAAATTGATTTGTATATTGCCCTTTTTGCTTCCGTAGTTATTGTTATGTCGGTCTGTGAGGAGACAAAATTGAAGAATTAATTATCGGACGGTTGGTGTAGTGTTGAAATGGAAGTTATCACCTCATGAACAGAGGTTGTTGAGTTCGACCCAGCAATAGAAAACAGGTATACAGCAGATAGCAGCGTTCAGTTATCTCATTATCATCAACATGTGTCATACCGGTTGGCGTAGGCGATCCTGTCTTTTCACAATCTTCTATCCAAGTAGGAGCCGCGATAGCTCAGTAGTTAGCGAACTGGACTACAAAGGACAAGAGGTAGGGTTCGATCCCAAACGACGGCTTCCGGGTTCACCCAGAGGGAGCCGCGATAGCTCAGTGGTTAGTGAACTGGACTACAAAAGGACAAGGAGGTAGGGTTCGATCCCAACCACCGGCTTCCGGGTTCACCCAGCCTTAAATGGGTACCGGGTTCTTTTCTGGGAAATTAAAGCAGCACGGGCGTAATACTGACCACATTACCCCAAAAAATATGTGCTGAAGGTCTGTAAAATATAGGGTCACTAACACCATATTTCCCTGTATGCCACTTAGCGTGACGGGGGTACTTTACTTTTTTTTTTTACTATCCACAGTACATAGTATCAATTCTGTTGTTTACTGTTTTCCATGCTATGATACAAGCTATCTAGTATTTTCTCTCTTTGTCGTCCGCCATCTCTCTCTCCCTGTATTTTGCCAGTTGAAACCAAGTATTCCAGCTTTTCTCTTCTCATGATGTGCCAGAGAAATGTTGATTGTTTCTTTCTGGTGTTTTTTAAGAGCCCCCTTTTTGTGTTGGCCTCTTTGAGAATTTTCTCATATAGCTGTCCAGGAACTTTCAAAATTCTTCTGAGAAATCCCATCTCTGTGGCCTCTAATCGTCTTTTCCTTTGTTTATTTACTGCCCATAATTCGCTTCCATAATTCAGAATTGGCTCTATATAGCAATGATAAACTCTCTTTCTCACTTCTATTGACAGACTTGTTGCATGAGACATTTTTCGTTTTCTAAAATGCTATTTTGACCTCAACTATTCTGCTTTCTATTTCTGTGGTGCATCGCCAATTATGTATTAACATAATTCTCCAAAGATAACAAAATTGATAAATAAATTTCCATTCAGTGAAGTAAGGCAGACCAAGTACTGGGACAGCTAGCCTTTCAACTAAGCATAAGAAAATGCTTGAAAGCAAAAGAGACATCTTATGTAAAGAATACTTGCCCCCACTCTGTGTTCCAATGTCAAACATGGACACAAACACAAGAAATCAGAAAAGAAAGTTAGTCACTCTGAAAATGAGATGTTTGAGAAAAGTTGTGGTAGTGATCAGAAGAGACAAAATTATAAGGGAAAGAGTTGGCATGGAACCGTTTTGAAGTTACATACAAAAACAACAAAGCAAATGTGCTCCCTACATGGAAAGAATGCCTACTGGTGTCATAGAATGCAAGTCAAATAGAAAAAAGAGGGAAAAAAGGCCGGGCTCGAGGCAGATTCAGATTACGTTGAAGTGACAACCTTAGAGAAATTATATAACATCATCAAGTGCCAATGGCACAAGAGCTTTGACTCCTGAAGTGGTAATAAGAGAAAGAAGAGAGAGTGAGAGAGAGAAAGTTAGAGAGAATATATATATATTCCCTCACTGAACACTCCGATTGTATACAACAAGACTTTAAGAGACTTAGAGCGAAAACTGTGTGACGATACTAGTTTAGTTTAGTCGACAGGTTATCCTCATTGTACATCGAGCGTCCATAAGTTCTCAGATCTACTCAAAAGTGTATCCCTCAACGTGCAGCGACGTGGGAAGGGCTTGATGGGGGCTGTGAAATACGTGATGGAGGCTGGGAAACGTGTGGTGGAGGCTGGGAAAGGTGTGATGGAGGATGTGAAATACGTGATGGAGGCTGGGAAAGGTGTGATGGAGGCTGTGAAATACGTGATGGAGGCTGGGAAAGGTGTGGTGGAGGCTGGTAAAGGTGTGATGGAGGCTGTGAAATACGTGATGGAGGCTGTGAAATACGTGATGGAGGCTGGGAAAGGTGTGGTGGAGGCTGGGAAAGGTGTGATGGAGGATGTGAAATACGTGATGGAGGCTGGGAAAGGTGTGATGGAGGCTGTGAAATACGTGATGGAGGCTGGGAAAGGTGTGGTGGAGGCTGGGAAAGGTGTGATGGAGGCTGGGAAAGGTGTGGTGGAGGCTGGGAAAGGTGTGATGGAGGATGTGAAATACGTGATGGAGGCTGGGAAAGGTGTGATGGAGGCTGTGAAATACGTGATGGAGGCTGGGAAAGGTGTGGTGGAGGCTGGGAAAGGTGTGATGGAGGCTGTGAAATACGTGATGGAGGCTGGGAAAGGTGTGGTGGAGGCTGGGAAAGGTGTGATGGAGGCTGGGAAAGGTGTGATGGAGGCTGGGAAAGGTGTGATGGAGGCTGGGAAAGGTGTGGTGGAGGCTGGGAAAGGTGTGATGGAGGTTGGGAAATACGTGATGTAGGCTGGGAAAGGTGTGATGGAGGCAGGGAAAGGTGTGACGGTAGCTTGGAAAGGTGTGATGGAGGTTGGGAAATACGTGATGTAGGCTGGGAAAGGTGTGGTGGAGGCTGGGAAAGGTGTGATGGAGGTTGGGAAATACGTGATGTAGGCTAGGAAAGGTGTGATGGAGGCAGGGAAAGGTGTGATGGAGGCTGGGAAAGGTGTGATGGAGGTTGGGAAATACGTGATGTAGGCTGGGAAAGGTGTGATGGAGGCAGGGAAAGGTGTGGTGGAGGCTGGGAAAGGTGTGATGGAGGTTGGGAAATACGTGATGTAGGCTGGGAAAGGTGTGATGGAGGCAGGGAAAGGTGTGATGGAGGCTGGGAAAGGTGTGATGAAGGCTGGGAAAGGTGTGATGGAGGCTGGGAAAGGTTTGATGGAGGCTGGGAAAGGTGTGGTGGAGGCTGGGAAAGGTGTGATGGAGGCTGGGAAAGGTGTGGTGGAGGCTGGGAAATACGTGATGGAGGCTGGGAAAGGTGTGGTGGAGGCTGGGAAATACGTGATGGAGGCTGGTAAAGGTGTGATGGAGGTTGGGAAAGGTGTGATGGAGGTTGGGAAAGGTGTGATGGAGGTTGGGAAAGGTGTGATGGAGGCTGGGAAAGGTGTGATGGTGGCTGGGAAAGGTGTGATGGAGGCTGGGAAAGGTGTGATGGAGGTTGGGAAAGGTGTGATGGAGGCTGGGAAAGGTGTGATGGAGGTTGGGAAATACGTGATGTAGGCTGGGAAAGGTGTGATGGAGGCAGGGAAAGGTGTGGTGGAGGCTGGGAAAGGTGTGATGGAGGTTGGGAAATACGTGATGTAGGCTGGGAAAGGTGTGATGGAGGCAGGGAAAGGTGCGATGGAGGCTGGGAAAGGTGTGATGGAGGCTGGGAAAGGTGTGATGGAGGCTGGGAAAGGTTTGATGGAGGCTGGGAAAGGTGTGGTGGAGGCTGGGAAAGGTGTGATGGAGGCTGGGAAAGGTGTGGTGGAGGCTGGGAAATACGTGATGGAGGCTGGGAAAGGTGTGGTGGAGGCTGGGAAATACGTGATGGAGGCTGGTAAAGGTGTGATGGAGGTTGGGAAAGGTGTGATGGAGGTTGGGAAAGGTGTGATGGAGGTTGGGAAAGGTGTGATGGAGGCTGGGAAAGGTGTGATGGTGGCTGGGAAAGGTGTGATGGAGGCTGGGAAAGGTGTGATGGAGGCTGGGAAAGGTGTGATGGAGGTTGGGAAAGGTGTGATGGAGGCTGGGAAAGGTGTGATGGAGGCTGGGAAAGGTGTGGTGGAGGCTGGGAAATACGTGATGGAGGCTGGGAAAGGTGTGATGGAGGTTGGGAAAGGTGTGATGGAGGCTGGGAAAGGTGTGATGGAGGCTGGGAAAGGTGTGATGGAGGCTGGGAAAGGTGTGATGGAGGCTGGGAAAGGTGTGATGGAGGCTGGGAAAGGTGGGAAGGAGGCTGGGAAATACGTGATGTAGGCTGGGAAAGGTGTGGTGGAGGCTGGGAAAGGTGTGGTGGAGGCTGGGAAATACGTGATGGAGGCTGGGAAAGGTGTGGTCAAGGCTGGGAAATACGTGATGGAGGCTGGGAAAGGTGTGGTGGAGGCTGGGAAATACGTGATGGAGGCTGGGAAAGGTGTGATGGAGGCTGGGAAATACGTGATGGAGGCTGGGAAAGGTGTGATAGAGGCTGGGAAATACGTGATGGAGGCTAGGAAAGGTGTGATGGAGGCTGGGAAATACGTGTTGGAGGCTGGGAAAGGTGTGGTGGAGGCTGGGAAATACGTGATGGAGGCTGGGAAAGGTGTGGTGGAGGCTGGGAAAGGTGTTGGAGGCTGTGAAAGGTGTGGTGGAGGCAGGGAAAGGTGTGGTGGAGGCAAGGAAAGGTGTGATGGAGGCTGGGAAAGGTGTGGTGGAGGCTGGGAAATACGTGTTGGAGGCTGGGAAAGGTGTGGTGGAGGCTGGGAAATACGTGATGGAGGCTGGAAAAGGTGTGGTGGAGGCTGGGAAAGGTGTGGTGGAGGCTGGGAAAGGTGGGAAGGAGGCTGGGAAATACGTGATGGAGGCTTGGAAAGGTGTGGTGGAGGCTGGGAAATACGTGATGGAGGCTGGGAAAGGTGTGGTGGAGGCTGTGAAATACGTGATGGAGGCTGGGAAAGGTGTAGTGGAGGCTGGGAAAGGTGGGAAGGAGGCTGGGAAATACGTGATGGAGGCTGGGAAAGGTGTGGTGGAGGCTGGGAAATACGTGATGAAGGCTGGGAAAGGTGAGATGAAGGCTGGGAAAGGTGTGATGAAGCCTGGGAAAGGTGTGATGAAGGCTGGGAAAGGTGTTGTGGAGGCTGGGAAAGGTGGGAAGGAGGCCGGGAAATACGTGAAGGAGGCTGGGAAATACGTGAATGGAGGTTAGAAAAAAAGTGATGGAGGCTGGGAAAGGTGTGGTGGAGGCAGGGAAAGGTGTGGTGAAGGCTGGGAAAGGTGTGATGGAGGTTGGGAAAGGTGTGATGAAGGCTGGGAAAGGTGGGAATGAGGCTGTAAAATACGTGATGGAGGATGGGTAATACGTGAATGGAGGTTAGAAAAAAAGTGATGGAGGCTGGGAAAGGTGTGGTGGAGGCTGGGAAAGGTGTGATGAATGCTGGGAAAGGTGTGATGGAGGTTGGGAAAGGTGTGATGAAGGCTGGGAAAGGTGGGAAGCAGGCTGGAAAATACGTGATGGAGGCTGGGTAATACGTGAATGGAGGTTAGAAAAAAAGTGATGGAGCTGGGAAAGGTGTGGTGGAGGCTGGGAAAGGTGTGATGAAGGCTGGGAAAGGTGTGATGGAGGCTGGGAAAGGTGTGATGGAGGCTGGGAAAGGTGTGATGAATTCTGGAAAAGGTGTGATGCAGGCTGGGAAAGGTGTGAAGGAGGCTGGTTTAAGGTGTGGTGATGGCTGGGAAAGGTGTGATGAAGGCTGGGAAAGGTGTGAAGGAGGCTGGGAAAGGTGTGATGATGGCTGGGAAAGGTGTGATGAAGGCTGGGAAAGGTGTGAAGGAGGCTGGGAAATACGTGATGGAGGCTGGGAAATAAGTGATGGAGGTTAGAAAATAAGTGATGGAAGCTGGGAAAGGTGTGGTGCAGGCTGGGAAAGGTGTGATGGAGGCTGGGAAAGGTGTGTTGGAGGCTGGGAAGGGCTTGATGGAGGCTAGGAAAGGTGTGATGGAAGCTGGGAAAGATTTGGTGGAGGCTGCGAAAGGTGTAATGGAGGCTGGGAAAGGTGTGATGGAGGCTGGGAAATACGTGATGAAGGCTGGGAAAGGTGTGATGGAGGCTGGGAAAGGTGTGATGGAAGCTGGGAAAGGTGTGATGGAGGCTGGGAAAGGTGTGGTGGTGGCTGGGAAAGGTGTGATGGGAGCTGAGAAAGGTGTGATAGGGGCTGGAAAAGGTGTGATGGGAGCTGGGAAAGGTGTGGTGAAGGCTGGGAAAGGTGTGATAGGGGCTGGGAAAGGTGTGATGGGAGCTGGGAAAGGTGTGGTGAAGGCTGGGAAAGGGGTGATGGAGGTTAGGAAAAGCATGATGGAAGCTGGGAATGGCGTGGTCGGTGCTGAGAAAGGCGTGGTCGGTGCTGAGAAAGGCGTGGTCGAGGCTGAGAAAGGCGTGGTCGGTGCTGAGAAAGGCGTGGTCGGTGCTGAGAAAGGCGTGGTCGAGGCTGAGAAAGGCGTGGTCGGTGCTGAGAAAGGCGATGTCGGTGCTGAGAAAGGCGATGTCGGTGCTGAGAAAGGTGTGGTCGATGCTGAGGAAGGCGTGGTCGGTGCTGAGAAAGGCGTGGTCGGGGCTGGGAAAGGTGTGGTCGGTTCTGAGAAAGGCGTGGTCGGTGCTGAGAAAGGCGTGGTCGGTGCTGTGAAAGGCGTGGTCGGGCTGGGAAAGGTGTGGTCGGGTCTGGGAAGGGGGTGGTCGGGGCTGAGAAAGGCGTGGTTGGGGCTGAGAAAGGTGTGGTCGGTGCTGAGAAAGGTGTGGTCGGGGCTGAGAATGGCGTGGTCGGGGCTGAGAAAGGTGTGGTCGGGGCTGGGAAAGGTGTGGTCGGGGCTGGGAAAGGTGTGGTCGGGGCTGGGAAAGGTGTGGTCGGGGCTGAGAAAGGTGTGGTCGGGGCTGAGAAAGGTGTGGTCGGGGCTGAGAAAGGTGTGGTCGGGGCTGAGAAAGGTGTGGTCGGGGCTGCGAAAGGCGTGGTCGGGGCTGGGAAAGGTGTGGTCGGGGCTGGGAAAGGCGTGGACGGGGCTGGGAAAGGTGTGGTCGGCGCTGGGAAAGGTGTGGTCGGGGCTGGGAAAGGCGTGGTCGGGGCTGGGAAGGGGGTGGTCGGGGCTGAGAAAGGCGTTGTCGGGGCAGGGAAGGGGGTGGTCGAGGCTGAGAAAGGTGTGGTCGGGGCTGGGAAGGGGGTGGTCGGGGCTGAGAAAGGTGTGGTCGGGGCTGAGAAAGGTGTGGTCGGGGTTGAGAAAGGCGTGGTCGGGGCTGGGAAAGGCGTGGTCGGGGCTGGGAAAGGGGTTATGGATGCTGGGAAAGATCTTAATTTAGGTCCCTGGAACAAATATTTTAGAGTCAAGTTGAGAACGCAGACAGTGGTCTGTGTTTTCCCAAAAGACAGCGAGTAAACGTCACGAACCGTCCAGTCATTTATTTATTGACTGCTGGCACGCTTCTACAAGTTACCTCAGTTGTTCATTGCGGCAAAGATCTAGGAATTGTATTCAAGTTATGTACGTTGTTCTCCCAGGGCAACTGGACAAGTCAGACCCCGCGGACACAGTCAAGAGCTATGTTCATGTGCTTGACCCCAAGGGAGTTCCTAGGAAGGTCGCTGCGTCTGGAACTAGGATCCTCCTCCAGGCAATTGACGGTACACGCCTCATTCAACCACCCTGTCATTTTCACCTCCTGATTTCTAGCACTTCTTCTATATTACATTTTCTTTATTTTATGCTTTGTTTTCTTACTATGTCTATATTTGAATGCTTACATTTCAACAACACAAGTAACTGGCACAATTATCGTGATGGCTTATCTGTCAAAAGACAGAACAGAATGGCGCTCCATGGCACCTTCGTTGCGGAGACAGCACTCGATGATGATGAAGCCTTGTTAGCTGAGTAACTAACTATAGCTTGTTTCATAAGTCGTGCCCAACTTTTAAAATCGATAGCTTTTTAACCGCCTGTTGTAAGTTGTTCAAAATTTGCATGTAAAGTTATAATGATTAGAACCCACCAGGGAATTAATTTCATTTAAAAAAAAACATTTGGTTATTATTGTTGCTTATTTGATTTATATAAATTTATAACGACCCATTGATGTAGTCAAAACTTAATGTTTACAGTATTTTAAGTTAAAAATAGCGAGTAAAAATCCATACACGGTCAAATCGCACGCCTTCACCGTGGTTTTTTGACACAATTAGACACTTGTAAAAAACACGAGAAATTGTGTGTTCCATTTCCGTTCATTCAGAGGTGAAGAAGTGGAACGATAACATTTATCATGAGTCTTAAAATGAAATTCTGCAGTTTACAAAACATCGCAATAAAAATGTATGACTATTTTTGCAAAGAGAACGAGGAAGATTATTTCATTCTTTAGAAAACCCTGAGAATAGGACAAGACACATTTTGGATTTATCTAAACGGTCATTTAATCGCTGGATTCAAGCACGTGACCGTCAGTGTTCAAAATATACAAAATCACAAGGAAGAGCAAAAATGTTGGATAATTTCGACAGTGAACTTATTAGAAGTGAAATTCGCAAAATGTTGGGTATGAATGAAACTGTTACAATAAGAAAATTAAAAGTATCGCTGAAAAAGAACAACAGTATTGGAATATCAAAGTCTACATTATGGAGGAATGTGAGAGCTGCAGGCTTTACATTCAGAAAGTATTCCAATGGACGAAACATCATCTGTGAGAAGCCACATATAGTAGTCATGAGAAGCAAGTACTTACGTGAAGTAAAAGAGGTGCGCAAGCAAGGTTATGATATTGTGTACTTGGATGAAACATGGATCAATGCTCACCACACTAACTAAAGGGAATGGCAGTCATCAGATGGAAAGATTAAGAGATTAATACCTAGCAGCAAAGGACAGCGCTTGATAATTGCTCATGCAGGTAGTCGACAACATGGACTAATACAGAATGCAGAGCTCATTTTTCTTTCAAAATCCATAAACAATCGGGATTATCACTCTGAGATGAATGGTCACATATTTAGACATTGGATTGAAAATTATGTTCTCCCATCACTAGATCGACCATCTTGCCTAATAATGGACAATGCAGCGTACCACAACATTGTTGCACTTGAAGATAAAGTCCCGACGTCATCCAGTACAAAAGATGCTATTAAGACATGGCTCACAAAGGAGCACATACAATTTAATAACATGCACTTAAAACCTGAATTTGTTATAGTGTTGTGATGTTCTTTGTTCTTTATCTCGTATAGTGGCTAGTACTTCAATGATCACAGCACATCACAACATTGAGGTAACATGTAAGATCATGACAGAGTCTTTCTTTAACAATAATGATAATCAGTTTATTGATTTCGCCTGGTACACGTGATCTATAGTTCTGGATGCAATTATTAAATTAATGTTCATTAATTTAGGAATACTTCTGAGGCAAGTCGCCGTGTAGTTATGAAGATATTCCAGCATCCTAATCATACAATTTATTCAGCATGGTCTACTTACACTTGTGAGAATTTATGAACACACACAACTTGAATTAATCTTTCACTGTCTTTCAAGCTACTTCACACCTATAATTATAACTTGCTGATTCTAAACTGACTTGGCTAACTCAAGGCTCCTACTCATAACTTTCTCACTGTTCTGACTCTAACTGTTTCTAACTTCTAATCTGACTTTTGTCCTACTCATCCTGGACTGACGGAACTATCTACTACTTCATCTTGGACTATCTTTCTCTGCACTAATTGCTAACTGCTTTCAGCAGTCGGCCGAAGCCGTACTAACTGAACGAGCCTACATCCTAACTGCTCTTTTGGTCTTCCGAACTACCCCACTTTCTTCTTGTGCCGGAGATTAAGTACTTCAGCTCTCGCTCTACGTCTGAACGTCCGTAACCAATCAGATCGTCGCACCTGACCACTCGCAACGTGATCTGGTCCATTGAGCTTGTCGCTTGCTCACTATCTGTGACTCACACCTGAACTTTCCCAAATTTGAACAAAACATCCTGTTTCCCCAAAATCTCTACGCCCTATTTGGGATAATATTACTTCATCCTGGTAGCTGGATGACCACTTGACCGTTCCATGACTTTGACAATAACAACTTATTTATCAGCCAGGCCAAAGTCATGGGTTTCACATGCTAAGTGCGTGATCACCCACAATAACAATGAACTTGCATGGACATTCGTGGAGTTTCATGGAAAATCCCCCAACTATTATGTCTAGGTCAAGTCATGACCCTCTCTACTTCGGTGGGTGTCCACTACCCCTACCTGAACTATTCTCTCACTCTGACTAACTGTTATTCCTGGAAAATTACCATAGTTAAAATCTGCTGGTCGCCACTATATGATACTGCTCTCGTCCATTCAAAGAGCGGTAATGACTAAATTGCCTGCTCTCTCTATGCTTCCTTAGCTAACTCTGTTACAAATTACTATCTCTAGTAAAGCAAAAACAAAGGACAAAGATTTTTCAAATAGATAAGATTATCCAAGAGCACGGTCATATAAGTTTGAGGCTGCCACCTTACCATGCTCATTTAAATCCAATAGAACTAATCTGTGCAAAATTAAAAGGACAAGTGGCAGATGAAAATACAACAGTCAAAATATGCGATGTAAAGACTCTTGCTAATCTCGCTTTATTTAATATAGACCAAGATTATTGGGCTAAATGTGAAGACCACGTCTTAAAACAGGAAGAGGAATATTGGAAAAAATATGGTTTGTGGAATGTTCAACCCCAAACAGTTATTAATCTTTTAGACTCGTCTGATTCAGAATGAAAGTATATAGCCCCCACAATGTTGGCCCCTATATTACCTTAAATTAGTTCAACAAACGGTCCTTTTCAGGACCACACAACTATGAAAATTGGACATACAGGTATACCTTGATATTATCGTCCGTCCTCGAACTGAGAAGACAATAATTCTCCTGGTGTTTTGTCTTATTCAGTTATTTCCCCATTACGGCCACGCCTTTACCTAGGGAAAATTAATCATAGACCAGCAACTACGGTAATTTCTATTATTTAGAGGTTCACAATTTACAATTTTGACAAACATCAAAGAAATTCGCCGCTTTAAGAAAACTGCAGCTGCAAGATATTTGTTAAATATACATTTAAAGGGTCTTTTGCATTCTAATAACATTTGAAAAATTTCTACAGTTTTTAACAAATGGTTACTGAGTAATAGCGTTTTGAAGTTGGGCACGTGATTTGAAACGAGCTATAGTTGAACCTTCTCTGTTAATTGTTCTATATAGATTAGCTTTTGGTCTTGTTGATATTCATTCACTAACTGGTGTCCACATTAAGACATTGCGTGGCAGCCATTCTGTGTCCATCCAGAGAACGTGCCTCGTAAATTTTGTGACAGTAGAGAGCGAGAGAGAGAGAGAGAAGAAGAGGAAGAAAAGAAGAAAGGAAAATAATGGAATTATTATAATTTCTGCAGGGGTAGGGAAAATCCGACTGAGGTACCCAATAACACCTTTATCTGGAGAGGGCAGCTCTGTGTGGAAGGAACTGAATGCTCTCAAATACAAGATTGAGAACGGTGGTTCTTTGACAACGGTCCAATTTGAGGTAAGTGGGTCTCTTAAAGACTAGATTGAGAACGGTGGTTCTTTGACAACGGTCCAATTTGAGGTAAGTGGGTCTCTTAAAGACAAGATTGAGAACGGTGGTTCTTTGACAACGGTCCAATTTGAGGTAAGTGGGTCCTCTTAAAGACTAGATTGAGAACGGTGGTTCTTTGACAACGGTCCAATTTGAGGTAAGTGGGTCTCTTAAAGACAAGATTGAGAACGGTGGTTCTTTGACAACGGTCCAATTTGAGGTAAGTTGGTCTCTTAAAGACAAGATTGAGAACGGTGGTTCTTTGACAACGGTCCAATTTGAGGTAAGTGGGTCTCTTAAAGACAAGATTGAGAACGGTGGTTCTTTGACAACGGTCCAATTTGAGGTAAGTGGGTCTCTTAAAGACAAGATTGAGAACGGTGGTTCTTTGACAACGGTCCAATTTGAGGTAAGTGGGTCTCTTAAAGACAAGATTGAGAACGGTGGTTCTTTGACAACGGTCCAATTTGAGGTAAGTGGGTCTCTTAAAGACTAGATTGAGAATGGTGGTTCTTTGACAACGGTCCAATTTGAGGTAAGTGGGTCTCTTAAAGACAAGATTGAGAACGGTGGTTCTTTGACAACGGTCCAATTTGAGGTAAGTGGGTCTCTTAAAGACAAGATTGAGAACGGTGGTTCTTTGACAACGGTCCAATTTGAGGTAAGTGGGTCTCTTAAAGACAAGATTGAGAACGGTGGTTCTTTGACAACGGTCCAATTTGAGGTAAGTGGGTCTCTTAAAGACAAAATTGAGAACGGTGGTTCTTTGACAACGGTCCAATTTGAGGTAAGTGGGTCTCTTAAAGACAAGATTGAGAACGGTGGTTCTTTGACAACGGTCCAATTTGAGGTAAGTGGGTCTCTTAAAGACAAGATTGAGAACGGTGGTTCTTTGACAACGGTCCAATTTGAGGTAAGTGGGTCTCTTAAAGACAAGATTGAGAACGGTGGTTCTTTGACAACGGTCCAATTTGAGGTAAGTGGGTCTCTTAAAGACAAGATTGAGAACGGTGGTTCTTTGACAACGGTCCAATTTGAGGTAAGTGGGTCTCTTAAAGACAAGATTGAGAACGGTGGTTCTTTGACAACGGTCCAATTTGAGGTAAGTGGGTCTCTTAAAGACAAGATTGAGAACGGTGGTTCTTTGACAACGGTCCAATTTGAGGTAAGTGGGTCTCTTAAAGACAAGATTGAGAACGGTGGTTCTTTGACAACGGTCCAATTTGAGGTAAGTGGGTCCTCTTAAAGACTAGATTGAGAACGGTGGTTCTTTGACAACGGTCCAATTTGAGGTAAGTGGGTCCTCTTAAAGACAAGATTGAGAACGGTGGTTCTTTGACAACGGTCCAATTTGAGGTAAGTGGGTCCTCTTAAAGACAAGATTGAGAACGGTGGTTCTTTGACAACGGTCCAATTTGAGGTAAGTGGGTCCTCTTAAAGACAAGATTGAGAACGGTGGTTCTTTGACAACGGTCCAATTTGAGGTAAGTGGGTCCTCTTAAAGACAAGATTGAGAACGGTGGTTCTTTGACAACGGTCCAATTTGAGGTAAGTGGGTCCTCTTAAAGACAAGATTGAGAACGGTGGTTCTTTGACAACGGTCCAATTTGAGGTAAGTGGGTCCTCTTAGAGACAAGATTGAGAACGGTGGTTCTTTGACAACGGTCCAATTTGAGGTAAGTGGATCTCTTAAAGACAAGATTGAGAACGGTGGTTCTTTGACAACGGTCCAATTTGAGGTAAGTGGGTCCTCTTAAAGACAAGATTCAGAATGGTGGTTCTTTGACAACGGTCCAATTTGAGGTAAGTGGGTCTCTTAAAGACAAGATTCAGAATGGTGGTTCTTTGACAACGGTCCAATTTGAGGTAAGTGGGTCTCTTAAAGACAAGATTCAGAATGGTGGTTCTTTTCAACGGTCCAATTTGAGGTAAGTGGGTCTCTTAAAGACAAGATTCAGAATGGTGGTTCTTTGACAACGGTCCAATTTGAGGTAAGTGGGTCTCTTAAAGACAATATTCAGAATGGTGGTTCTTTGACAACGGTCCAATTTGAGGTAAGTGGGTCTCTTAAAGACAAGATTCAAAATGGTGGTTCTTTGACAACGGTCCAATTTGAGGTAAGTGGGTCCTCTTAAAGACAAGATTGAGAATGGTGGTTCTTTGACAACGGTCCAATTTGAGGTAAGTGGGTCCTCTTAAAGACAAGATTCAGAATGGTGGTTCTTTGACAACGGTCCAATTTGAGGTAAGTGGGTCTCTTAAAGACAAGATTCAGAATGGTGGTTCTTTGACAACGGTCCAATTTGAGGTAAGTGGGTCTCTTAAAGACAAGATTGAGAACGGTGGTTCTTTGACAACGGTCCAATTTGAGGTAAGTGGGTCTCTTAAAGACAAGATTCAGAATGGTGGTTCTTTGACAACGGTCCAATTTGAGGTAAGTGGGTCTCTTAAAGACAAGATTGAGAACGGTGGTTCTTTGACAACGGTCCAATTTGAGGTAAGTGGGTCTCTTAAAGACAAGATTGAGAACGGTGGTTCTTTGACAACGGTCCAATTTGAGGTAAGTGGGTCTCTTAAAGACAAGATTGAGAACGGTGGTTCTTTGACAACGGTCCAATTTGAGGTAAGTGGGTCTCTTAAAGACAAGATTGAGAACGGTGGTTCTTTGACAACGGTCCAATTTGAGGTAAGTGGGTCTCTTAAAGACAAGATTGAGAATGGTGGTTCTTTGACAACGGTCCAATTTGAGGTAAGTGGGTCTCTTAAAGACTAGATTGAGAATGGTGGTTCTTTGACAACGGTCCAATTTGAGGTAAGCGGGTCTCTTAAAGACAAGATTGAGAATGGTGGTTCTTTGACAACGGTCCAATTTGAGGTAAGTGGGTCTCTTAAAGACTAGATTGAGAATGGTGGTTCTTTGACAACGGTCCAATTTGAGGTAAGTGGGTCTCTTAAAGACAAGATTGAGAATGGTGGTTCTTTGACAACGGTCCAATTTGAGGTAAGTGGGTCTCTTAAAGACAAGATTCAGAATGGTGGTTCTTTGACAACGGTCCAATTTGAGGTAAGTGGGTCTCTTAAAGACAAGATTCAGAACGGTGGTTTTTTGACAACGGTCCAATTTGAGGTAAGTGGGTCTCTTAAAGACAAGATTCAGAATGGTGGTTCTTTGACAACGGTCCAATTTGAGGTAAGTGGGTCTCTTAAAGACAAGATTCAGAACGGTGGTTCTTTGACAACGGTCCAATTTGAGGTAAGTGGGTCTCTTAAAGACAAGATTCAGAATGGTGGTTCTTTGACAACGGTCCAATTTGAGGTAAGTGGGTCTCTTAAAGACAAGATTCAGAATGGTGGTTCTTTGACAACGGTCCAATTTGAGGTAAGTGGGTCTCTTAAAGACAAGATTGAAAATGGTGGTTCTTTCACTAGTTTGAGATAAGTGGATCTCTTAAAGACAAGATTGAAAATGGTGGTTCTTTTACTAGTTTGAGATAAGTGGATCTCTAAATACAAGGGTGAGGATGGTAGTTCTTTTACCAGTTTAAGTGGATCTCTTAAAGACAAGATTGAAAATGGTGGTTCTTTTACTAGTTTGAGATAAGTGGATCTCTAAATACAAGGGTGAGGATGGTAGTTCTTTTACCAGTTTAAGTGGATCTCTTAAAGACAAGGGTGATAACTGGTCTTTCTTTAACCAGTTTGAGGTAAGTGGATGATTCTCTGACATAACAAACTCTCCCTTTCTCTGAACTAAACCATTTCTCCTGCAGATGTCTCTGACGGAGCAAAACCCACCTGGCGAGCACTTTCACGAGTTCTGTATCTCCTTTGAGGAGTACATTCTACTTCTGGCAGGCCAAGAGATCAAAGTGACGACACAGGTAGCACAGGAGCACACACACGATCTGACTATAGCCTACTTCCGTGAGGAAAAGAGGTTAGTCTCACACACGCCACATGATAGTTGTGATCATAAACATAAATAATAAAATAACAGTTTGAAGTTGTATGAAACACACACAAAATGATACGATAACTGTTGATATGTGTATCATCATCATCATCAAGTACCGGGCCTGCTGGCGTAGGTGATCATGTCTCTCCACAACTTTCGATCACGACAGTTATTTATCATTTCTGTTGTTGACCTTCTGCCAAGCCATTCTCTTAAGCTGTCTGGTATCTTTTCTCTTTGCTTACCTCTATCTCTTCATCCCTCAAGTTTCCCAGATGTTACAATATATATTCCAGCTGCCATGATTGTACAAAGAAATTACGACGCTGGTTTTCTGTTGCCTTCCGTTGGTTTGTTTACGGTTGGCTCCGTTAGCCTTTGACTAAAAAGTCTCACCCACAAGGCAGTGGGGTTGTTTTACTTCGGGGTACCCTCCCTTAGCCTTTTTCTCTCCCGAGCTTACCTGCAAGGCAGCAGGGCTGCCACAGGTTGTACTGTTTACTGCATACAGTAGCAGGTAAAATTACCCGACCTGACACATATGTGTATACATGGCGTATAACTTACATATTATGTTTACTTTCGTTGTTTTCTACGGTCCTACTATCGATGATATTTCATGTTGTCATTATTTTATGATTGTGGATATCTCTATTTAGTATTCACCGGTTGAACGATAGTGAGAAAGAAAAAAAGAAAGAAACAAATGAAAGAACAAAATAAAAAAAGGGAAGGAAAGAAGTGAAAAGGAGGAAAAGAAAGAATACCTAGATATGAAAGAAAGAAAGAAACAAACAAACAAACAAAGAACGAAAGAAAGAAAGAAACAAAGAAAGAAAGAAAGAAAGAAACAAAGAAAGAAAGAAAGAGCATCGTGACAAGAAAGAAAGAAAGAAAGAAATAAAGAAAGAGACGAAAAAAACGAAAGAACAAAATGAAAGAAGGGAAGGAAGGAAGTGAAAAGGAGGAAAGGAACGAATGTCTAGACCTGAAATAAAGAAAGAATAAAAGAAAAAAAGAAAGAAAGAAAGAAAGAAAGACTACCAAGACCTAAAAAAAAGAAAGAATACAAGACCTGAAAGAAAGAAAGAAAGAAAGAAAGAATACAAAGACTTGAAAGAAAGAGAGAAAGAAAGAAAGAAAGAAAGAAAGAAAGAAAGAAAGAAAGAAAGAAAGAAAGAAAGAAAGAAAGAAAGAAAGAAAGAAAGAAAGAAAGAAAGAAAGACTACCAAGACCTTAAAAAAAAAATACAAGACCTGAAAGAAAGAAAGAAAGAAAGAATACAAAGACTTGAAAGAAAGAAAGAAAGAAAGACTACCAAGACCTAAAAAAAGAAAGAATACAAGACCTGAAAGAAAGAAAGAACACAAAGACTTGAAAGAAAGAAAGAAAGAAAGAAAGAAAGAAAGAAAGAAAGAAAGAAAGAAAGAAAGAAAGAAAGAAAGAAAGACTACCAAGACCTAAAAAAAAAGAAAGAATACAAGACCTGAAAGAAAGAAAGAATGAAAGAATACAAAGACTTGAAAAAAAGAAAGAAAGAAGAAAGAAAGAAAGAAACGAAACAAACGAAAGAACAAAATAAAAGAAGGGAATGAAGGAAGTGAAAAGGAGGAAATGATCGAATGTCTAGACCTGAAATAAAGAAAGAAAGAATACAAAGACTTGAAAGAAAGAAAGAAAGAAAGAAAGAAAGAAAGAAAGAAAGAAAGAAAGAAAGACTACCAAGACCTAAAAAAAGAAAGAATACAAGACCTGGAAGAAAGAATACAAAGACTTGAAAGAAAGAATGAAAGAAAGAAAGAAAGAAAGAAAGACTACCAAGACCTAAAAAAAAAAAGAATACAAGACCTGAAAGAAATAAAGAATTAAAGAATACAAAGACTTGAAAGAAAGAAAGAAAGAAAGAAAGAAAGAAAGAAAGACTACCAAGACCTAAAAAAAAGAAAGAATACAAGACCTGAAAGAAAGAAAGAAAGAAAGAAAGAATACAAAGACTTGAAAGAAGAAAGAAAGAAAGAAAGAAAGAAAGAAAGAAAGAAAGAAAGAAAGAAAGAAAGAAAGAAAGAAAGAAAGAATACCATGTCAAGAAAGAAAAAGAATTAAATAAAGAAATCTGAAAGAAAAAGAAAGACCTCCACAAGAAAGAAAGAAAGAATATCACGACAAGAAAGAGAAAAAAAATGGCAGAATGAAAAACGGAAGAGGGAAAAAAATGAAGAAAGAAAGTAAGGAAACAAGAAGGTAAGAAAGAAAGAAAGCAAGAAAGAAGGAAGAAAGAAAGAAAGAAAAAATACCACGACCTGGTGCTAACAAAGATAACAGCTTACCAAAGATAGCAGAAGAATACTGAACATAAGATATGACTGAACAGCAACAAATGTCAAGCAGTCAGTTCGGCAACAACACTTGAGACTTAAAGAACCTGTACTTTTCCCATTGCAAAATATGGACATGAAACATGGACAATCGATAGATAAATGTACGGAAAAATATATGATTTCACTCCACTCAAATGTAGATGTTGTAGAAGAATCCTCAGTTTGGTCTCAACAAATTAATATTTCAGAGTTGATTACAAAATAATACATAACATGACAAATAACATAATAAACAGGAAAAGATCATAATGGAGGGCATCATACCAGATAGATGTGAGAGGGAAAGACCAAGAAGAAGGCGGGTACAAAATATAGCAGCTGGGATTGACTCCCGCTGACGCCAGACAACTCACATAGAAAAGAGTAGTAGTATTGATGGGAGCTATGTTTCAATAATGACCAGCTAGATGATGACGATGATGATTTTTATAGTGATAATTATCATGATGATGATTTTTATAGTGATAATTATCATGATGATGATTTTTATAGTGATAATTATCATGATGATGATTTTTATAGTGATAATTATCATGATGATGATTTTTATAGTGATAATTATCATGATGATGATTTTTATAGTGATAATTATCACGATGATGATTTTTATAGTGATAATTATCACAATGATGATTTTTATAGTCATAATTATCGTGATGATGATCTTTATAGTGATAATTATCACGATGATGATTTTTATAGTGATAATTATCACGATGATAATTTTTATAGTGAAAATTATCGTGATGATGATTTTTATAGTGATAATTATCACGATGATGATTTTTACAGTGATAATTATCGTGATGATGATTTTTATAGTGATACTTATCGTGTTGATTTTTATAGTGATACTTATCGTGATGATGATTTTTATAGTGATACTTATCGTGATGATGATTTTTATAGTGATAATTATCGTGATGATGATTTTTATAGTGATAATTATCGTGATGATGATTTTTATAGTGATAATTAACATGATGACGATTTTTATAGTGATAATTATCATGATGATGACGATAACGATTGTTATAGTGATAATTATAATGACGACGATTTTTATAGTGATAATTATCATGAAGACGATGACGATTTTTATTGTGATAATTATCATGATGATGATGACCATTTTTATAGTGATAATTATCATGATGACCATTTTTATAGTGAAAATTATCATGATGCTGACG
Organism: Megaustenia siamemsis; assembly: GCA_032433765.1. Classification (NCBI taxonomy): domain Eukaryota; kingdom Metazoa; phylum Mollusca; class Gastropoda; order Stylommatophora; family Ariophantidae; genus Megaustenia; species Megaustenia siamemsis. The sequence goes on from JAVIAB010000101.1 coordinate 17,235,151, forward strand.
ATGACGATTGTTATATTGATAATTATCATGATATTGATTTTTACAGTGATAATTATCATGATGACGATGATGATTTTTATAGTGATAATTATCATGATGACGATGATGATTTTTATAGTGATAATTATCATGATGACGATGATGATTTTTATGGTGATAATTATCATGATATTGATTTTCACAGTGATAATTATCATGATGACGATGATGATTTTTATAGTGATAATTATCATGATAACGATGATGATTTTTATAGTGATAATTATAATTATATTGATTTTTAAAGTGATAATTATCATGATGACGATGATGATTTTTATGGTGATAATTATCATGATGATGACGATTTTTATAGTGATAATTATCATGACGATGCTGATTTTTATAGTGATAATTATCATGACGATGTGATTTTTATAGTGATAATTATCATGATGATGACGATTTTTATAGTGATAATTATCATGATGATGACGATGACGATTTTTATAGTGATAATTATCATGATGATGACGATTTTTATAGTGATAATTATCATGGTGATGACGATTTTTATAGTGATAATTATCATGATGATGACGATTTTTATAGTGATAATTATCATCATGATGATTTTTATAGTGATAATTATCATCATGACGATTTTTATAGTGATAATTATCATGACGATGCTGATTTTTATAGTGATAATTATCATGATGATGATGATTTTTATAGTGATAATTATCATGATGATGACGATTTTTATAGTGATAATTATCATGATGATGACGATGCTGGTTTTATAGTGATAATTATCATGATGATGACGATTTTTATAGTGATAATTATCATGATGATGACGATTTTTATAGTGATAATTATCATGATGATGACGATTTTTATAGTGATAATTATCATGACGATGCTGATTTTTATAGTGATAATTATCATGACGATGCTGATTTTTATAGTGATAATTATCATGACGATGCTGATTTTTATAGTGATAATTATCATGACGATGCTGATTTTTATAGTGATAATTATCATGACGATGCTGATTTTTATAGTGATAATTATCATGATGATGACGATTTTTATAGTGATAATTATCATGACGATGCTGATTTTTATAGTGATAATTATCATGTTGATGACGATTTTTATAGTGATAATTATCATGACGATGCTGATTTTTATAGTGATAATTATCATGACGATGCTGATTTTTATAGTGATAATTATCATGATGATGACGATTTTTATAGTGATAATTATCATGATGATGACGATGACGATTTTTATAGTGATAATTATCATGATGATGACGATGACGATTTTTATAGTGATAATTATCATGATGATGACGATGACGATTGTTATAGTGATAATTATCATGACGATGACGATTTTTATAGTGATAATTATCATGACGATGCTGATTTTTATAGTGATAATTATCATAACGATGACGATTTTTATAGTGATAATTATCATGATGATGACGATGACGATTGTTATAGTGATAATTATCATGACGATGACGATTTTTATAGTGATAATTATCATGACGATGCTGATTTTTATAGTGATAATTATCATGACGATGACGATTTTTATAGTGATAATTATCATGATGATGACGATTTTTATAGTGATAATTATCATGACGATGACGATTTTTATAGTGATAATTATCGTGATGATGACGATTTTTATAGTGATAATTATCATGACGATGACGATTTTTATAGTGATAATTATCATGATGATTACGATTTTTATAGTGATAATTATCATGACGATGACGATTTTTATAGTGATAATTATCATGATGATGACGATTTTTATAGTGATAATTATCATGATGATGACGATATTTATAATGATAATTATCATGATGATGACGATTTTTATAGTGATAATTATCATGACGATGCTGATTTTTATAGTGATAATTATCATGACGATGCTGATTTTTATAGTGATAATTATCATGACGATGCTGATTTTTATAGTGATAATTATCATGACGATGCTGATTTTTATAGTGATAATTATCATGACGATGACGATTTTTATAGTGATAATTATCATGACGATGCTGATTTTTAGATAATTATCATGATGATGACGATTTTTATAGTTATAATTATAATGACGATGCTGATTTTTATAGTGATAATTATCATGACGATGCTGATTTTTATAGTGATAATTATCATGATGATGACGATTTTTATAGTGATAATTATCATGATGATGACGATGACGATTTTTATAGTGATAATTATCATGATGATGACGATGACGATTTTTATAGTGATAATTATCATGATGATGACGATGACGATTGTTATAGTGATAATTATCATGACGATTACGATTTTTATAGTGATAATTATCATGACGATGCTGATTTTTATAGTGATAATTATCATGACGATGACGATTTTTATAGTGATAATTATCATGATGATGACGATTTTTATAGTGATAATTATCATGACGATGACGATTTTTATAGTGATAATTATCATGATGATGACGATTTTTATAGTGATAATTATCATGACGATGACGATTTTTATAGTGATAATTATCATGATGATGCTGATTTTTATAGTGATAATTATCATGACGATGACGATTTTTATAGTGATAATTATCATGATGATGACGATTTTTATAGTGATAATTATCATGACGATGACGATTTTTATAGTGATAATTATCATGATGATGACGATTTTTATAGTGATAATTATCATGACGATGACGATTTTTATAGTGATAATTATCATGACGATGACGATTTTTATAGTGATAATTATCATGATGATGACGATGACGATTTTTATAGTGATAATTATCATGATGATGACGATGACGATTGTTATAGTGATAATTATCATGACGATGACGATTTTTATAGTGACAATTATCATGACGATGATGATTTTTATAGTGATAATTATCATGATGATGACGATTTTTATAGTGATAATTATCATGATGATGACGATTTTTATAGTGATAATTATCATGATGATGACGATTTTTATAGTGATAATTATCATGATGACGATGCTGATTTTTATAGTGATAATTATCATGACGATGACGATTTTTATAGTGATAATTATCATGATGATGACGATTTTTATAGTGATAATTATCATGATGACGATGACGATTGTTATAGTGATAATTATCATGACGATTACGATTTTTATAGTGATAATTATCATGATGACGATGACGATTTTTATAGTGATAATTATCATGATGATGACGATGACGATTGTTATAGTGATAATTATCATGATGATGACGATGATGATTTTTATAGTGATAATTATCATGATGATGACGATGACGATTGTTATAGTGATAATTATCATGATGATGACGATGACGGTTGTTATAGTGATAATTATCATGATGATGACGATGACGATTGTTATAGTGATAATTATCATGATGATGACGATGACGATTGTTATAGTGATAATTATCATGATGATGATGATTTTTATAGTGATAATTATCAAGATGATGATGATTTTTATAGTGATAATTATCATGATGATGACGATGATGATTTTTATAGTGATAATTATCATGATGATGATGATTTTTATAGTGATAATTATCATGATGATGACGATGATGATTTTTATAGTGATAATTATCATGATGATGACGATGATGATTTTTATAGTGATAATTATCATGATGATGACGATGACGATTGTTATAGTGATAATTATCATGATGATGATTATTTTTATAGTGATAATTATCATGATGACGATTTTTATAGTGATAATTATCATGATGATGACGATGACGATTGTTATAGTGATAATTATCATGACGATTACGATTTTTATAGTGATAATTATCATGACGATGCTGATTTTTATAGTGATAATTATCATGACGATGACGATTTTTATAGTGATAATTATCATGATGATGACGATTTTTATAGTGATAATTATCATGATGATGACGATTTTTATAGTGACAATTATCATGATGATGACGATTTTTATAGTGATAATTATCATGACGATGACGATTTTTATAGTGATAATTATCATGATGATGCTGATTTTTATAGTGATAATTATCATGACGATGACGATTTTTATAGTGATAATTATCATGATGATGACGATTTTTATAGTGATAATTATCATGACGATGACGATTTTTATAGTGATAATTATCATGATGATGACGATTTTTATAGTGATAATTATCATGATGATGACGATTTTTATAGTGATAATTATCATGACGATGACGATTTTTATAGTGATAATTATCATGATGATGACGATTTTTATAGTGATAATTATCATGACGATGCTGATTTTTATAGTGATAATTATCATGACGATGACGATTTTTATAGTGATAATTATCATGATGATGACGATTTTTATAGTGATAATTATCATGATGATGACGATTTTTATAGTGACAATTATCATGATGATGACGATTTTTATAGTGATAATTATCATGACGATGACGATTTTTATAGTGATAATTATCATGATGATGCTGATTTTTATAGTGATAATTATCATGACGATGACGATTTTTATAGTGATAATTATCATGATGATGACGATTTTTATAGTGATAATTATCATGACGATGACGATTTTTATAGTGATAATTATCATGATGATGACGATTTTTATAGTGATAATTATCATGATGATGACGATTTTTATAGTGATAATTATCATGACGATGACGATTTTTATAGTGATAATTATCATGACGATGACGATTTTTATAGTGATAATTATCATGATGATGCTGATTTTTATAGTGATAATTATCATGACGATGACGATTTTTATAGTGATAATTATCATGACGATGACGATTTTTATAGTGATAATTATCATGATGATGCTGATTTTTATAGTGATAATTATCATGACGATGACGATTTTTATAGTGATAATTATCATGATGATGACGATTTTTATAGTGATAATTATCATGACGATGACGATTTTTATAGTGATAATTATCATGATGATGACGATTTTTATAGTGATAATTATCATGATGATGACGATTTTTATAGTGATAATTATCATGACGATGACGATTTTTATAGTGATAATTATCATGATGATGACGATTTTTATAGTGATAATTATCATGACGATGCTGATTTTTATAGTGATAATTATCATGACGATGACGATTTTTATAGTGATAATTATCATGATGATGACGATTTTTATAGTGATAATTATCATGATGATGACGATTTTTATAGTGACAATTATCATGATGATGACGATTTTTATAGTGATAATTATCATGACGATGACGATTTTTATAGTGATAATTATCATGATGATGCTGATTTTTATAGTGATAATTATCATGACGATGACGATTTTTATAGTGATAATTATCATGATGATGACGATTTTTATAGTGATAATTATCATGACGATGACGATTTTTATAGTGATAATTATCATGATGATGACGATTTTTATAGTGATAATTATCATGATGATGACGATTTTTATAGTGATAATTATCATGACGATGACGATTTTTATAGTGATAATTATCATGATGATGACGATTTTTATAGTGATAATTATCATGACGATGACGATTTTTATAGTGATAATTATCATGACGATGACGATTTTTATAGTGATAATTATCATGATGATGACGATGACGATTTTTATAGTGATAATTATCATGATGATGACGATGACGATTGTTATAGTGATAATTATCATGACGATGACGATTTTTATAGTGATAATTATCATGACGATGCTGATTTTTATAGTGATAATTATCATGACGATGACGATTTTTATAGTGATAATTATCATATTGACGATGCTGATTTTTATAGTGATAATTATCATGATGATGACGATTTTTATAGTGATAATTATCATGACGATGACGATTTTTATAGTGATAATTATCATGACGATGACGATTTTTATAGTGATAATTATCATGATGATGACGATGACGATTTTTATAGTGATAATTATCATGATGATGACGATGACGATTGTTATAGTGATAATTATCATGACGATGACGATTTTTATAGTGACAATTATCATGACGATGATGATTTTTATAGTGATAATTATCATGATGATGACGATTTTTATAGTGATAATTATCATGATGATGACGATTTTTATAGTGATAATTATCATGATGATGACGATTTTTATAGTGATAATTATCATGATGACGATGCTGATTTTTATAGTGATAATTATCATGACGATGACGATTTTTATAGTGATAATTATCATGATGATGACGATTTTTATAGTGATAATTATCATGATGACGATGACGATTGTTATAGTGATAATTATCATGACGATTACGATTTTTATAGTGATAATTATCATGATGACGATGACGATTTTTATAGTGATAATTATCATGATGATGACGATGACGATTGTTATAGTGATAATTATCATGACGATGACGATTTTTATAGTGACAATTATCATGACGATGATGATTTTTATAGTGATAATTATCATGATGATGACGATTTTTATAGTGATAATTATCATGATGATGACGATTTTTATAGTGATAATTATCATGATGATGACGATTTTTATAGTGATAATTATTATGATGACGATGCTGATTTTTATAGTGATAATTATCATGACGATGACGATTTTTATAGTGATAATTATCATGATGATGACGATTTTTATAGTGATAATTATCATGATGACGATGACGATTGTTATAGTGATAATTATCATGACGATTACGATTTTTATAGTGATAATTATCATGATGACGATGACGATTTTTATAGTGATAATTATCATGATGATGACGATGACGATTGTTATAGTGATAATTATCATGATGATGACGATGACGATTGTTATAGTGATAATTATCATGATGATGACGATGATGATTTTTATAGTGATAATTATCATGATGATGACGATGACGATTGTTATAGTGATAATTATCATGATGATGACGATGATGATTTTTATAGTGATAATTATCATGATGATGACGATGACGATTGTTATAGTGATAATTATCATGATGATGACGATGACGGTTGTTATAGTGATAATTATCATGATGATGACGATGACGATTGCTATAGTGATAATTATCATGATGATGACGATGACGATTGTTATAGTGATAATTATCATGATGATGATGATTTTTATAGTGATAATTATCAAGATGATGATGATTTTTATAGTGATAATTATCATGATGATGACGATGATGATTTTTATAGTGATAATTATCATGATGATGATGATTTTTATAGTGATAATTATCATGATGATGACGATGATGATTTTTATAGTGATAATTATCATGATGATGACGATGATGATTTTTATAGTGATAATTATCATGATGATGACGATGACGATTGTTATAGTGATAATTATCATGACGATTACGATTTTTATAGTGATAATTATCATGACGATGCTGATTTTTATAGTGATAATTATCATGACGATGACGATTTTTATAGTGATAATTATCATGATGATGACGATTTTTATAGTGATAATTATCATGATGATGACGATTTTTATAGTGATAATTATCATGATGATGACGATTTTTATAGTGATAATTATCATGATGATGACGATGACGATTTTTATAGTGATAATTATCATGATGATGACGATGACGATTGTTATAGTGATAATTATCATGACGATTACGATTTTTATAGTGATAATTATCATGACGATGCTGATTTTAATAGTGATAATTATCATGACGATGACGATTTTTATAGTGATAATTATCATGATGATGCTGATTTTTATAGTGATAATTATCATGACGATGACGATTTTTATAGTGATAATTATCATGATGATGACGATTTTTATAGTGATAATTATCATGACGATGACGATTTTAATAGTGATAATTATCATGATGATGACGATTTTTATAGTGATAATTATCATGACGGTGACGATTTTTATAGTGATAATTATCATGACGATGACGATTTTTATAGTGATAATTATCATGATGATGACGATGACGATTTTTATAGTGATAATTATCATGATGATGACGATGACGATTGTTATAGTGATAATTATCATGACGATGACGATTTTTATAGTGATAATTATCATGACGATGCTGATTTTTATAGTGATAATTATCATGACGATGACGATTTTTATAGTGATAATTATCATATTGACGATGCTGATTTTTATAGTGATAATTATCATGATGATGACGATTTTTATAGTGATAATTATCATGATGATGATGATTTTTATAGTGATAATTATCATGATGATGACGATTTTTATAGTGATAATTATCATGATGATGACTATTTTTATAGTGATAATTATCATGACGATGACGATTTTTATAGTGATAATTATCATGACGATGACAATTTTTATAGTGATAATTATCATGATGATGACGATGACGATTTTTTACAGTGATAATTATCATGATGATGACGATGACGATTGTTATAGTGATAATTATCATGACGATGACGATTTTTATAGTGACAATTATCATGACGATGATGATTTTTATAGTGATAATTATCATGATGATGACGATTTTTATAGTGATAATTATCATGATGATGACGATTTTTATAGTGATAATTATCATGATGATGACGATTTTTATAGTGATAATTATCATGATGACGATGCTGATTTTTATAGTGATAATTATCATGACGATGACGATTTTTATAGTGATAATTATCATGATGATGACGATTTTTATAGTGATAATTATCATGATGACGATGACGATTGTTATAGTGATAATTATCATGACGATTACGATTTTTATAGTGATAATTATCATGATGACGATGACGATTTTTATAGTGATAATTATCATGATGATGACGATGACGATTGTTATAGTGATAATTATCATGATGATGACGATGATGATTTTTATAGTGATAATTTTCATGATGATGACGATGACGATTGTTATAGTGATAATTATCATGATGATGACGATGACGGTTGTTATAGTGATAATTATCATGATGATGACGATGACGATTGTTATAGTGATAATTATCATGATGATGACGATGACGATTGTTATAGTGATAATTATCATGATGATGATGATTTTTATAGTGATAATTATCATAATGATGATGATTTTTATAGTGATAATTATCATGATGATGACGATGATGATTTTTATAGTGATAATTATCATGATGATGATGATTTTTATAGTGATAATTATCATGATGTTGACGATGATGATTTTTATAGTGATAATTATCATGATGATGACGATGATGATTTTTATAGTGATAATTATCATGATGATGACGATGACGATTGTTATAGTGATAATTATCATGATGATGACGATGACGATTGTTATAGTGATAATTATCATGATGATGATTATTTTTATAGTGATAATTATCATGATGATGATTTTTATAGTGATAATTATCATGATGATTTTGTTGAACAAGGCGATGATGTGAAAGATGATGATGCTGTGTAAGGTGATGATGTTTATGATGATTATTATAGTGATGATTATTCTCATGATGATGCCGATTACGATTATCGTTCTGACATCATCCTCAAATCAGTTTTCATTTACCTCACCAAATATTTGCAACTTTTAAACGCAAAACCCTCCACTACCCTATGTTTCCACAGATTCAAGTACACCCACTGTGACGGTGGCCCTTACTGTACAGATGGTCATGGACGAGTTGTCTTCCTTCAAACAAAGACTCCGGAAGTTTAGCCTAACCTCCCCTATACTTTCCACGTCGACGTGCTGTCATTATTTTTAATAAATTGTGTATCACAGCTGTTAGTATTTGGGTATTTTGGTTATTTAGTTATGGAAGACCCCGGTATCACTGCAAACGAATTAAAATCCATAATTGCTCAACCGCCCGTGCCAGTGGAATCATCCGAATTACTAACTCATCTCCCAAACAAAGAAAGGTAGCTGTAGTCCCCATCATAGCAGTCTCAGCACACGCCAAAAGACATAAGGTGAAACCCGCACAGAAAGTGAACACAGCCAACTGTTCCCAGACATACGATATCATCATTCATCGTAAACAATTGGAAAATCGAAACATCATAAAAACGGATGAAACACACAGATCACTATCAATTGTTAGTTTTTATTTCAAAGCAACATTTTAGTTACTTTAGACGGAAAGAGACCAAAGGGCAGACCAGTGATGAGATATAAGGATGTTGGCAGGGCTTCCTTGTTGGAATTTTTTTTTAATCAGTGGAAGAAACTGGGAAATGTGGCTGCGGGTCGTAGCACATGGAGAATAAAAATAAAAAATGGCACAGCAACTTTCGAGACAGTGCTGATATCAAATTCAGAAGAGAAAGGGCGCAAGATAAAAGAGACAAGGCCAGGTACCGCAAATACACCTTGATCGTTCTGTGGATAGATCTGTCTGTTCAAGATTGGCAAATTCGGCCACGAGAGAAGCTGTTCAGTAAAGCAGCACCCAGTATGAGACACTAATGCTTTATCAAACTACAGACTTATCATGATTACTTGCTACCAACCGTCTGTCAAGACGCCTTAGGCCATATATATATATATATATATATAAACATTTCAGTTCTAGTATTGGAAAGTTTGTACAGAAGAATGTTGAGAATACCATGAACAGCTAGGATGAGTAATGAAAATGTTCTGAAAGAGGTCAAAGCAAGAAGAGAGCTAATTTCCAATATTAGGAAGAAACAATCATCAGTTTTTGGCCATGTAATGAGAAGAGAACAACTGAAATATATTGTAACAACGGGGAAAATTGAGGGACGAAGAGATTGGGGAAGCAAAGAGAAAAAATACCAGACAGCTTAAGAGAATGGCTTGGCAGGAGGTCAAAAACAGAAATGATAAATAACTGTCGAGATCGAAAGTTGTGGAGAGACAATGATCACATACGCCAGCAGGCCCGGTACTTGATGGTGATGATTGGAGAGTTTGCAGCATTTATGGAATAAGGTGTCCTCAGCACAATACATTCCACTCATTTTTTAAATTGATATTTTATGGAGGTGTTTTCAATTTCTAACACCAGAAAGAAAAGATAAGATTTGAAGCTAAAGTAAATATTTATCTGCAATTGGAATATCGAAACATGATCAAAACGGGTGAAACACACAGTCACGGTGTGCACAGAGCACTTAACTCAGTAGCTCCTGCAGCAAGCAGGACTTGGAATATGAGGAAACTGCAACAAGGAACACTTTTCAGACACAGCCTATAATGGTTCCTGCCGCATATCCGCCATATTGACCGGAAGTTCTAAAATAGTGAATCCTGAATAGAGACAAATAAGTCATTCAACTAAAGTACCAGTGACAGACAACTATGGTATTCCTGGAAGAAAATATCCTTGAACGATGACTGGTCATCAGCGACAATGGAGATCAACGAGCTTTTATTTGCAGACGATCAGGCACTGATGCATGAAAATATGGAAGGCCTACAAGAACACTTAAACATCCTTAACAGTACAGGCACACAATACAACATGAAAATCAACATACAAAAATAGACGTCATGAATGTTGCCAAAATATAAACAGAACATCAACATAACTATAGAAGGCAGGCAACTAAAACAAGTAGAGGAATTCAAATACCTAGGAAGTCTAATGACAAATAATAATTTCACAAACAGCAGATATAGGCTCAAGATGCTACAAAGCTTGTCACATCATTAGACAGTTATCACCACTATTGTCCAAAAAGGAAATAACTCTAGAGGCAAAACGAGCACTATACAATACAATCTTCATCCGAACGTTGTGCTACCAATGTCAGACCTGGACCCTAGATGCAAGAACAATAAGAAAAATAACCTCTACAGAGATTAAATGTGTTAGACGAACGACAGGAAACAGTCTGAGAGATAAGATCACAAATGAAGAACTGAGAAAAAAGCTGGGAATAGCCCCGTCATAGAATATATAAAGAAACAACAGATAAAATGGTTTGGCCACATGACAAGGCAGACTGATCAAAACACAACAAAATGAGCCTTCAACAAACGTTGTGAGAACACCAGACCCAAGGGTCGACCACGAAAAAGATGGGTTGTTGGGATATTAGAAGCACTAGGAAACATAACAGCAGCAGAGGCGAACAGAAGAGCAAAAGACCGCGAATTATATCTCTCCTCGACGCTGAAAGGCAAATGAGGAAGGAAAGCAGAAGAATAAGATGATTGGTCGTAAACTGAGTTAAGAATCAAAGACACAAGGGAGGCAAATTCTGAAATTGTCAAACGGTATCTGCTACTTCAGCGTTCATACGTTAAGTGAGAATCGTTGCGTTGTGTCGCTAGTTACGACAAAGTCGCCAATTCTACGCCATTCGTACCAGAGTACTCGTCGTCGGGATGGGTGGATTTTGTAACTGCCTAGCAACTTTGGCCTGGGAAACAGTCATTCTGGCCAACTCTTTTTAAATTTCAACTTCCAATGGTTCTTTACCGTGCGCACAGTGCACATGGTATCTGCTGTATACTTTCCATTTTCAACAAGCGTCAGACATCGCATTTGACTCCCAAGAGGTGGGGGCGGTGGGTAAAGACAAGAATTAACTTGAGTTTGAAAGAAAAATGTCTTCTTCTTCAACCTTTTTAGCTCCCTGTGGAGCATAGTTTTTTTCAACAAACACTTTCCAAGTCGTTTTGTTTTGCATTCTTTTAAGATCATTCCATGTCTTCCCCACCATCGTCATCTCTGCTTCTATATGTCTTCTCCAAGAATTTCTTTGCCTTCCTCTTTGTCTTTTCCCCTGGGGGTTCAAAAAAAGGGCCTGTTGTGTAAAATCCTCCCAGTTGGGTTCCGCAGTTTGTGTCCTATCCAGCGCCATCTTCTTCGCTGTATCTCTCTATCCACTTGTATTTGCCTGGTACAATGGAAGAAAAATGTAGCAGAATTTATACCTGGGACTTTCTTGTCCAGAGGCCGACACCGTACCACTACACCACCCGTTCTCCTATTCTGGAACTGAAATCTGGAAATTAGACCAGGAATTAATTCTAGAATTCTAATAAAGAATCTTTCTTTATCCTTCTTTTTTTATTTATTTATTTGATACAAAAATATACTTCGGAATTCAGATGGGGGTTCAAAATTGAATTTTAATGAAGAAACATAGTTCATTTAAAAACGTGAACTTGTAGAAACAGGAACTTGTAGAAACAGGAACGTGTAGAAACAGGAACGTGCATAAACATGAACTTGTAGAAACATGAACTTGTAGAAACAGGAACTTGTAGAAACAGGAACTTGTAGAAACAGGAACTTGTAGAAACAGGAACGTGTAGAAACATGAATTTGTAGAAACAGGAACTTATAGAAACAGGAACTTGCATAAACATGAACTTGTAGATACAGGTACTTGTAGAAACAGGAACTTATAGATAAATGAACTTGTAGAAATAGAAACTTGTAGAAACATGAACTTGTAGACACAGGTACTTGTAGAAAAAGGAACTTGTAGAAACAGGAACTTGTAGAAACAGGAACTTGTAGAAACAGGAATTTGTAGAAACAGGAACTTGTAGAAACAGGGACTTGTAGAAACATGAACTTGTAGAAACATGAACTTGTAGAAATATGAACTTGTAGAAACAGGAACTTGTAGAAACATGAACTTGTAGAAACAGGAAAGTGCAGAAATATGAACTTGTAGAAACAGGAACTTGCATAAACATGAACTTGTAGAAACAGGAAAGTGCAGAAATATGAACTTGTAGAAACAGGAACTTATAGAAACATGAACTTGTAGAAACATGAACTTGAAGAAATATGAACTTGTAGAAACATGAACTTGTAGAAACAAGAACTTGTAGAAACATGAACTTGTAGAAACATGAACTTGTAGAAATATGAACTTGTAGAAACATGAACTTGTAGAAACATGAACTTGTAGAAACAAGAACTTGGATAAACATGAACTTGTAGAAACAGGAAAGTGCAGAAATATGAACTTGTAGAAACAGGAAAGTGTAGAAATATGAACTTGTAGGCACAGGAACTTGTAAAAACAGGGACTTGTAGAAACATGAACTTGTAGAAACAGGAACTTGTAGAAACAGGAACTTGTAGAAACAGGAACTTGTAGAAACATGAACTTGTAGACACAGGTACTTGTAGAAACATGAACTTGTAGAAACAGGAACTTGTAGAAACAGGAAAGTGCAGAAATATGAACTTGTAGAAACAGGAACGTGTAGAAATATGAACTTGTAGACACAAGAACTTGTAGAAACATGTACTTGTAGAAACAGGAACGTTTAGAAATATGAACTTGTAGAAATAGGAACTTGAAACTTGAACTTGTAGACACAGGTACTTGTAGAAACAGGAACTTGTAAAAATATGAACTAGTAGAAACAGGTACTTGCAGAAACATGAACTTGTAGACACAGGTACTTGTAGAAACAGGAAATTGTAGAAACAGGAACTTGTAGACACAGGAACTTGTAGAAACAGGAAATTGTAGAAACAGGAACTTGTAGACACAGGAACTTGTAGACACAGGAACTTGTAGACACAGGAACTTGTAGAAACAGGAAATTGTAGAAACAGGAACTTGTAGAAACAGGAAATTGTAGAAACAGGAACTTGTAGACACAGGAACTTGTAGACACAGGAACTTGCAGAAACATGAACTTGTAGACACAGGAAATTGTAGAAACATGAACTTATAGAAACATGAACTTGCAGACACAGCAACTTGTAGAAACAGCAACTTGTAGAAACATGAACTTGTAGACACAGGAACTTTAAGAAACAGGAACTTGTAGAAACAGGAATTTGTAGAAACAAGAAGTTGTAGAAACATGAACTTGTAGAAACATGAACTTGTAGACACAGGAACTTTAAGAAACAGGAACTTGCAGAAACAGGAATTTGTAGAAACAAGAAGTTGTAGAAATAAGCACGATAAGAATAATGCATAGAAGAGCACGAAAAATGAAAAAAGAATGAAGATGAGGTGATAAGAACGGGAAAACGAAGAAGAAATAAATATAAGCACAAAGAAGAAGTGACATAAAAAATGGACAAAACGAAAGAATGAAACAGAATCAAAGAATAAGATGTTAAAAAGAGCACATAATAGAAAAGAAGAATGAATACGAATAAGGAATAATAACAAAAAGGAGACAAATTGATTGTCCGTTGCTTATGAAGTTTGAAATGTCAATGATAAATCATCTCTGGGTAAGCATTCTAAGTCTGGAGTGTGATATTCTTCGTATGACCATCGAAGCATACAAGCGCCTCGTCACAGGACGTATAGAAGAACCTGTACGGAGGAAATATAGTAAGTGTAAATACAAACACTCTTGTGAGTGTAAATACAAACACTCTTGTGAGTGTAAATACAAATACTCTTGTGAGTGTAAATACAAACACTCTTGTGAGTGTAAATACAAATACTCTTGTGAGTGTAAATACAAACACTCTTGTGAGTGTAAATACAAACACTCTTGTGAGTGTAAATACAAATACTCTTGTGAGTGTAAATACAAACACTCTTGTGAGTGTAAATACAAATACTCTTGTGAGTGTAAATACAAACACTCTTGTGAGTGTAAATACAAACACTCTTGTGAGTGTAAATACAAACACTCTTGTGAGTGTAAATACAAATACTCTTGTGAGTGTAAATACAAACACTCTTGTGAATGTAAATACAAACACTCTTGTGAGTGTAAATACAAATACTCTTGTGAGTGTAAATACAAACACTCTTGTGAGTGTAAATACAAATACTCTTGTGAGTGTAAATACAAACACTCTTGTGAGTGTAAATACAAACACTCTTGTGAGTGTAAATACAAACACTCTTGTGAGTGTAAATACAAATACTCTTGTGAGTGTAAATACAAACACTCTTGTGAGTGTAAATACAAATACTCTTGTGAGTGTAAATACAAACACTCTTGTGAGTGTAAATACAAACACTCTTGTGAGTGTAAATACAAATACTCTTTTGAGTGTAAATACAAATACTCTTGTGAGTGTAAATACAAATACTCTTGTGAGTGTAAATACATATACTCTTGTGGGTGTAAATACAAATACTCTTGTGAGTGTAAATACAAATACTCTTGTGAGTGTAAATACAAACACTCTTGTGAGTGTAAATACAAATACTCTTGTGAGTGTAAATACAAACACTCTTGTAAGTGTAAATACAAACACTCTTGTGAGTGTAAATACAAATACTCTTGTAAGTGTAAATACAAATACTCTTGTGAGTGTAAATACAAACACTCTTGTGAGTGTAAATACAAACACTCTTGTGAGTGTAAATACAAATACTCTTGTGGGTGTAAATACAAACACTCTTGTGAGTGTAAATACAAACACTCTTGTGGGTGTAAATACAAACACTCTTGTGAGTGTAAATACAAATACTCTTGTGAGTGTAAATACAAACACTCTTGTGAGTGTAAATACAAATACTCTTGTGGGTGTAAATACAAATACTCTTGTAAGTGTAAATACAAATACTCTTGTAAGTGTAAATACAAATACTCTTGTAAGTGTAAATACAAATACTCTTGTAAGTGTAAATACAAATACTCTTGTAAGTGTAAATACAAATACTCTTGTGGGTGTAAATACAAATACTCTTGTGGGTGTAAATACAAATACTCTTGTAAGTGTAAATACAAATACTCTTGTGGGTGTAAATACAAATACTCTTGTGGGTGTAAATACAAATACGCTTGTAAGTGTAAATACAAATACGCTTGTGGGTGTAAATACAAATACTCTTGTGAGTGTAGATACAAATACTCTTGTGGGTGTAAATACAAATACTCTTGTGGGTGTAAATACAAATACGCTTGTAAGTGTAAATACAAATACGCTTGTGGGTGTAAATACAAATACTCTTGTGGGTGTAAATACAAATACGCTTGTAAGTGTAAATACAAATACGCTTGTGGGTGTAAATACAAATACTCTTGTGAGTGTAGATACAAATACTCTTGTGGGTGTAAATACAAATACTCTTGTGGGTGTAAATACAAATACGCTTGTAAGTGTAAATACAAATACGCTTGTGGGTGTAAATACAAATACTCTTGTGGGTGTAAATACAAATACGCTTGTGAGTGTAAATACCAATACTCTTGTGAGTGTAAATACAAATACTCTTGTGAGTGTAGATACAAATACTCTTGTAAGTGTAAATACAAATACTCTTGTGAGTATAAATACAAATACTCTTGTAAGTGTAAATACAAATACTCTTGTAAGTGTAAATACAAATACTCTTGTGGGTGTAAATACAAATAGTCTTGTGAGTGTAGATACAAATACTCTTGTGGGTGCAAATACAAACACTCTTGTGGGTGTAAATACAAATACTCTTGTGAGTGTAGATACAAATACTCTTGTGAGTGTAAATACAAATACTCTTGTGAGTGTAGATACAAATACTCTTGTGAGTGTAGATACAAATACTCTTGTGAGTGTAAATACAAATACTCTTGTGGGTGTAAATACAAATACTCTTGTGGGTGATAATACTTAGGTCCTTTTACAGACTAAAAGTGGGTATTTGATAAAATAAAAATGGAAATACTCAAGGAAATCATGGAGAAATAATGTGTTAAAGGACCATTGTTAGGCAGTAGACTAAACCTATGATCATAAACAAAGAAAATACTCAAAACCCACAAGTGGATATCACAATTGAAGAAATAGACCTGGAGACAGTTCAGAACTATAACTACCTTGGGCATACTATAACCAGTGATGGAAAATGTACAACTGAAATAAACAAAAGAATAGGAGTGGCAAAAAGTAATTTTAATGCCATGAAGAGAATACTAACATCAAAACAAATAACACCAGGGCTAAAACTAAGAATAGCAAAATGTTACATCTTCTCACTATTCCTATATGATGCAGAAACATGGACATTAGACAAGAAAACAGAACAGAGAATTGAAGCCTTTGAAATGTGGATATATAGAAAAATAATAGAAGACAAATGCGATTTTTGGGGCATGTTAAAAGACACAACAGCCTACTAAAAGTAATCCTGGAGGGGAAAATACAAGGTAAAAGAGACAGAGGCAGACCAAGACTAACATGGACGAGTAACATCAAAAAGATGGACAAATCAGCCTATGACAACCTGCTCCATCAAAGCAAAAGACAGAGCAGAATGGCGCTCCATGGTAGCCAACCTCCGTTGCGGAGATGGCACTCGGTGATGATGATGTTAGGCAGTGTTAGATTTGTGTACAGTAATTGTGAAAGTTCGGTTAGAACAAATCTAAAAAATGTTCTATCAAAATGGCCTCGAGATACATCTGGAGTCAGACAGAGATGTGTTTTACCACCATTATTGTTCATTATTTTCTTACGGTCAATGTGACGGATAGGCGACAGGAACTGTTGAGGCACTGTCTGAAAAGTGTTCCTTGTTGCAGCTGCATCATATTCCAAGTCTGGCTTGCTGCAGGAGCTACAAGTGGCGTATAGGGAAAATGGTGTTAGTAACCATACATTTGACAGACCTTCAGCAGATGATTTTTGGGGTAATGTTGTCGGTATTACGCCAGTGCCGCTTTACTTTCCCAGAAAAAAATCCGGTACCCATTAAAGGCTGGGTGAACCCGAAAGCCTTCGGTTGGGATCGAACCCTACCTCTTGTCCTTTGTAGTCCAGTTCACTAACCACTGAGCAATAGCGGCTCCCCATATGAAGATAGATGTAGACAAAATTGAAATCATGAACATAAGTAGAACACCAAGAAACATGAACATCTCAATAAACATTTACAAATGAAAGCAAGTACAAGAATTCAAATACCGGGGTAGCGTTTTTATAGAGGTTGGGAGGCTTAACAGAGAGATTGAAGGAAAAATTCAAAGTGATAATAAAGTTACAGAGGATGGGAGGTTTAACAGAGAGACTGAAGGAAGAATGCAAAGTGATAACAAAGTTACAGAGGATGGGAGGTTTAACAGAGAGACTGAAGGAAGAATTCAAAGTGATAACAAAGTTACAGAGGATGGGAGGTTTAACAGAGAGACTGAAGGAAGAATTCAAAGTGATAATAAAGTTACAGAGGTTGAGAGGTTTAACAGAGAGAATGAAGGAAGAATTCAAAGTGATAATAAAGTTACAGAGGATGGGAGGCTTAACAGAGAGATTGAAGGAAGAATTCAAAGTGATAATAAAGTTAGAGAGGATGGGAGGCTTAACAGAGAGATTGAAGGAAGAATTCAAAGTGATAATAAAGTTACAGAGGATGGGAGGTTTAACAGAGAGATTGAAGGAAGAATTCAAAGTGATAACAAAGTTACAGAGGATGGGAGGCTTAACAGAGAGATTGAAGGAAGAATTCAAAGTGATAACAAAGTTACAGAGGATGGGAGGCTTAACAGAGAGATTGAAGGAAGAATTCAAAGTGATAACAAAGTTACAGAGGATGGGAGGCTTAACAGAGAGATTGAAGGAAGAATTCAAAGTGATAATAAAGTTACAGAGGATGGGAGGTTTAACAGAGAGACTGAAGGAAGAATTCAAAGTGATAACAAAGTTACAGAGGATGGGAGGTTTAACAGAGAGACTGAAGGAAGAATTCAAAGTGATAATAAAGTTACAGAGGTTGGGGGGTTTAACAGAGAGATTGAAGGAAGAATTCAAAGTGATAATAAAGTTACAGAGGATGGGAGGTTTAACAGAGAGACTGAAGGAAGAATTCAAAGTGATAATAAAGTTACAGAGGATGGGAGGCTTAACAGAGAGATTGAAGGAAGAATTCAAAGTGATAACAAAGTTACAGAGGATGGGAGGTTTAACAGAGAGATTGAAGGAAGAATTCAAAGTGCTAACAAAGTTACAGAGGATGGGAGGTTTAACAGAGAGATTGAAGGAAGAATTCAAAGTGATAACAAAGTTACAGAGGATGGGAGGTTTAACAGAGAGATTGAAGGAAGAATTCAAAGTGCTAACAAAGTTACAGAGGATGGGAGGTTTAACAGAGAGATTGAAGGAAGAATTCAGAGTGCTAACAAAGTTACAGAGAATGGAAGGTTTAACAGAGAGATTGAAGGAAGAATTCAAAGTGATAACAAAGTTACAGAGGATGGAAGGCCTAACAGAGAGACTGAAGGAAGAATTCAAAGTGATAACAAAGTTACAGAGGATGGAAGGCCTAAAAGAGAGACTGAAGGAAGAATTCAAAGTGATAACAAAGTTACAAACCAAATGTCGCCAATTTTAAAGTATCCTGCTAATTTAATGGAAACAAAGAACTTGATACACTCTTATCTTTATTCTGAACTCTTTGCTATCAATGTCAAACATGGACTCTGACTAAAGGTCCAGAAAGAAACCTGACAACATGTGAGATGAGATGCCTCAGAAAAGCTGAGAACAAAACACAGTGATCATGTAACGAACGACGAAATCAGAAGCACCATTGGAATTCTACCAGTCACCGAATCCATAGAGAGACAAAGATGAAAGTTGTCTGAATATTTGATGCGCATGAACCCCTCAGAACCAGAGTCAAGAGCTTATAACAACAAAATGGAACAAGCAAGAAATAAAACCAAATTTAAATCAATCACTATCACATTGTACATACCCTGCAGATTTGTCGAACTTTATTCTCAGGTTATGCGTGTGTCCTTGACTCATCTCTGACGTCACATTAACGGTTCTGCCAGAAATGAGACTCACGAAGTCTTGTTGACTCACCTTCAGGTCGTGGGTGTGTTCCCCTGGCGGGGTTGACGTCGTCGGGGACATCTACGGAGGGAATGTTGAAATCATTATCATCAAGTGCCATGCCTGAAGGCGTAGGTGATCATGTCTCTCCACAACTTTCGATCTCGACAGTTATTTATCATTTCTGTTGTTGACCTTCTGCCAAGCCATTCTCTTAAGCTGTCTGGTATCTTTTCTCTTTGCTTCCCTCTTTCTCTTCGTTCCTCAATTTTCCCAGTTGTTACAATATATTCCAGCTGTTCTCTTCTCATTACATGGTCCAAAAATTATGATTGTTTCCTCCTAATATTGGATATTAGCTCTCTTTTTGCTTTGACCTCTTTCAGAACGTTTTCATTACTCTTCTTAGCTGTCCATGGTATTTTCAACATTCTTCTGTAAAACCACATTTCTACAGCGTGCAGTGATTTTCTTGTCTGTTGTCTTATTGTCCATGATTCACATCCATATGTTAAGACTGGCTCTACATAACATTTAAGAACTCTTTTTCTTGTTTCTATTGTCAAAAATGGATTGCATCAAAAATTGATGTTGAAATAGCCAACAACAAAGCTCCCTTTACTTCTTAAATAAATTATTAGTTTGGACAGCAATCAATATCTGTCTTGTAAAAAGTAATGACATCCCCCAAGCAAATATCTACGGGGAAGCTTATAGATGGGAAGTGGTCAGTGGGTAGTCTAAAACTGCCAGACAAAGATATCTACAATTCATCCCGGAAGTGAATTCCCCATTAGTGATTAAAACTGGGGAAATCTTTCAGATGATCCAAGCAAATAAAGAAGCTATATTTAAAAATGTCATGATTACATTTTAAAATGTAAAGAAGTCTACGTTAGACGAAGAAGAAAACAGACGCAAGAGAGAAGAGGCACAAAGCAGTATTCCTTTGAATTGATTCGCCGATTATCGCGTCGGAAGTTTCCCTCTATAATAATGTTCATTTATCATTATTTGTCTCCAGAAACATTTAAGACTGATTTTGCGAATGAATAAGGACAATTGATCTATCAGAGGTTCTGCGTGGACCAGTGTATCTTTTATTAGATACACAACACATTGTGAGCTTTCTAGTTCAAATAAAATAGGTAGCCGACCAAAACAGGTTCGCCCTCTTGAAAGTCAAGAAAGTCAAGGACCAAATACTTGCAAGACAGTGCTTCTGATATTGAGATTACCTATTGCTGTGATGCGCTATATAAAGAGTTTCCTATAATACAACAAATATAATATCATGGGCAGTAGACAAACAAATAAAAAGACGATTAGAGGCCACAGAGATGGGATTTCTCAGAAGAATGTTGAAAGTTTCCTGTACAGCTAAAAGGACCAATGAGGAAGTTCTCAAAGAGGCCAACACAAAAAGGCAGCACCTAAAAA
Organism: Megaustenia siamemsis; assembly: GCA_032433765.1. Classification (NCBI taxonomy): domain Eukaryota; kingdom Metazoa; phylum Mollusca; class Gastropoda; order Stylommatophora; family Ariophantidae; genus Megaustenia; species Megaustenia siamemsis. The sequence continues at coordinate 17,257,409 of JAVIAB010000101.1, forward strand.
CATCAGAAAGAAACAATCAACATTTTTCGGGCACATCATGAGAAGAGGAAAGTTGGAATACTTGGTTACAACTGGCAAAATACAAGGAAAGAGAGATCGCGGACGGCAAGGAGAGAAAATGCTGGATAGCTTGGTGTCATGGCATGGAAAACAGTCAACAACAGAACTGATACGATGCACTGTAGATAGAAGATTGTGGAAGGGCATGATCGCCTACGCCAACCAGTAGGGCACATGATGATGATGATGATGATAATACAACATGACGCAATTACTTTAATTTAACGACCTTTGAAACCAAAGCTCGAATAGGAGTAGCCGTCGGGATAACGAAGACATAAGAAAAAAGTGCCAGACTTACCTGAAGAGCTACAAGAGTGGGTGGGCCGCTGTCGCACTGAACGCTAATGCTGTCTCTAAGGGCGTTCACCTCCTTCCACACGGCGCTGCCCTCACCGTGGACCGGCGCTATTGGATACCTTAGTCTGATTTTACCCAGATCTGTAGACAATAACATACGTTCTTTTACCCAATTCAGTAGATAACATACGTTCTTTTACCCAATTCAGTAGACAATAGCATACGTTATTTTACCCAATTCAGTAGACTTTACAATACGTTCTTTTACCCAATTCAGTAGACAATAGCATACGTTCTTTTACCCAATTCAGTAGATAACAACATACGTTCTTTTACCCAATTCAGTAGACAATAGCATACGTTCTTTTACCCAATTCAGTAGATAACAACATACGTTCTTTTACCCAATTCAGTAGACAATAGCATACGTTCTTTTACCCAATTCAGTAGATAACAACATACGTTCTTTTACCCAATTCAGTAGACAATAACATACGTTCTTTTACCCAATTCAGTAGATAACAACATACGTTCTTTTACCCAATTCAGTAGATAACAACATACGTTCTTTTACCCAATTCAGTAGACAATAGCATACGTTCTTTTACCCAATTCAGTAGATAACAACATACGTTCTTTTACCCAATTCAGTAGACAATAGCATACGTTCTTTTACCCAATTCAGTAGATAACAACATACGTTCTTTTACCCAATTCAGTAGACAATAACATACGTTCTTTTACCCAATTCAGTAGATAACAACATACGTTCTTTTACCCAATTCAGTAGACAATAGCATACGTTCTTTTACCCAATTCAGTAGACAAAAGCATACGTTCTTTTACCCAATTCAGTAGATAACAACAGACGTTCTTTTACCCAATTCAGTAGATAACAACAGACGTTCTTTTACCCAATTCAGTAGACAACAACATACGTTCTTTTACCCAATTCAGTAGATAACAACAGACGTTCTTTTACCCAATTCAGTAGATAACAACAGACGTTCTTTTACCCAATTCAGTAGATAACAACAGACGTTCTTTTACCCAATTCAGTAGATAACAACATACGTTCTTTTACCCAATTCAGTAGATAACAACAGACGTTCTTTTACCCAATTCAGTAGATAACAACAGACGTTCTTTTACCCAATTCAGTAGACAACAACATACGTTCTTTTACCCAATTCAGTAGACAACAACATACGTTCTTTTACCCAATTCAGTAGACAACAACATACGTTCTTTTACCCAATTCAGTAGGCAATAACATACGTTCCTTTACCCAATTCAGTAGACAACAACATACGCTCTTTTACCCAATTCAGTAGACTTTACAATACGTTCTTTTACCCAATTCAGTAGACAATAACATACGTCCTTTTACCCATGTCAGTAGACAATAACATACGTCCTTTTATCCATTTCAGTAGACAATAACGAAAGTTCATTTACCCATTTCAGTAGACAATACAATATATCCTTCAGTGTTATGAAGATTTATGAACAATTGTATTCTCTGAATCGACATACTGAAAACATTTGCCTAAGATCATGTGCCGACGGTCTGTAACAATTATGGTCACTAACACCATGTTAAATCTGTGACGGTGGATGGGGCGGAAGAGTCAGCAATGACCAACGGCCCATAAAGCGAAAACAGCAAAGTGTGTGGTACACAAGAGGCATGTTCAGGACACGAAAGACGAATGTGGCTGACCACCGTAAAAGAGATTGGAGCCTCATCACGTACTAGTCCAGAGGAAGCCAATGAGAGGAATTCGAACTTATATCGGAGGAAAGATCTTAAAATAAGTACTTGGAATATTAGGACTCTATATCAAGAAAGGAAATTGGAAAATCTGACAGAGTAGAATGGCGCTCCATGGTAGCCAACCTTTGTTGCGGAGATGGCACTCGGTGATAACGATGAACACCATGTTCCCTATACGCCACTCGGTGATAACGATGAACACCATGTTCCCTATACGCCACTCGGTGATAACGATGAACACCATGTTCCCTACACGCCACTCGGTGATAACGATGAACACCATGTTCCCTACACGCCACTCGGTGATAACGATGAACACCATGTTCCCTACACACCACTCGGTGATAACGATGAACACCATGTTCCCTACACACCACTCGGTGATAACGATGAACACCATGTTCCCTATACGCCACTCGGTGATAACGATGAACACCATGTTCCCTATACGCCACTCGGTGATAACGATGATTACCATGTTCCCTATACGCCACTCGGTGATAACGATGAACACCATGTTCCCTATACGCCACTCGGTGATAACGATGATTACCATGTTCCCTATACGCCACTCGGTGATAACGATGAACACCATGTTCCCTACACACCACTCGGTGATAACGATGAACACCATGTTCCCTATACGCCACTCGGTGATAACGATGATTACCATGTTCCCTATACGCCACTCGGTGATAACGATGAACACTATGTTCCCTATACGCCACTCGGTGGCGCTCTTTACTTGTTTTTTTATTTTCTAAACATATCCAAAAGAACATATGGTCTTTTAGTTCCGTTTAAACTTAGTTTAACCGACAGATCATTATGTAATTTAATTACGCAAGGGACAATTCCTAAGTGCTCAAATCCCCTCACTAGCAAAATTGCCAGAATGAAGCCTGCCACACTAGTGAAAGCTCTAAATATGGTTTTAGTTCAGACACACGAACTCCGTGGCACCGGCGAAGACCTGACCCCAATCTCCTTAGTCGTTTCTTACATGGGCGGTACTTGTAGCTCGTATACTCTCTGTATATACAGATATTAATTCTTTTTTCTTCTTAGTTTTATTTTTGTTTTGCCGATGAAGACAGATCGAAACGTTTTTGCTTATAAAGTCAGAACATACACTGTTATGGGGGACTGGTTGGTCTCGAGGCAAGACGCCGGCCTCGAGAAAGAGAGGTTGTGGGTTCAAATCCCGGCTCCACCGGTTGGGAATTTTATTCTCTGAAATTATGATTTCTCTCTGCGGCAACCACCCCTGGTCTCAGCAGCGAGGCCCGGCTTGAAACGTCAATTATTCATGAACGGAAAAAATATGAGTACCTCAGAAGACGGAGTTATCTGTGCATACGGCTGCCAGGGAAAAACGGATTAACACTCAAAATTCAGTTTCTAGTCTCTAGGGACTTCGTCAGAGATAAAGCTGGTGAACGCAAAAAAAAAAAAAAAAAAAAAAAAAGATACGCAGTTATTATTACTTTCTCCTTACTCTACATTTTCTCGACGCTTGAAGTCAACAAAGTAGGGAGAGAACAAAGTAAGGATAATATGATATAATCTCACCCCTGATGTCTTGTAGAAGTATTCTTGTACCCGACGCTGAAACTTTACGTGGTATTTCGGAGGGATCTAAAACGTAGACAAAATTCCTGAGAGTATCAGCTTTATCGGATTTGTCAAGATTTCCTGTAGATGGTAATTATAGTGATGATTATGGTTAAAGATATGTCCAAACTAAAGTAGAGATATATCATAGACATATTTATATAGTTATAGTTATAGCTGGGCCACGGTATCGCTTCAAACGATATATCATAGACCTATATATTGTTATAGTTATAGCTAGGCCCGGTATCACTTCAAACGAATGAAAATCCATAATTGCTCAACCGCCCGTGCCAGTGGAATCATCCGAATTAACATCTCATCGAATATTCAAACAAAGACAGGCAGCTGCTGTCCCCATCATATCAGACACAGCACCAGTAAAAAGACAAAGGCGCTTCAGCACCGAAAGTGAACGCAGCTGAACAGTCCTTCGTCTTACGATTCAACACAGCTCACGGTGTGCACAGAGCACTAAATTCAGTAGCTCCGGCAGCAAGCCAGACTTGGAATATGAGGAAACAGCAGTAAGGAACACTTTTCAGACAGTGCCTTAACGGTTCCTGCCAGCTATCCGCCATAATAATCGGAAGTCCATATATATATATATATATATATATATGGGAGCCGCGATAGCTCAGTGGTTAGTGAACTGGACTACAATGGGCAAGAGGTAGGGTTCTATCCCGACCGACGGCTTCCGGGTTCACCCAGCCTTAAATGGGTACCGGATTTTTCTGGGAAAGTAAAGCGGCACGTGCGTAATACCGACCATATTACCCCAAAAATCATGTGCTGAAGGTCTGTAAAATGTATGGTCACTAACATCATATTCCCTATACGCCACTTGGCGTGACGGGGGTACTTTACTTTAATATATATATATAGATCCTTAATTTTTAGACACATTTCTAGTAACAACAGCTCTGTATCCACAACATATAAGTGATAATTTATTATTTGGATCTGAGAATAATAAAAAAAAACATGCTTTGGCAACAAACAGCAGCCATATGAACTAGCAATCAAACGGTACAGTTCCAATATATAAAGGCGATACTAAAAAAAGGGAAGAAAAAAAGTGGCATGGTGACAGCTTTACGTGGTAATGGACGAAACAAAAGTCGACGTTTCGGCCAAGTAGGCCTTCATCTGGACGAACAACAAACACAAAAATTATATATAACGATATATTAACAAATCTAACTACATGGCGATAATATGCTAGATACTAAAGAAAAATATCCAAAATAATTCCAATATATAAAACAGGGAGTCAGACAAGGCTGTGTTCTGTCGCAGGAATTTTACTCAATTTACAACGAAAAAATGAGATCAATAGACAAAAACTGAATTGAAGTCAACGGTCACAATATAAATCATTTGCGATATACTTGCTAATGATAGTCTTAACAGCAGAGACATAGAATGAATTACATGATATGATAGCTATAATAAAGAGAGAAACAACATATGAAAGGCCTCAGGTTGGGTAGTAAGAAAACAGAAGTAATGGTGGGGGAGTGGTTGGTTTCGAGACAAGACGCCGGCCTCTAAACAGAGAGGTTGTGGGTTCAAATCCCGGCTGCGCCAGTTGGGATTATTATTTATGATTTCTCTCTGCGGCAACCATCCCTTGTCTCAGCAGCAAGGCGCGGCTTTAAACGTCAATTCAATTACTCATCGACGAGAAAATATGAGTACCACTGAAGTTATCTGCCTGTGCGGTGAGGGACCCCTGTGCACACGGCTGCCAGTGAAAAACGCATTAACACGTAAATTTCAGTTCCTAATCTCTAGAGACTTCGAAAAAAAAAAAAGATGTAAAGGTCATATCGAAGAAACAATCATCATCATCATGCAGCATAAATTAAACAGGACAAATCTAAAGCAAGTGCAGATATAATTGGACACAATAACAACATCAGAGGGAAGATGCACCACACAAAAAAAAAATGTAGAGTAGCTGAGGCCGAAATAGCATTTCCAAAATTGATACCATGAATATTGTGCTTAATCATGTCTTCTCATAAGTTTCTATCTCTACGGTTATTGTGCTTAATCATGTCTTCTCGTAAGTTTCTATCTCTACGGTTATTGTGCTTAATCATGTCTTCTCATAAGTTTCTATCTCTACGGTTATTGTGCTTAATCATGTCTTCTCTTAAGTTTCTATCTCTACGGTTATTGTGCTTAATCATGTCTTCTCATAAGTTTCTATCTCTACGGTTATTGTGCTTAATCATGTCTTCTCATAAGTTTCTATCTCTACGGTTATTGTGCTTAATCATGTCTTCTCATAAGTTTCTATCTCTACGGTTATTGTGCTTAATCATGTCTTCTCATAAGTTTCTATCTCTACGGTTATTGTGCTTAATCATGTCTTCTCTTAAGTTTCTATCTCTACGGTTATTGTGCTTAATCATGTTTTCTCATAAGTTTCTATCTCTACGGTTGCTTATCTGTTGTGATCACTACGTTAAAGTAATAGTAACGGTTAACTCCCCTGCCTTGTTAGGTTATGGACAATGTGGTGTAAAAAAGTAAAGTAAAGAGCCCCCGGCACGCCAAGTGGCGTATATGGAATATGGTGTTAGTGACCTGGCACGCCAAGTGGCATATAGGGAATATGGTGTTAGTGACCCGTCACGCCAAGTGGCATATAGGGAATATGGTGTTAGTGACCCGTCACGCCAAGTGGCGTATAGGGAATATGGTGTTAGTGACCCGTCACGCCAAGTGGCGTATAGGGAATATGGTGTTAGTGACCCGTCACGCCAAGTGGCGTATAGGGAATATGGTGTTAGTGACCCGTCACGCCAAGTGGTGTATAGGGAATATGGTGTTAGTGACCCGTCACGCCAAGTGGCGTATAGGGAATATGGTGTTAGTGACCCGTCACGCCAAGTGGCGTATAGGGAATATGGTGTTAGTGACCATAAATTTGACAGACCTTCGGTACAGGATATTTGGGGTAATGTGGTCGGTATTACGCCCGTGCCGCTTTACTTTCCCAGAAAAAAATCCGGTTAATACCCATTAAAGAATGTAGTGTGAGTAAACTTATTTTTTCCATGATTACGGGACAGTTTTTGATGATGTTGTCAGTATCACGCCAGGCCGTCTTTACTTCCAAGAAAAATCGGTAGTATCTAATTTTTGGAGACTGGGTGAACACCGGAGCTTTACCGGCCCGAAAAATATATTCTGCTTCTGGGAGTTGATCTGAGACTCATCTGGTAAGAAAGCGAGCACACTAGCCACTCAGCCAATAAGACTCCAATGATTCAATTTTCTTCTTAATCTTCTTCTACCTTTCAGCTCTCTGTGGAGCATAGGTCTTCAACAAACACTTTCCAAGTCGTTCTGTTTCTTGTCATTCTTTTAAGATCATTCCATGTCTTCCCCATCATCTTCATCTCTGCTTCTGTCTGTCTTCTCCAAGAATTTTGTGGTCTTTCTCTTTGTCTTTCCCCTGGGGATTCCAAAAAAGGGTCTCTTGTGTTATACTCTTAGTTGGCTTCCACAGTGTGTGTCCTATCCAGCGCCATCGTCTTCGCTGTATCTCTTTATCCACTGGTATTTGCCTGGTACATTTCTATAATTCTATGTTAGTGATTTTGTCCTGCCATTTCCATCCTTTTATTCTGCGTAAGCATCCATTAATGAAAGTCTGTATCTTCATGATTGTTAATTTTGTTCTCCGTGTTTCAAAGCTTTATAATAATAAGACGGACTTAACATTGGAGTTAAAATTTCTATTTTTGTATTTAACCTAATGTTGCATTTTGGAGGCTGAGTATCTCTAGCTACAACGTCAACCTCAGGGCATAAAGGACACAGGTTCAAATACTTTTAATGATTCATGATTCACTTGTTACTATTTACGTTCCGCTCTTTAGTCTCAAGCTCCTTCTCATTTTCTAATCTTACGATTTTATATATCTCACCTCATGTAGCACATATCTCTACACTCATCCTACCTCACCTCATGTAGCACATATCTCTACACTCATCCTACCTCACCTCATGTAGCACATATCTCTACACTCATCCTACCTCACCTCATGTAGCACATATCTCTACACTCATCCTACCTCCCCTCATGTAGCACATATCTCTACATTCATTCTACCTCCGCTCATGTATATCTCTATACTCATTTTACCTCCCCTCATGTAGCACATATCTCTACATTCATTCTACCTCCGCTCATGTATATCTCTATACTCATTTTACCTTCCCTCATGTAGCACATATCTCTACACTCATCCTACCTCCCCTCATGTAGCACATATCTCTACATTCATTCTACCTCCGCTCATGTATATCTCTATACTCATTTTACCTCCCCTCATGTAGCACATATCTCTACATTCATTCTACCTCCGCTCATGTATATCTCTATACTCATTTTACCTTCCCTCATGTAGCACATATCTCTACACTCACCCTACCTCTCCTCATGTAGCACATATATATATATATCTTTTCTTATCTCAACATTTTACTTCTCCTGTCTCTGTCCATCTCTCCCTTAACTTTATCATCTAACATGTAGTTATAGATAATTGTGCTTCATCGCTCGTTGTCGTTGTCCCTGTATTCTGAAGAAGGCTACAGGCCTAAACGCCAGTATTGTGTTGTGTTCCTTCCTTGTAAACCTGTCATCATACCTTGGAGTGTTTATCACACCCCACCACTGGCTCCTCGCTACCAGCTTTACCGCAGCATTGCAATTATTTGTCTGTTCCCTACCCAAGTTCAAAGCTCACCAGATGCGGCGTGGTTAAAAAAAAGATAAATTAATCCGTGATTTCTTGATGACGTTAATCTCCCCTGATCTCTTGAATGGTGCGATCCGATGTCTAGCCATCTCGGATAACGGCAATAATAAGGAGGTCCCGTGTTCACTCACGCACGTCAAAGAACCAGTGGAAGTTACAATTAAAAAGTGTGTGCCATTAACTCTTTCCTTGTTTCGACGCACTATGCGCCATACCGATTTCGGATGTACGTTTAGCCGCACAGTGCGTCACTCTCAATCTCATTAGTGTTAACTGACATCAAACCATATTCTTGTTATGAGTCTCGTATCATCTTGGTCTGTTGTCCTATTGTCCATGCTTCGCATCCATATTGTCAAGACTGGCTCTACATAACATTTAAGAACTCTTTTTCTTGTTTCTATTGTCAAAAATGGATTGCATAGTATCTTCCTCATTTTTTAGAAAGCTGCTTTTGCCTAAGCCATTCTGCATCTCACCTCTTTTGTACATCTTCCGTCTGAGGTTAACAAAGTTCCCAAATATTTAAATTCATTTACCTGTTTTAATATTGTTCGTCTTATCTTTATTTTGCACTGAGGTGATGTCTTTTTCTTTGTTGTTACCATTACCTCTGTCTTTTTGCTATTAAGGCTGAGTCCTTTCTTTTTGCTTTCCTTCGCTATAATGTCTAACATTTCTTCTTTATTTTGCTCACAGTATCTTGATGACGATCGGGTATCACCTGTAGCACATGATGTCCCCTACCGAACGAGGGTTTTCCATTGGAATCCCCCTTAACGTTGTTGTCGTTATTTCTATTGTTGTGGCGATTCACGATTGTACAAAGAAAATACGACGGTGGTTTTCTGTTGCCTTCCGTCGGTTTGTTTACGGTTGGCTCCGCTAGCCTTTGACTAAAAAGTCTCACCCACAAGGCAGTCTAATTTCCAATATTAGGAAGAGACAATCATCATTTTTTGGCCATGTAATGAGAAGAGAACAACTGGAATATATTGTAACAACTGGAAAAATTGAGGGACGAAAAGATAAGAGGGAAGCAGGGAGAAAAAATAATAGACAGCTTAAGAGAATGGTTTGGCAGAAGGTCAACAACAGAAATGATAAATAGCTGCCGAAATCGAAAATTGTGGAGAGACATGATCACCTACGCCAGTAGGCAGGGTACTTGATGATGATGATCATCTTGGTATTGGGCAAGTCTAATTCTTTGTTTAATTATCTAAAAGTCCATGTACAATATGGTAAGTGTTAGATAAATATAAACATGTAGAATTATATTTAAAATCATGAACAATTTTGTCTCTGAAATCTCTTCCGCTAAATCGATAAAAACCGTCCGTAAAGAAAGAGTTAAAATGGTCTCTCCCCGGGCAAAGTTATCAGTAGAAACCTACCCACAATTTAATCTCGTGCCGTGTTACGGAGCTCGTGCACGTGGGCACCTACCTGTGAAGAACTCTGTGGGGTGATGTAATGGTTCCTGCTGTGGACATTCAGGTACGCTGTCTGCTCTGTCTTCCCGTCCTGCTTGATATGCTTTCTATATGGAGCATTCTGAGATGAGATGAATAGACACTGCTTGACATGCTTTCTATATGGAGCATTCTGAGATGAGATGAATAGACACGGCTTGACATGCTTTCTATATGGAGCATTCTGAGATGAGATGAATAGACACTGCTTGACATGCTTTCTATATGGAGCATTCTGAGATGAGATGAATAGACACGGCTTGACATGCTTTCTATATGGAGCATTCTGAGATGAGATGAATAGACACTGCTATAACGTAGGTATAGAACTGGTATTTTGAGATAAACAGTTACAAGAATGATAGTTTTAGATAACGTGGGTATAGAACTGGTATTTTGAGATAAACAGTTACAAGAATGATAGTTTTAGATAACGTGGGTATAGAACTGGTATTTTGAGATAAACAGTTACAAGAATGATAGTTTTAGATAACGTGGGTATAGAACTGGTATTTTGAGATAAACAGTTACAAGAATGATAGATTTAGATAATGTGGATATAGAACTGGTATTTTGAGATATACAGATACAACAATGATAGTTTTAGATAACGTGGGTATAGAACTAGATTTGTTAGATATACCGATTCAAAAATGATAGTTAACGTGTATATAACAATGGTATTTTGAGATATACATGTACAAGAATGATGGTTAACGTGTATATAACAATGGTATTTTGAGATATACATGTACAAGAATGATGGTTAACGTGTATATAACAATGGTATTTTGTGATATCATCATTATCATCAAGTACCAAACCTACTGGCGTAGGTGATCATGTCTCTCCACAACTTTCGATCTCGACAGTTAATTATCATTTCTGTTGTTGACTTTCTGCCAAGCCATTCTCTTAATTAAGCTGTCTGATATATTTTCTCTTTGCTTCCCTCTATATCTTCGTCTCTCAATTGTCCATGTTGTTTCAATATATTCTAGCTGTTCCCTTCTCATAACATGGCCAAAAAATGATTATTCTAAGATAATAGAACTATTAAAATAGTATTTTGGAATAACTTGAATATAAGAATAGTACCCGTTATCACAAGGATAAACGATTAGTATTCTTGTACAAAAGAGAGATAAGAATACTGTTCTAGAATAAAAGAATAGTATATTAGTACTATGGGATAAATGGGATATAGAACTAGTATCAGTAGGATATCGGAGAATTAATGTTACTGTTCTGGGATAACAGAAATCTACAACTAGTATTTTTAGAGAACAGAAACATAAAACAAGTTATTGAGTTATTCGCGGGTCATCATCATTGCACACCGAACATGTACCTAAGTACTCAGATCCCCTCCTCAGCAAGTCTCGCAGTGTCCAGCGACTGTTGACTCCAATTCTGCGTTGGTTAATTAGTCTTCATACACGGCCATTAAGTTTCTGATTTCTGGCTGTGCCCATCTTAACTTCCATCTCTTTCATCCGAAGGAGTGACGTGGACTCACGGTTGTCGAATCGAATCACTCAGTATACATGCGTGGGTGTAGTCTTGTGACTCTAACCATTTGAATGCCTTGGCCACTGCCATCACCTCCATTGTCATGCTACTCGTGGTCATGACGTATGCACCACTGTCTTCCTTGTCTATTCTGTCTGCTGAGCGTGCTGTAAATGCCCATGCACTCCTTTGGTGTCGTCTTACAGATCCGTCTGTATAGATGACTGCATCTTTCTCATCGGTGTTATCGCAGATGAAACCGTTGCCCTCAGCATTAACCACGACCGGGTTCTGTTCCCTGCATTTCCTGTCGAGTGTGACAATACATTAGAATGTCAGCCCGAATGACGTAGGACCAGTATTCACTCCTCACCAACGCTGATATTGGTAAGCCCACAGACCTGTTTGATGACATCTTCTACTCGGCCCACCCATCATTTGCCTCTTTTTAGCCTGACACCCTTCTCTGTGTTGAGCTCATGATGAAATGGATGCTCTTTATCTGCACTAATCTTCAGGTATGCTCGTGCCCTCCAGATCTTGATTCTGTCATCCATGGTTGGAAAGTCGAGAAGATACCTCATTACTACACAGGGAGTGCCCCTCGTACAAGCCAAGATAGTGCGCATAGCTTCATTCTGTATTTTCTCCAGCTTGTTAATTTGCGTCTTACTGACAGTAAGAATTGCCAGGGCATACTCGATTGGTGCGAGGTCTAATCCCTGGAACAGAAGAGTAAGTAGCCTCTGCTCGATGTTGGCAGCTGACATAACCTTCAAAGCGGTTAATCTTTTGCGGGAGTTTGTTATCACATGGTCGACGTGGTCCCGAAAACACAGGCTGCGATCAAACTTAACTCCGAGGTATGTCATCAGTAGTAGACAAGGTTCCATTTGAGCCGTATTTAGGCGCTAAATTAACAAAGATATATAGGGCGGCGCGCGGTGCGCCTTTCGCGCGAAATGTACACGAGAGACAAGGGGAGTTAACCATGACCGCGCGTGTCCGGATGTTGACCTCTAGTCTCGGTGACCCCGGAAGTGACCTGTTTATGTCTGCTTTGTGCTGACTTTGGAGCGCTTGATGTACTTGATCGATAGTGATAGGTTAGTAGACGGGTGACCCCTCGGGGATTATCTCGAGTGTTTTCGGACAGCGTGCTATCGGATCGGGGATTAGTGTGACGCTATCGCGCCAGGTAGACGTTAGAAAATATTTATAGCTATGTAGTTGGGTGTCTGCTTAACGTTGTACCATAAATGAAGCATAAGAGTAAAACAGTTAGAGATTACTGGTTAGTCTAAGCTGGTAGTGTAAATATATTCCTCGGTGTTAGTGGTTCGCTATCTCTCTCTCTCTCTTTCTCTCTTTCTCTTTCTCTCTCTTTCTCTCTCTCTCTCTCTCTACTATTCCAGTCTAGATTTCCCGCCATTGAAACACTTACTCATTCTCTCCATTTATCCCTATCATCGCGCCTTCCTTCTCTCTCTCTCTCTCTCTCTCTCTCTCTCTCTCTCGCTTTCTCCCCTATCCTATCTTAGACTTCTAACCTATCACTCCACCCTCCGCCTCTCCCTTTAGCTCCCCCGCCCTCCCTCATATTTTTAGCGTCCCTCCAATTGTAACACTTGATTATTCTCACCATTAATACATAGCATCTCGCCTTCTTTCTCATAGGCTTCTCTCGCTCTCTCTCTCTCTCTCTCTCTCTCTCTCTCGCTCTTCTAACCCCTACTAGACTTCTCTCCTACCATTCCACCTTTCTTCCTCTCTCTCTCTCTCTCTCTCTCTCTCTCTCTCTCTCTTTACCTCGCCTAGCGTTCCGCCTTCATTCGTATTTTTACCTTACCACCAGTGTAACACATTAATAACATTGAATATCAATTACAAAAAGACTTGAAATATCTACTTTTTAAAGAACCAATAAGATAAACATATGAAAAACGAAGGAATAATACACTCGACAAGGCTTAACAGACGTACTTTATATACATCACCATTAATACAACTGAAATTCCTTTAATGATAACCTATCACATCGTTATGAGCTAAGAGAAAAACAGAAAAAAATTCAACTTACACCGTAAAATATTCCACTACAACACAGACCGCTAGACTGAACAGTACTATGAAAATAAACGTCCGTGAATCAAGCGCGCTTATAACACGAAGTCTCTCATCCGACTAGTTTAAATATAATCTGGTAAATAAAATTTGGACGACACTATTCCACCCTCGACTAACATCTAGGTTAACCAATCAGAGAAGAAGATTTCTATCGGACACCCATCAACGAAATGACTGACCTCTGGATTAACTAATCAGAGAAGAGGATTACTGTTATCGTGATAACCGACCTCATTTTCAACTTAAAGTGCCGTCGAGTCTGATGCATGGGTTACTTTAAATCGAGTCGGCCCCTGATACAAGCCACCTAGCGGGCTAGAGGGGTCGTGGTTCGTGGTTCGGTAAGTCCGTGGTTCGTTAAGTCCGTGGTTCGTTAAGTCCGTGGTTCGTGGGGTTGTGGTTCGTGGTTCGTGGTTCGTTAGTTGATGGTTCGTTAAGTCCGTGGTTCGTGGGGTTGTGGTTCGTGGTTCGTTAGTTGATGGTTCGTTAAGTCCATGGTTCGTAGGGGTTGTGGTTCGCGGTTCGTGAGTTGATGGTTCGTTAAGTTCGTGGTTTGTTACGTTCGTTGTTCGTGAGTTTGTGGTTCGTTAGTTGATGGTTCGTTAAGTCCGTGGTTCGTGGGGTTGTGGTTCGTGGTTCGTTAGTTGATGGTTCGTTAAGTCCATGGTTCGTAGGGGTTGTGGTTCGCGGTTCGTGAGTTGAGGGTTCGTTAAGTTCGTGGTTTGTTAAGTTCGTTGTTCGTGAGTTTGTGGTTCGTTAGTTGATGGTTCGTTAAGTCCGTGGTTCGTGGGGTTGTGGTTCGTGGTTCGTTAGTTGATGGTTCGTTAAGTCCATGGTTCGTGGGGTTGTGGTTCGCGGTTCGTGAGTTGAGGATTCGTTAAGTTCGTGGTTTGTTAAGTTCGTTGTTCGTGAGTTTGTGGTTCGTTAGTTGATGGTTCGTTAAGTCCGTGGTTCGTGGGGTTGTGGTTCGTGTTCGTTAGTTGATGGTTCGTTAAGTCCATGGTTCGTGGTTCGTTAAGTCCATGGTTCGTGGGGTTGTGGTTCGTGGTTCGTGAGTTGATGGTTCGTTAAGTCCGTGGTTCGTGGGGTTGTGGTTCGTGGTTCGTTAGTTGATGGTTCATTAAGTCCATGGGTCGTAGGGGTTGTGGTTCGTGGTTCGTTAGTTGATGGTTCGTTAAGTCCGTGGTTCGTGGGGTTGTGGTTCGTGGTTCGTTAGTTGATGGTTCGTTAAGTCCATGGTTCGTGGTTCGTTAAGTCCATGGTTCGTGGGGTTGTGGTTCGTGGTTCGTGAGTTGATGGTTCGTTAAGTCCGTGGTTCGTGGGGTTGTGGTTCGTGGTTCGTTAGTTGATGGTTCATTAAGTCCATGGGTCGTAGGGGTTGTGGTTCGCGGTTCGTGAGTTGATGGTTCGTTAAGTTCGTGGTTTGTTAAGTTCGTTGTTCGTGAGTTTGTGGTTCGTTAGTTGATGGTTCGTTAAGTCCGTGGTTCGTGGGGTTGTGGTTAGTGGTTCGTTAGTTGATGGTTCGTTAAGTCCATGGTTCGTAGGGGTTGTGGTTCGCGGTTCGTGAGTTGAGGGTTCGTTAAGTCCGTGGTTCGTGGGGTTGTGGTTCGTGGTTCGTTAGTTGATGGTTCGTTAAGTCCGTGGTTCGTGGGGTTGTGGTTCGTGGTTCGTTAGTTGATGGTTCGTTAAGTCCATGGTTCGTAGGGGTTGTGGTTCACGGTTCGTGAGTTGAGGGTTCGTTAAGTCCGTGGTTCGTGGGGTTGTGGTTCGTGGTTCGTTAGTTGATGGTTCGTTAAGTCCATGGTTCGTGGGGTTGTGGTTCGCGGTTCGTGAGTTGAGGGTTCGGTAAGTCCGTGGTTCGTGGTTTGTTAAGTTCGTTGTTCGTGAGTTTGTGGTTTATTAAGTTTGTAGTTTGTTAAGTGCGTGGTTCGAGAGGTCGTGGGCAAGGGCAGAAACCTAAGAGGCAAGGGCAGAAACCTAGGAGGCAAGGTCAGACACCTAGGAGGCAAGGGCAGAAACCTAGGAGGCAAGGGCAGAAACCTAGGAAGCAAAGGCTGAAAAACACTCGTACTGACTAAGGCTTCCAAGGTGTATTTGATTGTCGCCCTATTTTTGTCTGTATAACCTAATATATCACTTTCATTTAATCTATCGATAAACGTTTCAAAGTCATTTATGTTGTTAACTAACAAGGGTTTGTCTAATCCTGTCGCGTTATTTGAACTTGTGTGTGAAAGTAACGCAGCTAAATAGAACTGACCTCTGAGGCAATACCGGATGTGTTACTAAAAAGATTTTGACGTATGATGGAAATTTTATGAGTTTACCCCCTGATCATTTTTTAGGGATACGCCCATGAAATCGGTAAATATCGTAAATTTTCACTCTAGGCATACCCCAAACTCTATTTTAGACATCCCTATTGCAAAAATTTACATTAAAAACCACTTTTAGGATTTTACCCCCCTTATCATTTTTTGAGGGTTACGCCCATGGAATCGATAAAAAGCGTTAATTTAGCACGCAGGCTTACCTAAAACTTTATTTTAGACATCCCCACACCAAAAATTTACTTAAAAATCACTTTTGAAATTGTTACCCCCTTACCATTTTTTAGGGTTACGCCCATGGAATTGATAAAAAATTGAAATATAACCTCAAGGCATACCCCAAACTTTATTTTAGACATCCCCATAACAAAGATTTACATTAAAAACCACTTTTAGGATTTTACCCCTTTACCATTTTTTTAGGGTTACGCCACTGAAATCGATAAAAAGCGTAAATTTTGCACGCAGACTTACCTAAAACTTTATTTTAGACATCCCCACACCAAAAATTAACTTAAAAATCAATTTTGAAAATGTAACCCCCCTTACCATTTTTGAGGGTTACGCCCCTGAAATCGATAAAAAATTGAAATATAACCTCAAGGCATACCCCAAACATATTTTTTGACACCCCCACACCAAAATTAACTTAAAAATCAATTTTGAAAATGTAACCCCTCTTACCATTTTTGAGGGTTACGCCCCTGAAATCGATAAAAAATTGAAATATAACCTCAAGGCATACCCCAAACATATTTTTTGACACCCCTACATATCAAATTCCAACAAAAAAGCAACAAAAAAATAGTAGTAAGGAGAGCTGTTTTTGAGCCGTGCATACTACGCAGATGTATCGTGCTGCACGAAACCATCTGTGCTGCACGATACCTGCACGAAATGTTAAAATCCTTGCTCAAAACACCCTTCCTTACTACTATTTTTTTGTTGTTTTTTTGTTGGAATTTGATATGTAGGGGTGTCAAAAAATATGTTTGGGGTATGCCTTGAGGTTATATTTCAATTTTTTATCGATTTCAGGGGCGTAACCCTCAAAAATGGTAAGGGGGGGTTACATTTTCAAAATTGATTTTTAAGTTAATTTTTGGTGTGGGGGTGTCAAAAAATATGTTTGGGGTATGCCTTGAGGTTATATTTCAATTTTTTATCGATTTCAGGGGCGTAACCCTCAAAAATGGTAAGGGGGGTTACATTTTCAAAATTGATTTTTAAGTTAATTTTTGGTGTGGGGATGTTTAAAATAAAGTTTGGGGTATGCCTTGAGGTTATGTTTCAATTTTAATCGATTTCAGGGGCGTAACCCTCAAAAATGGTAAGGGGGGTTACATTTTCAAAATTGATTTTTAAGTTAATTTTTGGTGTGGGGATGTCTAAAATAAAGTTTTAGGTAAGTCTGCGTGCAAAATTTACGATTTTTATCGATTTCAGTGGCGTAACCCTAAAAAAATGGTAAAGGGGTAAAATTATAAAAGTGGTTTTTAATGTAAATCTTTGTTATGGGGATGTCTAAAATAAAGTTTGGGGTATGCCTTGAGGTTATATTTCAATTTTTTATCAATTCCATGGGCGTAACCCTAAAAAATGGTAAGGGGGTAACAATTTCAAAAGTGATTTTTAAGTAAATTTTTGGTGTGGGGATGTCTAAAATAAAGTTTTAGGTAAGCCTGCGTGCTAAATTAACGCTTTTTATCGATTCCATGGGCGTAACCCTCAAAAAATGATAAGGGGGTAAAATCCTAAAAGTGGTTTTTAATGTAAATCTTTGTTATGGGGATGTCTAAAATAAAGTTTGGGGTATGCCTTGAGGTTATATTTCAATTTTTTATCAATTCCATGGGCGTAACCCTAAAAAATGGTAAGGGGGTAACAATTTCAAAAGTGATTTTTAAGTAAATTTTTGTTGTGGGGATGTCTAACATAAAGTTTTAGGTAAGCCTGCGTGCTAAATTAACGCTTTTTATCGATTCCATGGGCGTAACCCTCAAAAAATGATAAGGGGGGTAAAATCCTAAAAGTGGTTTTTAATGTACATTTTTGCAATGGGGATGTCTAAAATAGAGTTTGGGGTATGCCTAGAGTGAAAATTTACGATATTTACCGATTTCATGGGCGTATCCCTAAAAAATGATCAGGGGGTAAACTCATAAAATTGCCATCATACGTCAAAATCTTTTTAGTAACACATCCGGTATTGCCTCAGAGGTCAGTTCTATTTGGCTGCGTTACTTTCACACACAAGTTCAAATAACGCGACAGGATTAGACAAACCCTTGTTAGTTAACAACATAAATGACTTTGAAACGTTTATCGATAGATTAAATGAAAGTGATATATTAGGTTATACAGACAAAAATAGGGCGACAATCAAATACACCTTGGAAGCCTTAGTCAGTACGAGTGTTTTTCAGCCTTTGCTTCCTAGGTTTCTGCCCTTGCCTCCTAGGTTTCTGCCCTTGCCTCCTAGGTGTCTGACCTTGCCTCCTAGGTTTCTGCCCTTGCCTCTTAGGTTTCTGCCCTTGCCCACGACCTCTCGAACCACGCATTTAACAAACTACAAACTTAATAAACCACAAAATCACGAACAACGAACTTAACAAACCACGAACCACGGACTTACCGAACCCTCAACTCACGAACCGCGAACCACAACCCCACGAACCATGGACTTAACGAACCATCAACTAACGAACCACGAACCACAACCCCACGAACCACGGACTTAACGAACCCTCAACTCACGAACCGTGAACCACAACCCCTACGAACCATGGACTTAACGAACCATCAACTAACGAACCACGAACCACAACCCCACGAACCACGGACTTAACGAACCATCAACTAACGAACCACGAACCACAACCCCACGAACCACGGACTTAACGAACCCTCAACTCACGAACCGCGAACCACAACCCCTACGAACCATGGACTTAACGAACCATCAACTAACGAACCACTAACCACAACCCCACGAACCACGGACTTAACGAACCATCAACTAACGAACCACAAACTCACGAACAACGAACTTAACAAACCACGAACTTAACGAACCATCAACTCACGAACCGCGAACCACAACCCCTACGACCCATGGACTTAATGAACCATCAACTAACGAACCACGAACCACAACCCCACGAACCACGGACTTAACGAACCATCAACTCACGAACCACGAACCACAACCCCACGAACCATGGACTTAACGAACCACGAACCATGGACTTAACGAACCATCAACTAACGAACCACGAACCACAACCCCACGAACCACGGACTTACGAACCATCAACTAACGAACCACGAACCACAACCCCTACGACCCATGGACTTAATGAACCATCAACTAACGAACCACGAACCACAACCCCACGAACCACGGACTTAACGAACCATCAACTCACGAACCACGAACCACAACCCCACGAACCATGGACTTAACGAACCACCAACTAACGAACCACAAACTCACGAACAACGAACTTAACAAACCACGAACTTAACGAACCATCAACTCACGAACCGCGAACCACAACCCCTACGACCCACGGACTTAACGAACCATCAACTCACGAACCACGAACCACAACCCCACGAACCATGGACTTAACGAACCATCAACTAACGAACCACGAACCACAACCCCACGAACCACGGACTTAACGAACCATCAACTAACGAACCACAAACTCACGAACAACGAACTTAACAAACCACGAACTTAACGAATCCTCAACTCACGAACCGCGAACCACAACCCCACGAACCATGGACTTTATTCACGGACGTTTATTTTCATAGTACTGTTCAGTCTAGCGGTCTGTGTTGTAGTGGAATATTTTACGGTGTAAGTTGAATTTTTTTCTGTTTTTCTCTTAGCTCATAACGATGTGATAGGTTATCATTAAAGGAATTTCAGTTGTATTAATGGTGATGTGTATAAAGTACGTCTGTTAAGCCTTGTCGAGTGTATTATTCCTTCGTTTTTCATATGTTTATCTTATTGGTTCTTTAAAAAGTAGATATTTCAAGTCTTTTTGTAATTGATATTCAATGTTATTAATGTGTTACACTGGTGGTAAGGTAAAAATACGAATGAAGGCGGAACGCTAGGCGAGGTAAAAAGAGAGAGAGAGAGAGAGAGAGAGAGAGAGAGAGAGAGAGAGAGAGAGAGGAAGAAAGGTGGAATGGTAGGAGAGAAGTCTAGTAGGGGTTAGAAGAGCGAGAGAGAGAGAGAGAGAGAGAGAGAGAGAGAGAGAGAGAGCGAGAGAAGCCTATGAGAAAGAAGGCGAGATGCTATGTATTAATGGTGAGAATAATCAAGTGTTACAATAGGAGGGACGCTAAAAATATGAGGGAGGGCGGGGAGCTAAAGGGAGAGGCGGAGGGTGGAGTGATAGGTTAGAAGTCTAAGAGAGGATAGGGGAGAAAGCGAGAGAGAGAGAGAGAGAGAGAGAGAGAAGGAAGGCGCGATGATAGGGATAAATGGAGAGAATGAGTAAGTGTTTCAATGGCGGGAAATCTAGACTGGAATAGTAGAGAGAGAGAGAGAGAGAGAGAGAGAGAAAGAGAGAGAGAGAGAAAGAGAGAAAGAGAGAGAGAGAGAGAGAGAGAGATAGCGAACCACTAACACCGAGGAATATATTTACACTACCAGCTTAGACTAACCAGTAATCTCTAACTGTTTTACTCTTATGCTTCATTTATGGTACAACGTTAAGCAGACACCCAACTACATAGCTATAAATATTTTCTAACGTCTACCTGGCGCGATAGCGTCACACCGAATCGAACTAATCCCCGATCCGATAGCACGCTGTCCGAAAACACTCGAGATAATCCCCGAGGGGTCACCCGTCTACTAACCTATCACTATCGATCAAGTACATCAAGCGCTCCAAAGTCAGCACAAAGCAGACATAAACAGGTCACTT